>VWZU01012850.1:171360-275458 GCA_013397095.1 Sterrhoptilus dennistouni
CAGCAGAGACAGCAGCAAAGTGGCAGCCCCTGCCGAAGGGGGGGGACAGCTGTTAGACATAACAATGTAGTCCACGATATGGGATAGGAGGCACCGTCAACCCAGAACAGTGCACAAACTGCACCTCGTGCTCCAGAGTCTGGCTGTGTTTCCATCAGCTTTGCTCAGTGATGAGGTTACACTTCTGCCTGTGAGAAGCCTCACTTGGGAGGTGAAAGCAGCAGAAAGCAATCTTGGGGTTTATTTCGAGACAAGAGCTTAAAAATTCATTCATGTTTTAAGCAATTCTACTATGAGATTTTTTTCTCTGTGTGTTTGTTTTGTGGTTTTGCTTTGTTTATGGCTTTTGGCATGCAAACTGTATGTCATTCTGCTTTGGGCTTGCTGTCACAATGCCATTACAATTTTTAAGAATAGCCAGGAAGAGAAGGGGGATGGAAAAAGGAACAGGCACCACAGAGCAGTGTAGTGAGGTATGAGATGATGAGAACAGGTAGAGAGTGGGAGCGTTGATGAGTGCGAGAGGCATTACAGACAAAAGGAGTCTTGCAAGGGAAAAAAGCCAAGTGCAGGAGAGAGGAGGAGCAGGGGAGGAGGGAAGCACTGAGGGCTGCAAGGGTGGGTGATGATGGAACTTAAAAAGCAAAACAGAAAAGTTTGGGAGGCAGATTTGGAGCCAGAGCCTTACAGGGATGGGTGGGTTACACAGTCTTGTCTATACAGCTGACAGGAGGCAGAGCAGACTCCTGCCCACATCCCAACTCAGTGACCTGCTGCTGGGAATTTCAGGGGGAAGCAGATACTCCAGACACAGCAAGAGAAGGGGGAAAACACAGAGGAAGGCTGAGGACATAAAAAGTTTCTCTTAACAGCAAAAATCTCCTTTTTGTTGGATGCAGATTTTGCATTCCTACACAAACAAGGGGCTGTTGCTGGAACCCAGAGCGAGGCATCACCTGATGTACTGCAGAGGAGCTCAGCTTGTGACATTTCTGGAAAACACTGCCTTCAAATAACCTGCATTAATCATTTTCACACTGACCTCCTCACCTCGATTGATTAATTACATTTTCTTTCCCCTGTCCCTGTTTCCTCATAAAGTTGGTGCTCCTTCCAAGGTTAATTGAGACACTGACCTTTCCCATCTGCAGCTGCTGGTTCAGGAGCATTTTGCAGACTCAGCATTGACAAGGTGGCCCTTGGATGGCCACTGACCTGCTCAGCAGCCTGACAGCAGCCAGGAGCCTGCAGTGCACAGATAACAGCTCAGCTCTCCCATCTAATCACCACAACAGTGGTGTCAATGATACCTGAGTGGGCACAGAGTAGGAGGAGGCAACAGAGAAATCAGTTATCAAAAAGTACAATTGAAGCTTCCAGGCTGCTGCTGTCCAGCAAGGGAATGGTTGGATCAGAACATTGTTAGTTTGCATTGAATAAGGTTGAATGTAAAGAAGTCTAAATGGTCAAATGTAGGTTACTGTTAAACAGAATGTTTTTGAGGGCTGGTGGGTCCTTGCTGTTGTCTCTTTTCATAGAGCCATAGAATATTCTGAGTTGGAAAGGACACACAAGGATCATTGAGTCCCATTTCTGGCCCTGCACAGACACCCCAACAGCTCCACTCTGGGCACCCCTGGGAGCATTGTCCAAACCCTCCTGGAGCTCTGGCAGCCTCAGGGCTGTGCCCATTCCCTGGGGAGCCTGTGAAGTGCCCAGCACCCTCTGGGGGTAGAACCTTTTCTGAAATCCAACCTAAAACTCCCTGACGCAGCTCCTGCCATTCCCTTGGGTCCTGTTCTCAGTCACCAGTGAGACCAGCTGGTGTTTTGTAAATCCCCTCATGGCAGCTCAGACTTTTAGAGGAGATGCCTCTCCCAGGGGGTGGAGGGTCCTGGCTGCTATGGGAGAAGGTAGAAGGCAGCTGCTGTCAAGATTCAGAGAGTGTTTATGTGGTTGAAGGAGGGTGCAAAGCAGTGAGTGCTGCAGCACAATAGCTCTGAGCAGAGCTGTGGCAGCAGCTTGGAGTGTCTCAGGGGCTGAACGTGCTGCCCTTTCCTTGCAGAGGTGGACGAGTGTGAGACTGGAGAGTCCTGCTGCTCCCAGTTCTGCATCAACTACCTGGGGGGCTACGAGTGTGCCTGCAAGGCAGGGTTCCAGCTCAGCACCGACGGCTGCTCCTGTGATGGTGAGCACAGACCAGGGGATGGCCTGCGCTGGAGGGGCCCTAAACCTCATCTCATTCCACCCCTGCCATGGGCAGGGACACCTTCCACTGTCCCATATTGCTCCAAGCCCTTCCAACCTGGCCTGCAACACATCCAGGGATGGGGCAGGCACAGCTTCTGTGGGCAGCCAGAGCCTCAACATCCTCACAGGGAAGAATTCTCTCCTAATATCCAATCTAAATCTCTCCTCTGTTAGTCTAAAGCCATTCCCACTTGTCCTGCATCATTCCATGCCCTTGTCAAAAGTCCTTTGGTACCAGTGGCTTGGTCTAACTAATCACAGCCCAGGGTAGAAGAAATGCTGTCAAAGCCCTTTGCAGGGACTGCCCTAATGAGAGTCACTGACCCCATGCCAGCTTTGCTGATGAGGTTTTACAAACGTGTAATTTCCACTTTGTGAGGCTGAAATACAGGAATAACCCAGCATCCAGCATGGGGAAGTGTGGGAGATGAGCCAGCAGAGAGAAACTTCCCCTCCTCTCTCCATGGACACTATATATTGATGTGTGTTAAATACTCCTTCCACAAAAGAAGGGCCCTCAAAATAACTGAAGGATCAACTGAGCTTAACAGCTTAAAGCATCTGTTTTCACTCGAGACAAAAACATCAGTGAAATAATCTGCTCCCTGTTGCCCTGAAATGTTTTCATACCTCAAATAGCAGAGAGAAACGGAGAGCCCCAAAACACACAAGAAAAATTGTGTTTTCTTATGTATAGAATAATTTGTCAGATGCAGCTGGGCACAGCATGGGCTCTCCAAGCAGAAGTGCTTGTTCCTAATCACCATTTATGTCTGGATTTTCTAGATGTGGATGAATGCCGTCTGGATAATGGCAACTGTGACCATTTCTGTGTGAATTCCCTGGGGTCGTACGAGTGTGCCTGTAAGGAGGGCTACAGGCCTGGGGATAGCAGATGGGCCTGCGTGGGTGAGTTCTTCTCAAAACTTGAGGGCCATTAAGCACTTCCCACTGATTTAAAAAGTGATTTTTGGAACAGGGATTTTCACAGATCCTGGGATTTTTGGGAGCCCAGCTTGAGCCATCTCTGAACGTGGCCAGGGTAGGGCTACGTGCAGTGCGTGGATCCAAGTTCATCCTCCAGTAATGGGTTTTGCCAAAGATTAATGGCAGATGAACACTTAAATCCCCCGGACATGTTTGAAAACCTAAAGCTCCTGGTTTAGAAATAAATACTATTTTGACACTTTTCTTGCACGATTTGATGAAGTTTAACATCCTGTGGAAAAAAAAAAAGGTAGCCAGATTCTTCTTTGATCAACCATGGCAAGTTTTCCATTAGTCAGTGACGTTATTCTGGATTTCTGCCAGTGTAACCAGTCCAGAGTTTAGCGGAGCAACTCAATTTTACAACCAAGTTTAGCAACTGCTAAACCTTAAGCCAGAGTTTGATATTCTAACCACACCAAAAAGAAAGCCAACTGATTTCCCGTCATTTTAAGGCTCAAATTTTAATGTTTCTGAAAATAAATTGCACAGCCGGCCTCACTTTCTATTTGTCATCTCCAAAACGAGCAAGAGTAATGACCTTCATTAACTAAAAATAATCTCAAACTTCAAGTGAGGAAAATTAATCTCCTCGTTTAATTTTGATTCTCCGGGAGCAGAGGTTTTTTTTCCCAGAAGAAAGAAAAGGGAAAGATGGGGTGAGGAGGGTTTCTCCCCTTTTCTCTCTATTTTTTTTACAGAAACCCTGTAAGTAGAGATGAGAAAATGCCTGGGCTGGGACTGCTGGGCAGAGGTGTGACTGGGACATCATAATAGTAAAAAAAGATGTAAATGAGAGGGTGTGGAGGCAGGCTGGGGTTCTGATGGCTGTGTTTGCCCAGCCCTAGGTGTGGAGGAGGCGGATGCAGAGGAGTCAGCCCCGGGGCTGCAGTTCCGAGGGCCCCCCCAGCTGCTCCACTACGCGCTGGGGTCCCTGGGAGAGGATGGAGACCCCCGAGGAGAGCTCACCCTGGTGCACAGGGTCGGTGAGTGACAGCAGGGCCCTGAGACAACACAGAAAACTGGAGGGGGTGGTGTCTCAGGGAGAGGATTTGGGGCTGGGCTGGTGGGGCTCAGCATCAGGAGGAGGGATGAGCGTTAATCCTGTGTCTACGCTGGTAGGGATAAGGTGTTAGCACCCAAATCCCAAATGGGACATGTTTGAGGAGTCAAGAGGCTGCCTGGATGCTTTGGAAAGGGAGGCAGGGGGAAAGTGAGCAGCACAGCAAGCAGTGACTGCTTGGTAAACAGGGTGTCTGCACAGAGCCCCAGGGGCAGCAGCCAGAGAGAGCTCATCGTGCCAGGGGTGAGAGGATGGCATGGCTCACTGCAGGACACTAAATCCCTGGGGAAACACTCCCCTTCTCCTAGAGCTGGGAGCTTTAGTCCCTGTTTACAAACCCTTTTATAACAACTGGAGGCTTTTTGTTTAAGATATTTGCATTTCATCTGTGTTAAAAACCATCCTCTGAAGATTCAGGTTTCCCTTGACTCTCTGGGAAAAACACCAACCCATCCACATATTGCTCAGCTCAAGTGGTGACAAACAGCACAGGAGCACCCACTGTCACAGGAGTAGGTGCAGAGCAGCTTTGCACCCACCTGGGCTTTGCATGATTCACTCTTTCCACCCAAAGGTGGAAACTTAACAATTTTAAGAGTATTATAAAGTGAAACCCTGTGTTTGCCTTGTGCTGAGTGCTGGCGGATCACCAGGGAGGATTTCTTGGTCTTTTCCTATGTGTGTCCTGTGATTTTTATATAAACTCTATAATTATCTATCTGAGGACTGTGCCCTACAGACAAAAATCGGGAGCTGGTCTTGACTTTAATAAAATATTAACTTATTTTTATGAACAAAACTGTTAAGACCCTCCCAAATCAAGCAGCATCCAGCCGGACTCGACGACACTGATAACCAACTTGGAAACTGACAAATGAGATAACCAAAGGCAAAATTATCGGGCCTAGAAACCACAATCAAATATTTATTGACCACTTTTTGCATGTTTCGTTTATATTTAGCCACAGAAATTTGGGTCTTATCAGTAACAGCTGAGCAGCTGCACTTTTTCTAAGGCTCAGGCTTTGCAGCATGAGGTGGTTCAGA
The DNA here is from genome assembly GCA_013397095.1 of Sterrhoptilus dennistouni. NCBI lineage: Eukaryota > Metazoa > Chordata > Aves > Passeriformes > Zosteropidae > Sterrhoptilus > Sterrhoptilus dennistouni. The sequence goes on from VWZU01012850.1 coordinate 176,708, forward strand.
TGAAAAGGTGATGGAGAAAAGGAACTTTAAATGGTGTAGTAAGTTCTTTTACCTCCCAATTATCAGTTTATTCCTTGTATTTTCAGACATGGTGTTGTGCTGCTATCTATATTATAAAAAAGCCTGCTTTAAACAGTAAGCTGTTGCAAGTAATTAAATATTTTCTGTAACTTGAATGACTTTTTAAAGTGGAAGCATGATATTTTTAATGGTGGTCTGTATTCTTCTCCTGAAGTATGAATTTGTATCCTGTTCCAAGTGGGAGCACTGGGATTCTGAATGTCCCTGAAAGCTTGGGCATTTGTTCAGCTACAGAAAAGGGAACAGTTGGGTGCTGAGACCTAGAGGAAATCTGGCCTCACACAGAAAACTGGTGGTGAAATGCAACCAGTCTGTGACTTACTGTAGGCTGAAATGAGCTGCCAGCTGACTTTCAGGTGCTGTTAAAAATCCCATTCCAAAAAGCCTCCAGCCACAGCCATAAAGCCTTGAAGGCTCTAAACTGTGTGGATGGGATCTTCAATGCCACTGAAGTGTCTTATCAGACAGTCACTTTATTTTGCGTGCCTGTCTCAATAGACTCCACAAAGAGAACATGAGGAGGGTGCAAGGGATAAAAGGAGGGTGGAGAAGGAGAGGGTAAAAATGCATTTTCATATCAGGTTTCCTATATAAAACTCTTCCTCTCCCTGAAGAGAAGAGGCATGATAAATGTGTATTTTGTTTTGTTTTCCTATATTTTGTTTTGTTTCCACACTCAAGCTATGTGGTTGAAAATATCACTGAACTGGGTTTAAGTAGCACTACATTCACTTACTGCAGTAAAACAGGGATAGCCTAGCAAGGAGGGAAGGAAAGTCCCAATAAGTTCTTCTAGTAATATACAATGTTGTCAAGCATGTGGTGCAAATTCACTTTTTCTGAAAGCAAAACTCTTGCTTTTAAAAACTAACTTGAAGTGCTCTTTGCTGGAAAATTACAGCATTTAGGGGAGTAAATTCCAGCTGAACACCCAGCTTTCCTTCTATATAGAGTCCAAAACGTGAAGGGGGGAATTCAGGAGTGCCCATTTTCCTTTGCCTTTTGTGCCGAACCCAACAGCGTTTACAACCCAGCCATAGCTAAGAGCTTGTGGGAGCATTTTTTTGCCTGGCTGCTCACTCAGCCCTGTGTGGTTTTGTTTTGTTTTTTTCTGTCAGTGTGCCTGGGTGACACGTTTGGCCAGGACTGCAGCCTGAGGTGTGAGGATTGTCTGCACGGGGGTCGCTGCAACAGCGAGCGCAGCGGCTGCGTCTGCCCGCCCGGCTGGGCTGGTGTCATCTGCAATGAGAGTGAGTACAGGGGCTGGCAGGTGGAGTGATCCTCCTCCTGCAGGGACTCTGCAGGTGGGGAATGGGGGTAATCTCCTGTGTTTTTCATCTATGAAGCTCCCAAAGGGGCACAGTTGTCTCATAATGAAGTGCCTCCTGCTAGGGCATATGAAATAGGAGCTGTAAGTGATGCCACGGTGCACAGAGGTCCCTGCACTCCAGTGAGGGTCAGGACAGAATCCTAAATATTTGGTGGTTATTCATTCCTATTTGCTGTGCTGCTAAAAGCTTCTGAACTTTGTTGTGGCCATGCTTTGTTCCACAACCTGCCTTGGTGCCTTCCAGAAATCCATCTCCACAGTTGGTGTGACAGTCTGGGTGGACATGTATGCTAAACTTGATTTTTTTCATTGTAGCACCCCAAGACATTGCCTTTTAAATTTTTTTCTTATGTTTTCCATTTCTTTTTCCATATAATTCTTTTTATTATTAGCATCACTTTCTTGGAACAGTTAATTTTTCATATTGGAAATGGTATTTTTCAGAATTCTGTTGCCAAGTTGGTGCCCTTTATAATAGCTTTTCACCCTCCTTGCTCCTGTTTCCTGGCAGAAGATCTTTCTGATTCAGAAGTATGTGTCAAAACCCATTGGAAAGAGAGTGGTGATTTCTTGATGTGCTGTTCTTCATCTGCAGTTTGGCAAAACTTGTCTGCTGCTTGTCTGAGACATCATACAGCAGATTTCCTGTTTGAGATGGGTCCCTCCATTTCGTGGTGTGTGTGACATGATGGCCCATCATTCTCAGAAAGTCTTTGCTGTCACTGGTGAGACAAAAAGTCGATGAAAATTTATTACTTGACATCAGTAGACAGCACTCTTCAGGTTAATTGCCATCAAGATTGTTTAGGAGACGTCATCACATGGACAGAAATGTAGAAAAATCAAGCAAGTGATTGAAACCAACAGTCTGCCCGTGGTTATTTTGGGAGACTGATGGTGGGTTTGGCTTGTAAACACTGGGGGCAGCTAAGAGAATAGGAATGGGGAGGATTAAAATGATAATTTCCAGTCTGTCTAAGAGAGTTCAAGCTATCAAGAGAATATTCTTAATTCTGTTCCTGGTGTGCTGGTGATGATAGATTGTAAAAATTTCAAGGCAGTATCCAAATTCTTTAGTTCAGTTCATAAATAACAACATTTATGATGTACATTTGCACTAGATATCCATGCACGTAGTCTAATGGAATTCACCTCTGGAATTTAAAGAACTTTAATAGTACTGTGTTATTGAGCTAAGCCTGCTGTCTGGTGAAGTCAGCATGAACAATGATAAATACAATATCTAATCTGTATGAGTTAGTCATATGTGATTGCTTTCACTCTCTTCTCTTGCATTTTTTAATATACAGCACAGTTCCTGAGTTTAGGGTAAGCAGGTTTAGGGTAAGCTAAAATAATGGTGAAAACTGGAACTAAATTTCTCTAATAATGCACCGAAGAGGCCGAATGGAAATTGATGTGAAATGTCAACTTTCTTAATGTACATTGATAAAATGTCAGTGAAGTCAGATGACTCCAGCAACTGTATTCACTCAGCCAGCTCAGGCTGCAAACAGCAGAGCAAGGCTTCATCTCAGTTTGTTTTGCTGTTGTGGATCCATTGCTGCCATGATTACCTGGGGAGTTTCAGAAGCTGCATTTGAAAAACAAGATATTATTTTCATAGTAGTATTTGGGAGAGAAAAAATAATGTCTAAAATATTTATCTCCAAGTATTCTAAGCTGTGCTCTGATGTTTAAGCTTTGGACTTAACAGGCAATGAATGGATTTTGAGCCTGTGCTTTGTGGGGAGGGGAGCATGTGCAGGGGAGGGTTGGATACATAACAGTACTTCCCAAAGTTTGGTTAATTCAGTATCTTTTGAGATGACTTAGTAAATATCAGGTGGATATGCGTTGCTTTATAGAAGAATATAACTTTGTTCAGAGCCTGCTCAAGTGAAAGGACTCTCTCCTTGCTCAGTTTTCACAGAATCACAGAATCAATTAGGCTGGGAAAGACCTTTGAGATCGAGTCCAACCTGTGACCCAACACCACCTTCACAAGCACTGAGTGCCACATCCAGTCTTTTCTTAAACATCTGCAGGGACAGTGACTCCACCACTCCCTAGGGCAGCCCATTCCAAAGCCCAGTCACGCTTTCTGTGAGGAAATTCCTCCTGATGTCCAACCTAAACCTCCCCTAGTTTAGGGGGGTGTTTAAGGGGTTTAAGGCTGTGTCCTCTTGCCCTAATGCTGGCTGCCTGGGAGAGGAGATTGACCCCCACCTGGCTGCACTCCCCTCAGGGAGTTTTGGGGAGCAATGAGGTCTCCAATGAGTTTTCCAGGCTGAGCACCCCCAGCTCCCTCAGCTGCTTCTTACAGGACTTGTGTCCCTGATCTTTCATCAGCCTTCCCAACCACCAAAGCCTTGTTTTGCTCCTTTTACAGCGGAGGGGAAGGATTTCTTGGTGTGCTGACTCTCCCTTGTCTCTCCATCCACAGCCTGTCCCCCCGGTACGTTTGGCAGAGGATGTGCCAGCACCTGCCAGTGCCGGAACGGCGGCTCCTGTGACCCCGGCACGGGGCAGTGCCACTGCCCACCTGGAGTTCTGGGCCACCTCTGCGAGGATGGTATGGCCCCACCTCTGCCTCAACCTCTCCACTTCTCCCCTTGCTTCCTTTATCTTAAATAATGAGCAGAACAGAGCACCCTCTGAAAAGCCAGTGGCTGGTGAGGCTGCGCAGAGCCCCAGCTCGGCCACAAACCGCTTTGACCCGTTCGCCGCTGATGCCTTCCTGTGTTTGTGCTCTCCAAAGGTTGCCCAAAAGGTTTCTTTGGGAAGAACTGTAACAAACCGTGCAACTGTGCCAACAAGGGCCATTGTCACAGACTGTATGGAGCCTGCCTGTGTGACCCCGGGCTCTACGGACGCTTCTGCCACCTCAGTGAGTCCCTGGCGTGTTTTGGGTCTGTTTAATGTGTGCACAGCATTAACAGTCTGTAAAAGATTCCACATCTCTCAAAGGGGGCTGGCAGAAAGGGAGGAGAGTGACTTCCTGCACAGTCACACAGTGCTAGGACAACGAGGAGTGGATTTACTAAAACAGGAGATACTCAGCTTAGATGTTAGAAAAATGTTCTTTGCTGTGAGGGTGGGGAGGCTCTGGCACAGGGTATCCAGAGATGCTGTGCCTGCCCCATCCCTGAAAGTGTCCAAGGCCAGGTTGGACACTGGGGCTTGGAGCAGCCTGGGATAGTGGAAATTGTCCCTGCCCATGGCAGGGGCATGGAATGAGATGGTCTTTATGGGACCCTCCAACCCAAACCATTTTACAATAAAATGAGCAAGACTTTGAGTTCTGCAATGGGCTGGGAGTAGCAGGACAGGACTTCTGAGGTGTGCCAGGAAGCCCCAGAAGCTTCATTAATCTTTTCTCCTAGTGATTAATCTTTGCCATAAGGACTGAGATTTACTGATGCTCAAAGGTGAGGACAATAGGTGGGGTGGACAGGTTATCATTAGGGTTATTGCTGAGGTTGGAATCTGATTGGAGCTGGTAAGTGACTGATGATGGGTTGGAGTGGGAACTGGGGAGCAGGGCTGGCTGGGACAGGGTGAAGATCAAACATTAGATGGAATAAAAATAATTAAAACAAAACCTTTGCAAAATAGATGATTGAGTTTCTTTGTACTTACAGTGGTTTTGTAAAATCTGTACAAAATAAAAAAATTTGTTTTGTTTTATTATGAAAGCTTTTGTCTTGGAGTGCACCCACTTTTTTTTCATTCAGAAAATCAGCTGAGTTTGCTTTGAAATGTTTCTGGTTCTTGCACTCACCACGTATTTCTTGACATGAAATGAATGACCTAACACAGGAATCATGTAAACTCTTTTTTTACCCACCCGCACATGAACAGGTGCTGCTGTAGGAATGGGGATGTACTTGCTGAAAGCGAAACAGAGGTTTTGCTTCTTGCAGCAGTTGGATTCTGCAGAACCCTGCAATTTCAGCCAGCTCCTGCATAATTACAGAGCTGATGCTTCTTTTTCCGCTGTCTGCAGCCTGTCCCAGGTGGGCCTTTGGCGCGGGCTGCTCGGAGGAGTGCCAGTGTGTGAAGGAGCACACGCTGGAGTGCAGCCCCAGGAACGGCTCCTGCACCTGCCAGCCTGGATATCATGGCAAAAAGTGTCAGAAAGGTACCCCAAACAGCCTGGCTCCCCACATCTGCTCATTCCTTTGTCCCAAAAACTTCTCCTTCTTCCGCCCATCTGCTTTCTTTGGCCGCTGCTACTGGTATGTTCATATCCTACTAATGATTTTAGGGTTTTTCGAACCCTGCTAGGGTTGCAGGAACATCAAGGGGAATAGGCAATTGGAGGAATTTTAGCCTGGTCAAATCACAACAGAAATCCAGAGTCCAAATCCTAATACAGCCTTAAATAATGAAGATCATGCGAGTTTTCATTTCTGTGCTGCTTTGACACAGTCAGTAAATAAGTGGCAAAATCTGTTTTATGGCAGTGGGGTGATTTGTAAACAGGTTCAGTAATGCTGCTTTTCCTTCAGATTTGCAGCTCTTTGAATTCAGCTTACTCTTTGTAGTTTTTGGGGGTAGTTCAAAGAGAATTTCATCCCACATTCATGTTTGCATGTCTCAGTAGCCCTTTCCAGACAGCAGTGGAAAATAAGATTCTCCCTTCAGGACTGTGTTGCATTTATGGCAGTTGTTCTGGTGGGTTTGGTGGAGAATAATAATGACAATATTTAATATTTTTATCATTCTTGGTGATGAACTCAGTTCTGAGAGGGAGCATGCCTTGCCCACCACTGCCTGTGCACCAAGGCAGAGAGCAGCAGAACTTGGATATAGAAAGAGAATTCTATAATGTATTTAATTGAATACATGCTCAAGTATTCTAATTGAATAAATCTTTGAGCATTCTGCCACTCTGTTTCTGGCTTATATTTAAGCAGCAACCTCTTTGAAATGCAAGCATTTATGAAGTATTTACTCTTTGTTAACAACACCTCTAAAATGTACATTATAATATATTCTCTGCAAGTTTGTGTGAAATTATTTTCTGATTTTTGTTCACTTCTCTTAACTTTTTCTTTTCCTTATACATGTTCTGTGTCTGCTTCTATTTCCAGAGTGTGCCCCAGGATTTTATGGGGCTGGTTGCAAACTGAGATGCATTTGTCCTCCTGATGTTCCCTGTGATCCTGAGACAGGAGCCTGCAGACATCCATGTCCAGCTGGGTTTCATGGAGAAAAATGCCATTTGTGTGGGTACTCACTGTGTGTTTCCCTGGGAGATACACTTGGGATGGGAAAGCTTATTCAGGAAACTTAGGTTCAGATATAGAAGTTGCAGATAAATGGGTACATTTGTTGTTGATACGAGTTGGCAGTTCCCCACTGAAACCAGACTGATATTTGGAGCCTGGCAAATGCTGTCTCTTTCTCTCTCTCTCCCTGCAAAGGTCAAGGCACAAGGCTGAGTTACCCAAACTAACATTTGTCCAGGTAACAATAGTTGCCTTTAAAGCTTGAGGCACAAACTTTGCAAGGCTCTGGTGCAGTTAATTTCAGACCACCAGTTGCTCAGACACTAATGCTGAGTTGATCACTTCTACCAGCACAGCTCAGTTTAAAAGTGGTGGCCGTGGTGCCTCCTAATGCCTTCAAAATTCGTCTAACAATGACTTTGGGGGGTTTTTTTGTCCAGCTTGTCAGCCTGGCAGCTTTGGGATGGGCTGCAGGCAGAGGTGCAGCTGTGGAGGAGCCCCCTGTGATCCAAGGACAGGGCAGTGTATTTGCCCAGCTGGGAAGACTGGTGCCACGTGTGAGCAAGGTGTGTGAGGTGCTGGACCAAGGTAGGGAGTGCCTGGCTTTGGAAGACATGATAAGAAGTAGAATTTTGCTGCTTCCCAAACCAGTAAACAGACAAACTGTGATGGAAACTGGGAGAGAGCCTTTGGTCTCTCTTTATCTGTGTTCTTGCATGCTGCAGTTTAATGGCAGGGCTGACTGTAGAGATAATATAACAATCCAGCTCAGTTTTACTATTATTTTTAAATTCTTCGGGGTAACAGCAGAAATCTACAACTATCCTGAAGCAGAAAACGGCACTGGTTACACCTCACTGTGCTTTTTCTCCAGATTGCCCAGATGGCCAGTGGGGACCAGACTGCCGGAACTCCTGCGAGCCCTGTGCCAATGGGGGACAGTGCAACAGGGAAACTGGAGCCTGTGACTGTCCCCCTGGCTACACTGGGTCATCCTGCTCTGCCAGTAAGTCCTTGCCTCAGCCTTCCCCATGAAAAGAAGGTCAGGTTGAAAATTCAAATTATGGTTTGATTTCTGCTGCCTTATTCTTTTGTGATATAAAACACGCTGATCAGAGATTAAGTGCCCTTCATCTCCAGGAATTCCCCAGCTTGGATTTGACATTATTTGTGGGAGGGAGATTGCAGATAAATGCTCGTGATCAGCTGAGCTGCATCCCAAATGGGTGTTATCATTAGACCTAAATTATGGCAAGCTGGAAATTATGTACCTGGAAATACAGTGTTTAACAGCCACAACACTGGTGGTGTAATCCTGGCTGTTTGACCAGCTGGCCTGCATGGCATCATTCTTGAGTTATGCTTGCACCAGCACTCCTTGGTGTAGATAATTTAGGATTAAATAATGCTGAAGATGAGGGAGCAGTATCAGTGCTATCCCTGCAGCCAGAGACCATGGGAATATGTTCAAGAAACTGTTCTCTGCTGCTCTTCAGCCTCTGGGTGTTAAAAGGCTGCTTGAGTGTGGCTGCTGAGAGCTGCACAGAGGCTCCCAGGACAGCTCTGCTTTGTGCAAGGCCTTGATGGTGGCACGTTTTTAATTCTTGTTAGTCGCAAAGTGGCTTTTGGGGGAAGTTTTCCTCCTCTGAGAAAACAGAAAAGAAATGCACAGGAGTACCCCAAGTCATTCAGGGTATTCCCACATTCCAGGACTCAGCCCCAGACACTCAGGGTGCAGATCCCAGATATTTCTGTGTTGCCATTTGAGTTCTTGGGTTCAGCTAAAGCCTGTTTTAGGGGATGAGCTGTTGCTGCCTGTTTGGGAAGAGCAGGCTGCGTTGTGGCTGGGTGAAGTCACAGTGTGTCTCTGCTTGCAGCCTGCCCCGATGGGCACTTTGGCCTGAGCTGCCTGTCCCTGTGCAGCTGTGGCAGCAGTGCTCAGTGTCACCATGTCACTGGAGAGTGTTCCTGTCCCCCAGGCTGGACTGGCCACGACTGCAGACACCGTAAGTCGGGGATCTCCCGGGGACTGCACGTGGGGGAACCAGTTCTGTTTGCTCTTCGTTTATTACAGTTTTTTAATATAGTTTTGCTAATCTTACTGCCTCTGAAATGGTGTGTTTGTGGGTTTGCACAGCCTGGGTGGTTATAATCCTTAATTATCCAGGTTCAAAGCATTGAAATAGATGGCTGATGAAGTGCAAAGTATTGATATAAGCTCTTACTTCAACACTATGGATCCCTTTGCCCAATACCATCTGTCCCGTCAGCATTTTGACTGACAGACAGTTTTGTTTTTCATTTTCAGTGCAGATTAGTTTTCAGATTAATTCTCCATTTCTCATTTTGTTTGGGGGAGATTTATTCAACAAGTGAGTGGCATGTAGAGTCGTGTGTCTAAAGGTCACTTTTTAACTAGGGAATATAAATGCTGTGAAAAATTCTGTTCTCTGGAAGAGCAGAGCATCCTTCTGTTGACTTTAGCATCGCTCTCCATATTGGTGGCTGTGTGAGAGAGTAGATTTGCCCTTTTTGGATGGCACCATATAAATGTGAAGCCATCCTGCTTGATTTCTCCCTTTTCCTGTGACACATCTCTTCTGCTTGATTCATTGTGATGCCTCTTGCAAAAAGCCAACAGAAGACAAACCTCTTTCTAAACTTGGTCTTAAACACATACAATTATTTAATTGGCAGTGTTGACAGCAGCAAGTTTTGCACCTGACTTCTCAGGCTCTGTACTGAAGAAAATGCTGGGAAAAATCTGAAAAAAATATGCATATTTAAAAAAATCAAACCAGTTGGTAATGTGTAGACCAACTGAGATGGCTTTTCACAACTCCCTGGGCCGTCTAGAGAATTGAGAGACCATGACAAAGGAAAGCTTTTCTTTCTATTCACCATAAGATCTGAGAAAAATTGTTTTGCAGTGGTATCTCAGTAAGGCAGCTCTCCCAGCTATTGCAGGCTGGGCATTAAACAGATTCCCAGCTCCAAAACCAGGTTTCTGTTGCCCTAATAGGCACTTTTATCTTCATCCTGACTCGAAGGAAAGGAGATGCTGTAATACATTGCTGTAATTGTGTCAGTGCTGTGTGATTTTAGGATGAAAGCAGTAAGTTGCTTTAACAAACATGTGAGATTCCTTTGTGTCCATGCTGCATTTCTCAGTATTTTGGGGAAAGCTTGGGTGGTGCTCCCAAATCTGTCTGGTTAAACCCATTAATTATTCTGGTTATGGAGATTTTCATTGCGTGAGTTAATAGCGGATATTTTGTTTCCTTGAAGTTATAGAATTGTGACTGATAGATGTGGATTCACAGAATTACAAGGTTGGAAGAGACCTTTAAGACCAACCCATGCCCTAATGCCACCTCAACTAGCCCATGGCACTGAGTGCCACATCCAGTATTTTTTTAAACACATCCAGGGGTGGTGGCTCCACCACCTCTCTGGGCAGACGATTCCAGCACTTTATCACTCTTCAGTAAAAAACCTTTTCCTGACATCTAACCTAAATCTCCCTCAGCCCAGCTTATGAATGATTAGTTTCATGACTACAAATGTTCAGTTTCATGTGGATGGGACAACATCTCCCTGCGCCCAACTGAAACAGACCACCAAAAATAGTCTTTATTTCCACTCTCTGCGCCTGTGCCGCAGCAGCTGAGTGTTTAGCCCCGTACCATTTTGTGTGTTTTGTATTCTCTCACAAAGGTGCAGCAGGGTTTGGGGGTGGTGCTGGGTGCTGGCTGTGACCCTGTTTCCCTTGGCAGCCTGCAGCAGCGGCCGCTGGGGCCGGGGCTGCGCCAACTCCTGCACCTGCGACGACTGCGACCCCGCCACGGGCACCTGCTCCTGCCAGCCAGGATTCACTGGGCAGAGCTGCCAGCTCAGTAAGTTCCTCCCCTCCCTGCATGTGGAATTCCCAAAGCCCAGCTCTGGAAGTTGTGTTTTCCTGCTCATTCCCAGCAGGAATGCTCCCAGCCTGTCTCACCCCCGCGCTGCGCTCTCGCGTTTCGCCAGGGTTAGATGCTTTCTCCTGATTTGATTTCCAGAAAAGATATTTTCAGCCTTGTTTTGGACCCAGCAGCTATTTTTAATGTTAGGATCTCGTGAGAGGGATAGGACTGATGTATGTTTGGGTTGTGGTTTAAGAGTTTCCGTATTGGTTTTGTTTATTCAGTTTTCGGGCAGCACTTACCCTTGGTAAATCTCTGTTCATATAGAAATACTTCACATGTACATAACAGCAGGAATATTTTGAGTCTTGTATTTATTAACAACAAAAATGTGCAGTGGTCTTATCAGAGGCCCATGACCCTCACCTTAACATTCACCTCTAACTGAGGTCAGTAGCAGATGCTTCAAGCATATGAAAACAGGCTCATAGTCAATTCCTCATATGTCTCCCCAGGTATCATCAATTTCTCATTCAGGAGCTTCTTGAGACAGAAGCAATATCTCTATATTTAATACAACTTGATTTTTTGTTTCCAATTAATGTGCCTATTTTCTTTTTCATTTCATGCAAGCATTTGGAATCCACTTCATCTCGTGGCTGTAAGTTGCATAGTTAAGCTGCTGTTGCTATTATTATTGATTATATTGATGTTGTTAAATAAAATAAACATTTTATCTACTGGTTTAACAATCTTACAGTAGCACAGATGTAGCTACCAGAGTGTTACCAGCATGTGCAGGATTAACTGCTGGTGTCACACAGAAATGTCAAAACAATTAATCTGGAACCGTGACCTAAGACAAGAAAGCCTGGAAAGTTGATCTTGCAGCCCTTGTTGCTGTTGGCACAGAGGGAATGGAAGGACAGTGTGTGGGGAGGACCAGCTCCTGGAGAAGTTGCTGCCAGCTCTGCTTCTCTTTTGCTCTTGATCTCTCTCAAAATAGCATCTCTGCAGACAGAGTGGCCAAATAACTGCTTGTAATCCTCGCTGGGCAGGGAATCAGTGAACCCATCTCCACTGACAACACATCTGGCAGTCCCTGAAGTTCTTTCTGTGGGCTTCCTGTTCTATTCAGTCTGCTTTTTACCCTCTTTTGTGTGTGTGTGCATATATATGTATATGTTAAAAATTGCACGTATATGTGTGTGTGTGTGTGTGTGCAAGATAATGAAAACCATAGTTCTTCCCATGACTTTATGCTGCCTTGGAGATGAAATCTTCACTATCCCTGGATATTCCTCTGCTCCCCAGGCATCCCAACCCTCTCCCTGCAGGCCGGGCTCCTTCCCCTGGCAGGATCTTAAGTTCTCTGTCGAGGTGGCTGGATCCTGACACGCATCACAGCAGCCTGTGCCTGCTGGAGCAGGGGCAGATTCTCTGTGCTGTGGACTGTGAAATCATTTGTGAAGTGCTCTGACCCTTTGCCATCACCTTGAAAAGTCTCAGCTCTGGGCTAAACACTGTGGGCCTGAAGGGAGCTCTGCTGCGAGCCCTGCACCTCTTGCTGCACTGCAGCACCATTTCCCCTGCACAGATTCTCTGACCGAGATTTCAGCTGAAAAGAAACATGGAGAAGGATCAAGCTTTTAAGGCACAAGTGCACCTCTGAGTATTTCTTTGTTAAACAGTGATGTGCAGCTTTGGGAAGAGGAAGGGATTTCACCTGTAAGTGCAAAAACATAGATTCTAAAATACTCACATTTAAACAGCGGTCCATTTTTTGGCTCTTTGAAAGCAAAGAAATACTTAATGTACCTTGCTCTTCTCCCATCTCCCATCCCTACTCCTCTTCTGTAAGACACACAGTTGGCAGTCACTGAGCTGCAGGAGCACCTGAATTCATGCCAGCTCCAATCACTGCCCACCCATGACACCAAACAAGCAACACCAAACCCACCCCCCTATTCCAGACATGGAGCTGTCTTTGAGGACTCTCCTTTTCTGTTCCCTCTGATTCCTTCCAGATTGCCTGAAAATCACTTTGTTGCTGTAAATGCTAAAATCATGGGCTTCTAGAAGAGATCTGGCAATAATCTCCATAACTCATTTAGAGGGATGTTCACAAGACCTTCAAACATGAGTAGAGGCCCTGTAATATTGTTTTTAGCCAAGTCTATCTCTGTGTTTCAGCCTGTCCAAAATATCCAATGTGAATTAGGCAACTGGCCCTTTTCTTAATTGATTTTCCTTTAATCCTGGAAGAAATTATTTTCATTCTCAAATGTTTACTTTCTTCTGATGGTGAGTACCATGCAAATCTTTTAAAGCTCCTCACATTAACTGCTGTGGAAATGCAGTTGTTAATCTGTCCCCCAGATGTAATGTTTTCACTTGAATTTTTCAAAGCAGAGAGCATGAAAGTAAAGTGTGCAGCATTCAATTTGGAGCTTTGCGAAGGCAACCAACATATTTCATCTTTTCTCCAGCTTTCTGGGGAAAGAGGATTTGCAGGAAAACTGAGGAGCTTCTCCCCTCCCAGTTGATGAAGTCCCAGAGGAGATGTGCACAAAAGCAACTCCAGACCAGTGGGCAAAGTGTCATCATGTAGAACCTGTGAAGTCTTAGGCTTTGCAGTAGAAGATGTTCATTTTCTGTGCAGAATTTAGTCTTTCAACATTCTGGAATATTTCTAAAATAGATCCTAAATGTAGCCCAACTTACCTGAACCTCAAGGAGAACACTCAAATCTTAGTTTTAAGCCATTTAAGGCTTTATGCCTTGATTATTTTGAAAATAGTCAGATTTCCCATGCACGTAAAAAATTCCCCATTGATCTTTGACCTGCTGTGGCATTAACCCATCATCTGGTTGTGATTCCTGTGCTGCAGGGTGCCCCGAGGGGAGCTTTGGCCCGGGCTGTGAGTCCAGCTGTCAGTGCCAGAATGGAGCTGCCTGCGACCACGTCAGTGGAGCCTGCACCTGCACGGCGGGCTGGACAGGGACCTTCTGTGAAAAAGGTACTGCTGCTGCCCCTGGGCCCCTTAGGGTTCATAGAGAATTTGGTTTGGTTTTTATTCAGAGAGCAGGTTTTACAGTTGACGGCATTGGATCTAAATGAACAATTGAACTTCTTTGGAAGATGATACCGAAATGTGAAGTCCGCTCCTAACTCAGCAGAGCGTCGTGCTGGGTGCCAGATGTTGAGCACGTGTTTTCACATGGTTAAAATTAGATGAATGCTTAAGGCTTCTGCTGTATCACATCTTTATGAAGACTCAGAGTCCCACTGTTTGAGCGCTGAGCAGGGAGAGATGCTCGTTCAGCCCTACACTTGCTTGTTTCTAGTGCCTCCCTGAAGCGATTTGGAGAAAAACATGGATGTGTGCATCATCCCCATGGAACTCTTTAAGAACAGATTCACTTCTAACTTAAATCCAATTCTATTCTATCTAATCTTCTATTACTTAGTCATTTGGTAAAGTGTTGGAAAGGTTGGACTGGATTCTTCAGCTCCATTATGGTGAGTCAGTCTGTGGCATTATCACAGGAGGTTGCTGTCATGCTGCATCATTTTGCAGATTTTATGTATAAAAAATACAAGAGAAACAACACAGGGCCATTCAGGCACTGTGAAAGTTTAGTGTAGGTGATTTAAGATTCTGCAAATTGTGGTACTTGAACCGAAGTCACAACTATTTTGCATGGAAAGCAGCTTTATCAGCCAGTTTCAGCAGCGAGGATGGAGGGAAGTGGCAGCACTCGCAAGCAGCTGCTGCCCTCTCATGGGAAGGAAGATGCTCTACAGCCTGACCAGGAATGTGGCGAGGCACCCACCAGCTGGAGCTGATAATCCTTGGTGTTTTTTTCCCTCTCATTCTTACCAGGGACTATTATACAAAATAAACATTCTTTCCAAGGTTTTCCTGCAAATTGCACCTCGTAATTCATGGCATCTCCACGATATCCCTTTTTAATATAATTTAACTGAAATCTGTTTTCCTAAATCTACTATTTTTTTTAATTATTGTATTTTTGTTGGAAAAGAAAACACGAGGCAATTATCAGTGTTGTTATTCATTCCAGCAGGAATTATAATGGGAAAAAAGAGGCTAAACATCCTTTGTTAGGAATATGGAGAAGACTGGGTGATTCTATTGGTAGAAGAAAAAAAGAACAAATCTCAGCTTCCAAATCAGTCATGATGGACATTTTTATCTTTTTTTTAATTCCTGAAAGAAGATTGTGGAGGGGAGAGTGAAAATCAGCACTTTGTAAAACACCATTTTCCGCATGTTTTCCCTCAAGAAGGCAGAGTGTCTGCTCTCAGCTGACCTGGGTTGCCTCTTAACTTAGGAAGTTTTAACCAGAACAGTTTGGCAGCTTCCAAAAGATGCTGAGGGAGGAAAACATGTGGGTGGTTTGCCCTTGGTAGAACCTTCTTGGCACCTTCTCTCGGAGGAGCCGCAGCGCTTCTGTTTCGAGTGACTGGGAGACTGGCAGGGTTTCCATCTGGCAGGGATGTGCTTTTTGCCGTCCTCTTGGCAATCCACCCACGTTGGCCAGGCTCTGTGCCTTGCAGGCAGGAATTCACATCGAGCCCTGGCGCTGCAGAGTTGCCTTGGACTTCAAACAGCCTGCTGATGCCTCAGCCCGTGGCTGGGAAGGGCTTCTCCATCATCACAGAAATGTTGAAACTGAGGCTTTTGCAGCCTCCTAAGTTCAGAGTCCA
Organism: Sterrhoptilus dennistouni; assembly: GCA_013397095.1. Taxonomy (NCBI): domain Eukaryota; kingdom Metazoa; phylum Chordata; class Aves; order Passeriformes; family Zosteropidae; genus Sterrhoptilus; species Sterrhoptilus dennistouni. Next base: position 191,990 of record VWZU01012850.1, read on the forward strand.
AGGAGAAGATAGTCCATTACAAAATCTGATTTTGATTGATATGAATAATTAATATCACCTCTGCACAGTGAGGGGGTTTGAACCTGCAGTCATTGCTTTTGGTATTTTGCATTGTGGCAGCACAATGCAGAATTGTGTTTTGCATTGTTATTATCAAGCTGAGACTGCAGAAATACCAAAATTTGCCTTTGGATTTTTGGTTTTCATTTGGGGAAAGTTTCTTCCCATTTTGGTGGGAAGCTACTGCCTCTTTTCATTAATTTGCTGCCCTCAATATGAATTAAGGCTTCAAAGGTTTAGGTACCAGCCCCTGTTGCAAGACACCACTTCAGTGACCACTTCCAAGCTTATTTGCCACAAATTTAATAACCTCTTATTAATATTTATTAAAATTGTTAATGTATTCTTAGTTCTTGCTGAATCTCAATCTTTTATGTCAGTAATACAGATAACAGCCAAAGCCACACCATCATCATCATCATCCTCATCATCACCCCCAGCACGGGACAGTTTCCAAGCTCACCCATAGCAGGAGACACTTTTGCTCCAGGGCTGCTGTTTCATGAGACCTTGCTGTGAATTATTCAGGAACTGACTGAACTTCTGTGCCCCGAGCCACAGGATGCTGACAAAAGACCTCACACTCTTCAAAGTACTTTGGTCTGTCCATCAGCATCTCAGCTCTGCTCTGCCCTGAGTCACCTTTGATCAGCTGCTTTTCATCTGGTACCACTCAGTGGTACTGCTGCCTCTGCAGTTGTGCTGTGGTCACATCTAATAATGATGGGGAAGAATAAAGCTATCAAGACACTCTCTGAAAGAAAATTAGACATTTCTGAAGGTGGTACATGCCTGCTCCATCTTTCAGCCCTGCTCAATGCTTTGTGAAAATGAACCTTGTGAATCTTGTGACTCTTTCAAAGGAGTTTCAAAAGCAGCAAAACTGTTTCAGTTGCAGAGTAGGTAACGATTACAGATCAGGCTGAAAACAAAATAATCTACAAAGAAATTATTTCAGTCTGTGAGAGAGTCTAGGAAAGGCTTCCTTTGAATTTTCTTGAAAGCAGCAAGTGATACAAGCAGAACACTGATGAAATAATGTCTGTTTCTTCACAAGGTCTCGCATTACCAAAGGAAAATGAATCATTTTTGGTGGGTGCATTTTTGCAGTGCCACCAGCCAGCCTCCATTTCTGAGTGGAGAATGTTGTGTGCTTGGGCAGAAGGTGCCAGGGGGACACAGGGAGTTCCTGATGTTCCTGAACTGAAGCAGCAGCCAATGCCTCTGTATTCCTGGGCTCTGCAAAGGCAGGGATCACAGCAAAGGTGGCTTTGTAAGTCTTTTCTGTCCTGTTCAAGCACAGACAACCCTAAGTATCATCTTCTCCAGAAAAGATGTTTCTGTGTTCACCCACTGCTGCAGGGCTGGGGTTATAATGTAATTCCAGCTAAACAGGCAAGGCAAATATAACAAAACAAAACAAAACAAAACAAAACAAAACAAAACAATAAATAAATAAATAAATAAATAAATAAATCCCAACCCCAAAACCAGTCGTTATTGTGATAAATAGATAAATATATCAATGCTTACTCTAACTAAATGTAAGAATCTGCCATGCAGGAAGCCTGAGCCCACTACTGACAAACCCAGAGGAATCCAGGTGCCTGATTCCCCAGCCACACTCAGAACTCTGTTAACAAGTGAGTTGGGACCCCTGCCCTGCACCAGGGCTGCTCCACTCCTGTTTGGGAAGGCAATTGTTATAATTGATTTAATTCTGTCAAGTGCTGAGCATCTGCTGCTCCCACTTTGAAGGCTGCAATTGCCTTCCCTACACTGTGATTTTGTTTAATTCCCTTCCCTACTACTCTCTGGTATTTGCTACATGTATGACCCAAGGCTTGTGTCCAGTTTTGGGGTCAGGCCAACAGAAGAATTATCCAGTTCATTGATTCATCTGTCCAAATATCCCAAAATGCCAGACAATTAGTGCACTGACTGGAGGCAGCAGGAGTGTCAGAGCATTGCTACAATGTATTTATTAATTGATCCATTAATAACAACATATCCCCCTTGTGTAGCACAGAACTTGGCTTTTGCCTCTGAGCTGCTGTGGGATCAGCACTTCCAGAGGACGGACAGACTGGACCCTTCCCTTGGGATTTCAGCAGTTAATCATTACCATAAGAGAGCCCCGCAAGATTGCTGTTTTGCTGAGATGAAAGGGGGAAATGAGCACAGTGCATGTCGAGGAATAGCTGACAAGGCTGTGCAGCCCCTGTGTTAGAGAAGAACTTTGTCAGCCTTTGAAGCCACTGAGGGTTCAGTGGGAGGAGCCCATCCTTGTGCTGTGCCATATCTGCTACTGAAGCAGAGTAAATGGGGAATAACAGATTAAACCTCACCCTTGTGGCTCTTCCCTTACACGTTGGTTTCAACTCTCTTCTGTTGAGCACTGAGCAGAGGCTGAGGGATGCTCTGTTGTCATGAAGCCCTTTCTCTGTTCTCCTGAGGCAGCACAAACCTGGGAAGGGCAGCAAACCTATTGTATGTCAGGGAAGATGCTGCAGCCTGGGCAGGACAAAGGGCAGAGCAGTTTTTTGATTTTGAGTGGATAAAACAACCCTGTGTAGTCACAAGCTGAGCAGCAGAGTAGCCAAAGCAGATGTTCAGTGTTTTCCACTGTTGCTGGATGATGGTCCCGGTTTTCCTAAAGCCACAGATACAGAAATCCCTCCACTTGTAGCCAAAGCAGCCAGCAGTGCACACAGCTGGAGAACTGAATTTGCATCTGTGGAAGAGGCAGTATGATAGACTGGGACAAAAAACCTGGGTGTGAAGAAGCCTCAGGGCAGAAAAAGGGACAGAAGAGTCCAACAGTGGAAGATGCACATGGAGAACTCACTGGAAATGTCCAAGGCCAGGTTGGAAGGGGCTTGGAGCAGCCTGGGACAGTGGAAGTTGTCCCTGTCTGTGGCAGGGTGTTGATGGCAGATGATCTTTAAGGTCTCTGTCAACCTAAACCATTCTTTGATGATACCAGTGTTACTCTGACCTGGTAGAGAGCTGTGAATTACTGTGGAGGGCTCTTGGTCCGAGTAGATGATGATAATCATTGTGAGATTCTCTTGGGAATCCAGTCATTCTGATTTCATGGTACAAGTGTGAGGATTGGATTTTAAATACAAGTTCATATTGAACAAGGAGGACAAAGAGATAAGTTTTACTGAACTACTGCTTGTTTCATGAGCACCATCACTCCTGAGGTTGATTCAGGGATTCTGTGAAAAGAATGATGTACAGTTGTGTATCTATAGATTTGTTATTATTCAGTGTAACATAACATACTGTGTGACGTAATATATGCACTTATCTAAACTCACACACACACACACAGAGGTTAAATTAAGGCCTCATAAAGAACATATTTTTAAACTCTGCATAGCAGCCTTAGTGTTCCTGTAATGCAGCATTTGGGGTATGATGTGGCCCACTGACAAACACTGATCCTTATTTTCGCTGCTGTCAGCACTGGTACAGATAAAAATTGAATCCATGAGGCTGCTCTTAGTCCAGGTTCAGTTCCAGATGTAGGTGCAGAGCTCCTTTGGCTCCCTGGGGTTGTTTTGCTATGTTTAATTTGTCTTGGTTTTCTCATTCACTTTGCCAGTTTTTCATTTCAGCACTGAACTGCACCAGCGTGGCTTTGGTTCACTGTTAAAGAATCTTTAGAAAACTGTCAGGACAGTAAATGGGAGCAGAGGTTTTGCATTTCCAAAAGGAGGGAAGTCAGCAGGGATGGCCCTGGAGTCTTGTATTATGTTGAATTGTTTCTTCTGTCCATTACAGAGGCACAAGGAACAGCTTTTGTGAACCCAGCTCCATTCTCTCACTTGTTTTATGGCTTTTCAATATTCTCAGCCCTGTTTTCCTGTACAGAAACCTGTTGCTTGTGCAAAAGGGTCACATTTTTTCCAAGATGCACATAGCAGAACTGGGCAGGCTTTAACCCTTGATGCAGCTTCAGTCCTTAAGCATCTGTGAAAAGACGAGATGGAATTCATGCAGAAAAAAAAAAAAAAAAAAAAAAAAAAAAAAAAGCAGGAACGGTGCTAAAAAGGAATGTTTTGCATTTCCAGCTTGTCCAGACGGATTCTTTGGGATTGACTGCCACCAGGTGTGCAAGTGCAAGAATGCTGCTGGCTGTGACCATGTGCTGGGCTCCTGTCGCTGCCTCCCGGGCTGGCTGGGGGAGAGCTGTGAGCAACGTGAGTTCACCCCTGCTCCCAAACCCCAAAACCTCCTCTGGGAACAGGATACACCTCCAGATAAGGGCACACCTTCACATAAGTCACCTTCCTTCCCAAAGCTGCCAAAAACAGGGAACGATTTTTTTAGTGGCTGTGTAAAATCATCAGCTCTTTATTTTATTTTATTTTTTAACTCGTCAAGCATGATAAGCATCAGGTTTTAAATAGCATAGCTGTTCTCCTGCCATATGACAACTCCCTGCTTTTTATTTTTGTGTGACATTAAGAGATTAAATGTTGTGTATCTGTTTCTGGTGTATTTTATCTAGTTATCAATTATAAAGTGTCAGGTTACAAATGTGCAAAGTGGAAAAATCAGAGCTGGGACTGTTTTGTTATTTGAGCGTGACAAAATAGGGTTTTTTTTAATAATTATTAGAAAATTTATTTGTTTTAAAATGAATGTCAGCTTCCTAGTTGTTCACAAGTATGGATTATCCCCCAATTTTTAAATTAACAAAGTGCTCATGTGTATACATATATAAAATTGGCTATTCTGAGAATTTTTTCACTGCATTTCGTGGGAAATTAGGTTATTTTCTTTAGTTGCATGGAATTACATGTGGAGATCACTGAGCCTGTTTGCAAAGTTTAGCAAACAAGTGAAGGTTTTTAAGATTTTCAGGTTTTAGCTTCTCAACTTTTTTGTTTTCCTTTAGGATGATGTCATGGTCTAAGCTTCCTTTTGAAAATATGAGTGCTGTCTGCAGGGCTGGGGTGTAGAGCTGGGCTCCAGGGCAGCTTCACAATGAGCCAGCTCTGTTAGGGAACACTTCTTTAATCCACAGGTCGTGGCTTTCTGCAATAGAAAAATGGTTTCGTTTAGAAAAGAGAGAGAAATGTGGCTTATATTGAGGCAATGCTGTTCTCCAGCCTTACACTGTTTTATCTTCGGCTGTGTTTTATCTTCGGCCCTCAAACATCTACCCACTGTTTGAGGGCAGTGACATTCTTAATTTTCTTCTTCTTCTTAATATTTTCCCCTCGTTTTTCCCCCACAACTCAACACAGTCTTCTGACAAGGCTTCTCCTGCAAAATCCCCTGCTCTTTTGTTTACAGGTGGGTCAGTTCTGCTGAACCTTCCCAGTTTTAGACACTTTTCCTAACATCCCAGCACTGCAGGTTTTTTGCCTCCTCGTGCCCTCCAACAGAAACACTTGGCTCTGCACCAGCTGAAGATGCTGGTGGTAACCCAGCCTTTGGTGTAGATTAATGGAGTGAGCACAGAACAAAGGCAGACCAGAATTATTTACCCATCCCACAGATCAGAAGGGGTGCTGCTGAACAGGTACGATATTTGTTTCTTGGTTACAGCCCATTTTTCCTGTCAAGCCACAGCCTTGGCAATGTGTCACCTTGCCCCTTCCCCAATCCTTAGCATTAGGGATGGGAAACTTTACTAGATATTTCATTAAATTCATTAAATTCAATTAAGAAATGCAGCTCCTTCTCCACGGCCTCTAGTGCCCTGCCCTACTCACATCAGGGAAAAAACCCCATTTATTATCCTGTGCCAGAGCCATTAGATCTTTGTGCTGGGCTGATTTATTCCTCCTGCTGGTGAAGGTGCCAAAGCCTCCAAGGCCTCTGTGAGTGAGAGGTCAGTCAACAGTGCAGGATGTCTCCTCCTTTTCTCTTGGCTAAGTGAGGAATCTTCATTTTGATTTTACAACTGGGCCTCATCCGCACTGCTCCAGAGCTGCTCAGAGCAACGGGTGGGAGACAGCTCAGCACTCCCCATCCTCCCAGGGTGTTTAATATTCACCTTGCCTGTTCCTGGGACCCGCCAGCTCCAGCAGCTGGAAGGACAGCACTTGTGTGGAAGTAATCAGATTGCAGGCAATGTGCTGGAGGATATTGAGGAATAATTTTGGCATCATGGGATTTGAATTGATCCTAAGCCAGCCATGCAGTGAGTTTTATACTCTGCTATCTAATTACAGGCAATACGGACAGTGATGCCTTTTGTTGAAGCTGCCTAATGCTTTCCATTACCAGGCCGTGGGTTTCAGTTGTTTGAAAATGAATTATGTTAATCTGGGGTGAAATCTGCCAAGCAAGCTCTGCCTCAGCTTTGGTTTGTGCTCAGGGATTTTATTTGGGGATTTTTTTGAGTGTCCACCTGAGGTATTTTAGGTTTCCAAGAAAGAGGCTTAGGAAAAGTATTTTGCCTATTCTCTTTCTTTTTTTTCTTTTTTTTTTTCTTTTTTTTTTTGGACTGTTTCACTGAGTGCTGTGATACAGAAGTGAGGACCTGACATCTGGCATTTCTTTGTGGCAGAGATGTAACCTTCCCTTCTGGGTATCCTGTCCCTGGAAGTGTCCAAGGCAAGGTTGGGAGGAAGGAGCAACCTGATCTAGTAGTGACATCCCTGTTCATGAAAGGGGGGATTGGAAATCGATGATCTTCCAACACAAACCATTCTGATTCACTGCAAATTCATCCAAAGTTTACAAACCTAAAAAAAATCCAACCAAACCCTCCAGAAATCTCATGCTGCATATGGTCTGCAGCAGATGTACACAATTCAGCATCTGAATTTTGCCTTTATTCTGTCAGTACTAAACATGCCTCTTTCTGGAGCTGTTGGAGCTCAGCAGAATCTTCACTGAAATGGTTCCTTGTGGTAAGAAAGAGACCACACTGGTTTGAAAAATAAATGACTACAGAAAAATTTGCTCAGCCAGAGGCACTGATAACAGAGGGTTGACATTTCATGGTGTATGAGCACTCAAATTTCCAAATTCCCTGTTCTTTTAAAGCTGAAGCTTCATTTTGTGGAGAATAATCCACAGAAGTAACTTGAAAACAAAGCTACTGGACACCCTTTAGAACATCAGAGCCCATCATTTTTCTGTGTTCCTGGGCACTTTTGATGGCTGTTGTCTTCTAGACTGGAAGAAAAGTCTCCAGTTTCATGCGTTCCTTACTCTGCATGCAAAAAGGGATTTTAAGGACTGCAAACAAATAAATCCTCCTCTTGCAGAGGAAAGACACCAAGAGGAAAATTTTGAACCAGGAAGAAATCTAATAATTTAAACTTCTGGATTAAATTTTCCCTTTTCTCTCATCATGAAGAAAGAAAAGGCCCAGAGATATTTGTACATTCAGTTGTGGAACTCCATGAAATAGCTTCAGAATATCACTTTTTTCCTCAATTTTCAGAAAAGTACTTTGAAAATCAGGATTGTCCCACCGGAAACAAAAACTTTTGTGTCTACCCAGTAGAATAGTTAAAATTTTCTTCTCCAGAAATTTCTGCTTCCTTACCAGAATTTTCACTGAAACACTCTATTGTCTTTTTGGTAAGTGTAACAAGAGCTTTGCACACATACTCCCAAAACCTCACACAAACCACTGGTAACCAGTCAGGGGATCTGGTGATGAGCTGGTTTTTCCTTTGGCTTGGTTGTGCTATAGTTCTGGTCTGTATTGTGGAAATATTTAGTTCTGCTCCCAAAAACCGAGCCAAAGCTCTGTAGATGTGCTGAACTTTTCACTTGGCAAACAAGCTTCATTTGCAGAACAAACTTTTAGCTGTGATGGGACTGAGCTCCTGCTCTTTCTTGTGGTTTCAACATGGACAGGGTCCAAGGGATGACAAGAACGAGCAGTGTGGAAAAGAAGTCCTGGGAGAACTGGTGTCTGAGAACCAGGATGGGAAGCTGGAAGCCCTCAGATGGAGAGAAAAGGGCTGAGAATGGGTCAGAGACTGTCAACCAAGTTCACCTCCAAGATCAAGGTGGTTTCACACCTCCCTTCTGTCCCCAGGGACTTGCTCTCCCACGGCACTGCATCATGTTCACTGACACCCTGAAAGGCAGAGAAGTTTGGTGAAAATTCAGTTTGGCTGTGAAATGTGGAAGATGTCACATTCAGTGAGTGCAGGACATTCTCCTGGATCAGGGACCCAGGTTTTTTTGCCTCTCCAGTGCATGCCAGAAGTGCTGCAGGAATGAGGGACTCTGACAGGAACCCCAGAAATGCAGAACAGAAGCCATGCAAGGAGGTGATCCAGCTCCATCAACCCCTTTATATTATTTTGGATGTATCTGAAGAAAACAGGGTAGCAGAACAGTTTGTTTTGCACCATTCAAAGCTATCCAAATCTCCAGTGCAATGGAGACTGCAGGAATTTTATCACTGCCATTTTTCACGGGCAGCAGCACTGAAAGTGGAGCGTTTGCCTGCGAGATGACTGCGTTAAGTTTTCACCTGGGAGCCAGCTGCTTAACCAAACTCATTGAAAATATCACCCCTCTTTGACCAAAGAATGAGAGTCTGGGTGAGCAGAGGCACCCAGCTGTAAAAAATGAACACTGAAAACAATGAAGTTGTCAGTTCTCTTACCAGGATGCAAATAAATACCGGGGCTGTCAGGCTGGCGGTTCTGCTGGACCATTAGTTTAGCACAAAGACGTTCTGCAGAGCAGGGGATGACAGCTGATCCATCACCCCAGTGATCCAGCCCCTCACTAGAAACCTCCTCAGAATGGGCTGATACATATTTTTAACCCACATTATTATGTTAGGCTTTCATAAGACACATTATCTCCAAAGTGCAAGCGTTGCAGAGCAGTTTCATTTTACGCAACCTTAATTTGCAGAATATCTTTTTTTTTTTCAAATACCTTTTGCAGTTTATGTATTGGCTGCTATTTTGGACTTAGCAGTGTTGAGTTAACAGTTAAACTTGATGATCTTAAAGGTCTTTTCAAACCTCTATGATTCTATTATTGTTTCATGGTTAATATATGGGGGTTTATATATATGTATGTATTTCCAGGGATGGTGAAGTCACCATTCCTTGAAGTGTTCAAAAAACAAGTAGACATTTGGTCTGCATGAAAAGACCAAATCACAAAGTGATTTGGTTTAAGGATCATGATGGTATTTAGCCAAAGGTTGGACTGATGATCTTGAAGATCTTTTCCAACCCTAATGAGATTCTGTATGGACTTAGGCACCCTTACGATGTGAAAAGTGTCATTGGAGCACAGCTCCAACATGTTTTCCCTGGCACTGTGTTGTGTCTCATGCTTGCTCTGTGCTTCCTTGGATGCTTCCTGATGGGGATTTATGGAATTCTGTCCTTGCAGCCTGCCAGGGAAACAGCTACGGGCCGGGCTGCAGGAACACTTGTCACTGTCACAACGGAGCTCTCTGTCACCACGTAACCGGGACATGCCTTTGTAGCCCCGGCTGGAAAGGAGCCACCTGCCAAGAAGGTAAAGTTGGAAATTCAACCCCCTGCCTGTGGATTATAGGAGGGAAAAATAAACCCTGTGTTTGGGGAAAGCTCACTGGTATTTTAGCTCTCAGCTCGTTGCCCTGTGTTGTCATTGGGTTTGGATCTGCAGTGACGTGAATTGGTCCATTAAATTAATCCGTGACGCTGTATTGTAGGATCTCAGTGTGCACAAGGCAGAGGGGTGAATCAGCCATAAACTGGAGAGAGAGCTGATTTTGAAGGCTGATGAAGGGAGAAAAGGTCCATAAAACTCCAAATTACGATGCTGAAAATGAAGCTCTGTTTCTTTTCTAAGGGCTGCTTTACTGTCCCATGCACCAGACTGATCCTCGGCATTACCTTGTGCTGTTCCAGACAGAGCCTAAATCCAGAACATGTGAAAGACATTGAGCCTTCCAGCCTTGGCAATCAGAGCCATACATGAGGCTCAAACACAAGCCCAGCTCCACAGAGTTTTAAGAAAAGGCTGGCAAAGAAAGGCTGCACTGTGGCTTGCATTGCACATCCTAATCCACGCAGCCCAGGCAGTAGGAAAAGTCTGTCCATCCCTGTTACAGAAGCTCCTTGTTCTGTGCCTTCCCCACGAGGTCCCTGGGGTGGCAACAGTACCATGGACCTGGGAACAGTGCTGTGGATGCTCCTGGGTGAGCAGGGATTTGGAGTCAGCGCCCCCACTCAGGCTCTGCCCTTCAGCATCCCAAGAGGATTGTTAGGGAAGGGGGATGAAAGCTGGCAGGGGTAGAGTGATACTTAAATTTAGCACATTCCCCTTTTAAAACTTGACATGAAGACGCCTTTCCATGAAGGATTTAAAAACTGGGAAGGCACCAAACTCTTCTTGATGACGTTAGGCATGACCTACATTTTTTATTTTGTCCAAGGGCCACAAATACAAAACCAAAATGAAAGTTACAAAAGATGTTTCAAAGGCACCTTTTCTCTTTAAATATATATTTTGGGATTTCTTTTCTCTTTGAAATGAGGAGGTAGAATAATTGTATGAGGCTTGGGGAGCCTCACCATCCTCTGGTGCCTGTGCTTTTCCAAAGTGAGAGCTTGCCCCTCTTTCCATCTTAAAGATTTGACACTTTGGCACTTGGCAAAGGTGTGTGGTTTTTTGCCAAAAAATTGGGTTCTATCCATAGAAACTGGTTGTGATAGGAATTAATAGATGTGCTTAATTAAAATTTGGCAAATGGTCAAATATCATCAGCCAGCTGTGGGCAGCAGGATCAGTTAGAGAAGGAGCTATGATATTAAGAGGACTTTACAAAGAAATTCTGAGAGCAGGGAAATCAAGAACTGCACTCCCCAGTGTTGAGAAAGCTGGAAGGAACAGAAAAAAAAAAGGGTTTTGTAGGTACAAACTGAAAGTCTCAGGGTTATTTGGCGGGTCACTTATTCACTTCATCGTCCACTTTGTTCCAAAACCAGTTTTACAATGGTCAGAGTAATTCCTTGTCAGATGTGTCCCCATTTCTACTTGGTTGTACTTGCCACAGCATCTTCCAGGGCCAGAAGGGCTGTTGTGGGAAATGGTTTTGTAGAGAATTCTCAAAGCTTGACAGAAGGCTCACATAGTATGCATTTGTATGCAAATTTTGAGATAAAAAATGCTGACTTAGAAATGCCATGGAATAGGACAGACGTTGTTGAGAGAGAAATGGAACTAGAAACAAGTTTCAAATGATGGCCTTGCAAATAGACCAGATACTTTGGAGAAATAGAACTATGAAAGATGCATTGTAGTAGGACCCATGAGGAGTAATTTTAGATGGTTGGCTTTAAGGCATTAGAAGCATTGTGATAGTCCAAAAAACCGCTTATAATGTGTTGTAATTAGGAAATGGTTTGGCTTCTGATTGTGATGGTGTGAATTGTAATATCTGTACTGTCTCACCCTTCACATGAGGCTGAAAATGGAATAAAAATTTTTCAAGTGCCTCTCAGTTGCCCTATCTCTGGGTCAGAAAAAGGGACAATTCGAGAGGTTCTAAGGTGGGAGAGGTGTTGATGAACCTGTGTCCTGCTCCTGCACTTCCTGATGGAAGGTTTTCCCTGCATCCTTTCCCAGCCTGTCCCCCCGGGTGGTACGGAGCAAACTGCCTGCAGCGCTGCCTCTGCCACGGCCAGGCCACCTGTGACCCTGTGAGCGGCCAGTGCCGGTGTCCCCAGGGCTGGACAGGGACAGCCTGTGAGCTGGGTGAGTCTCACCATCCCCTCCACCCCTCCAGCACCTCGGGTCAGTCTCTCTGAAAGGAAGTTCAGTTGTGCTGAGGTCTGGTTTGAGACAACCTACAGGAAAAAGGAGACAGAAGGATGGGAAACACCAGGTGGAGAGAAGTTAAAAAAATTTGGGTTGTTTAGTCAGAAATCAGAGGGCTGAGGGCAGACATGATACTGGTTCTTAAACTTATCCAGGGTGCTGGAAACTTGCTGAGGAGAAGGGAGGAATAAGCTATTCTTTGTCCCTTGGGAACAGGGAAGATAAGTAATGAGCTCCATTTAAGGAGAAAGAAATCCTTAAAGAGGAAAATGGTGTATTTCTAGAGAATTTTGCCAAAGGAGGCTTCAAAATTTCCTTCACTGAAGTTTTTTTAGGCCCAGTTTAGGTGGCTCATCGTGTTGCAGAGGCATGAGGGAGTTCCTGCTGGGGTTACTCCAGCCTGGCCCCCCATCAGCCTCCCCCATCCCATTTCAGAGTGTGGGGACGGACAGTTTGGAGAGGGCTGTGAGCAGAACTGCAGCTGCCACCACGGTGCGTGTGACCAGCCCTCGGGGAAGTGCCTCTGCCGCGCCGGCTGGACCGGGGACCACTGTGATGTTGGTAAGAGCAGCTCCTCCTGCAAATCCTTCCTTTTAACCATCAGCCATTCGTGCCAGTTTTCTATTTTCTGTCTTAAATTTCCAATATTCTGCAGGCCAGTCAGGATTTATGTCCTCTCACCCCGTCTCAGACCCACAGGCAGGTCTCTGCCCAGCCATGCCCTTGTCCAAATAATTTTATCTCCTACCTCTGTGCCCTCCCTGCTAAGAAAATGAAGGTATTTCTCTACTTTACACAGACAAGGAAGAACTCATGTAAGGGAGGGAGTTTTAAGGAGAATTTGCCAGATCAGGCACCTGCTGCTAATTCTCTGTGGGTCATTGAGGGGAGCTCAGCAAACTGGACTGTGATGGTTCAGACAGTTCAGGTCTGGCACACGATTTAACACAGCTGTTTGGCATGCTTAGAGCCATCTGAATCCCTGAAGCAGGGGTTAAATCTCATACACAGGTGACTTAAAACATGCTTTCAGCTCAGCCACTGAGGTGCTGTGCTTTTGGCAAGCCACAAGCAGCTTTCTGAGGTCTCCTGAGGTGCTGAGGACTCATAAATCCTCAGCCACCAGTACAACCTGTAACACCTTCTCAGTGCCCACCTCCCTTTCTCTTTGGTCACTTTGCAGGGACCTGGGAGTTGGAAGCACTTCCTGGGCACAGTTCCCACTGCTCAGACAGCTGTCCCTGTGTGCATAGTTGTGTCAAAGCAAACAGCATCACCCTTTCCATGGACCCCATCTGGATTTGCACTCCAGGCTGTCACTCAGTCTTTGCAAACTTTTCTGTGCAGACTCATTAGCAGCCAGCACTAAATACTAATATTTTTAGCATCTTCCCCTTCACTGATATTTTCTGGCCACGCAGTCTGCTAAATATACTTATGAGCAGGAGCTCAGGCAAGGAGGATGGATGCTGGCTGATGGCCAGTGGAGGCAGCAGGTAGAACCTTGCTCTCTCTGCTTGCCCCCAGCCTGCCCGCCGGGATTTTTCGGCAAGCGCTGCGAGGAGCGGTGTGACTGCGCCCACGGCTGGTCCTGCCACCCCCAGACTGGAGCCTGTCACTGCGAGAGGGGCTGGCGGGGGAGGCACTGTGACAAACGTGAGTGAGTGAGGGGAGGCAGCTCAGGTTGGGGTGCACCCCAAACCCAAAGGTCTCGGCCGCGGGTGGATGTTTTCACGCCCTTGCTCCACAGGGTCGGGCTGGAGGTGTGGAGGGCACTGCCACCATGGTGGCCATGTCTCAACCCTGGAGGGGCAGAGAAAATGGGGAGAGACACCCCTCTAGGCTAGGGTGGGAGAGACCCCTTCTCCCATAGGTCTTTGCAGCCCCATGTTAATAGCTTGTAGGTTCTGTTATTGGTTTATCTGTTTATGTCACCCCTGTTCAGCCCCGTTTACCATATATGTATTTACTCCAGAATGTTCTTCCTTCCCTTGACCCCCATTGGCCTGTTTTTGCTGCAGTGCTCCACCCCTGTTGCCCTATTGGTTCTCCCAACCTTTAGCCATGCCCCTGCACCACTTTCCTTTATCCCTATTGGCCCTTGACCCTCAGACCCGCCCTATTTCCCCCCTATTTAACCCTGAGCTCTCACGTCCGTTCTGGTTCTTGTCTCTGAACCTATTTGAGGCTGTCCTCACCCCCAGACTCCTTGGACCCTGTTGTTCTGTGATGCCTTGGGAAGGCTGATCTGAAACAGAGACTGGACAGAGCTGATAATAAAGTAGATATTTATTTAAAGGCCTTTAAGGATCCATCTTGGGCAGGACAGGGCCTGACCAGGGCTATACTCAAGGTAGACTTAGAATGGTCACAAAATGGCTGACCAGTCACGAGATCTTATATTTTTATAAGTTTTGTTGCATTTGCATGTTGGGGTTTAATTGTCCAATTACAGCTCCAGGTTGTGAGGTCCCATCCTTCTTGTTCCTCCCTTCAGCCCACCCTTGTTTGTGCTTTTGGGGCTGAAAGTTGTCCTTGGTGTGCAGCAGGAAAAGGACTTGTTTTGTGTCCCTGCTGTGTGCAGAGCTGAGTGACACTGACTGTGAGCTCAGAACTGCACCCATGGGTAGCACAGAACCTGCAATACATGAAAGCTCAAACTAAGGCATCACTGCAATAAAGCAGCCTTTGGATACTCAGAGAACCCACCCAGTCCCTTTGCTCTGTTGTTAGCAATCTCCGGGCTCGGGGACACAGGCTGAGACCTGTGCTGTGACACGGAGGTGCTGGCAGGGGTGGGTGCATGGAGGGGGTGGCTTTGTCCCTCCTGGTGGCCCTGACAGGGTTGTGTCCCCCCTGCAGCCTGCCTGCCAGGCCGATACGGCGCGGGATGTGCCCGGCGGTGCCGCTGTCCCCCGGGAAGGCCCTGCCACCACCTGACGGGTGCCTGCGGATGTCCCCCGGGATTCACCGGCCACGGCTGCGACAAGAGTGAGTTTGTTACAGCAAATGCTGCCCTCATGGGTTAATCTACAGATTGATTTCTTGAGTCAAAACATGGTGATGTGGTGACTGAAGAGAGAGGAGACAATGACCTGACAGGAGGGAAGATGGCCAAGGGCAGCTTGTCCCTCACCCAAGTGGTTTGGCCAGCTCTGAGCTTGGTGCCAGCGCTGTTTGGGCTGCTGGGGGTTTCCAAACCTCTCTGTGTTTGCAGCTGTTGGATTGGCAGGGAGCAGGCAGGGGCTGAACTGGACCCAGACAGGCTGAGGATGTGCCAGTGGAGCCCAGCCCTGCCCACAGCCAGTGCTGTCCTGTCAGCAAAGCAGCAGCTCAGCTTTTTGTTGGCCTTGTCCCTGTGCAAGGCTATCTATTCCTGCTCTCTCAGAGCTCATGGAAAGGACATTTTCTGGCTTTTCTTAGCATGGAGTTTGGTCCCCCAGAGCTGTCTTTGAAAGCATGCTCTGACCTCACTGCAACACCCTGATTTTGTTCCTCCCTACAAAACTTTGCCTGAGCCCTGTTTGAGCCAAAGGAGAACCAGCAATAAATAAGAATTGAAAGGACTGACATTGGAATCCCATATCCTCCACCAGAGGACTCTAAATGCTGACCCACAACCAGGGCAGCTTAATGGAAATGAGATGGAAGAATTAAATGTGGAAGGTCCAAAACCTGTAGGCAATGTGGCTGTCAGCAGGCAGAAAGAAACCTGTGGAGATGTTGATGTTGCAGCAGCTTTACAAGTTTAAACTCTCTGCAAAAGGTAGAATGTCTTTATCCACATGCCTGGTCCCTTGGGAATTATACTGTTATTTTAGTCAATTTTACCTGACATTTCCCTATGATTTTTTTTCTAGTGACAAGAAAATTGTATCTGGCCCTTGACAGTTGGGCACAAATTGACTGAACAAAACAAAATCAAGCAGTCAAGTAACCCCCAAGTAAATGTAATAAATCCAAAGTCCCGGAGGAGAGCGTCATTCCGTAGGCAGGGATTTTATTTAATAAATTTCAGCCCTCTCTTTGTTTGAGTGCTATGTTTACCAAGACAAATTTAATTTATTGGTTTGCATTTCTTCTTCCCAAAGCTTGTCCACCGGGCACGTATGGGCAGGACTGTCACGGAGTGTGCCAGTGCTCTGCTGAGAATCAGGAATGTCACCCTGTCACCGGCCACTGCTCCTGCAGCCCGGGCTACCACGGGGCCCACTGCCACCTCCGTGAGTATTTTTGGAGGGTTGCTGCCTTTCTGACAGAGAACTGAGCTTTGCAGGAGCATCTTCTGGTGCTTTGGGTTCATCTGTGTTAGTGCAGCAGCGACTGAGAGAGGTAGAGGTTAATTACGGTATAGAAGTTATAGTAGTACAAATAAGTTGTAGTGTAGGAAGCAAGCATAGGGTGGGTTAATTTACACTAAAAATGTAGTTGTGTTATTGCAAGGAATTAATTTTTAAAAATGTTTTCTAAAAAAAAAAAAAAAAACATTAGTAATGCTATTTCAAAAATGTAATTAATTCAATGCTTCAAATTAATTTTTAAAGCCACCAGGTTTACCAGCTAAATTCTTTCCAGTCTCACACCACGCTAAAGAATGCAAAGATCATTCTCTGCATTGCATCTCTCAGCTACACCTGGATATTGAGCAGCTCTGTCGTTTCCAAATACCAAATCCAAAATACTTCCCGAAATCTCTGCCTGCTCAAGTAAGGACAAATGGTTATGAGAAAACAACAAGCTGAAATTGGCAATAAATCCAAGTGATTCATAAAGTCCTTTCAGTTGCAGAGCCTTCTGAGGAACAATCAAATTAAACCAACTGTTACTCTGGATTGAAAAATGGTGACTAGTGTAGAGGACAAAATGCCAACTGGCCCAATGCTCCATCATAAAAAATATTCCCAGATCCACATGGCTCATGCCGGTATTTTAGGACATCTGTAAAGTTGTTTCTGGTGGAATGTGGCAACTGATAAGAAACATATACCAAAGCAGCCAATAAAGGAGACAGTTAATTACCTTTTTATTTACAACTTTAATTTTGATTTTGTTCCACAGCTTGTAATAGTCTCATTTAGAGCAGAAAAAAAAAAAGAAAGAAAGAAAGAAGAAAAAACAATTAAAAAAAAAAAAAAGCTGTTGTCTTTCTTGCTCAGTTTTTCTCTTTTTGGTGATTGCTGATTTCCCTTTCTTGGGAATCCAGTACAGCTCTGTTTGACTTAATTGCTTTTCTGATGTGACAATTTGGATACAAAAGCCAGCTGTCACATGTGCAGCTCTAGTAAGGGTTAAATCATTGTTTTATTCCTTGAGCAGAAATAGGACTCACTTTAGAGATGGGCCTTTGTATTGCCATCACGTCATCACAAGTTATTCCTTAAAATATAAATTATAAATAAAATATAAAGGATTGATTCTGTCCTCCGTGCATCAGTTTTTGCTGTAAGTGAGATCAAAATCTGGCCTTCAATACTGGGGCTGGAGCCATCTGGATCCATTATACATTAGATTATAATAAATGTTATAGTAGAGCAGTAGTGGAGATCAACTATTTAACAGGACCATTTTAAAAGACTTAATCATGGTCAGCCTATTACCTTTATGTAGCAATTTCTCAGTAGTCATTACCTCTGTGTGTAGCACTAAATCTCTCATTACAGTAAATGTCCTCAAACTTACTTAGCTACTTCAGGTTTTATTTCAGAATTTTAAAATTTAAAGCATTAACAATTACACTGAAGTTCTGACAGAAAAGATATTTAAAGATTCATTGCAAAATAAAATCTGTGTTATGCTGCATTCAGAAGGGATTTTTCCCATGGATTTCTGTGCAGCTGGAATTAAACCTAAAGAGTATGAGATCTGAGATTTCATGGTGTTTTGTACTCTGAGATTCCAAAAATATACAGCAAATTCTTAAACACAGGTTTGTTAGATATTTACTGGAGAAATAATGAAGCGATGGAAGTCCACAGAAAAATACTCATCCATGTTGGTGTTGTTCCCATTGTCCCCTGTGCCACTTGTAGACAGGCATAAAAAATAGAAAGAAAACAGTTAATCATGAGTTATTTTAAGTTCAGATCAGTGGAGGGGGAGACTGTGGGTCTGATTCTGAAGTGACAGAGTGAAAAGCAAGGATGGCTCACGTGACTTTGGTGGGAATACTCCAAGTTCCTGCTGTCCTCCCTGCAAGGAAAGCTGGGGCTGCTCCAGGGTGAAGAAGCTCTCGATAGAATATTAAAACCAGTGCAGGGAGCCGCTCCCAAATGGGCTCTGGTCCAGTCAACATGTGGTTGGATGCTGCTGGAAGCAGTTTCTGGCAACTGTTGCTGTATTTATAGTACAGTGAAAAAAAAAAAAGGTTCAAGAAAGTATCTATAAAAGGTGTAGTTGGCTGGGAAATCAAATTTCCAGGAGCCAAGAGCAACGGGGCTTTCATGTTCTCAAATTTTGGAGTGAGGAGCTGAAAAAGTCTCTTGGCAGGGTCCAGAGGAAGCAGACAATCTAGCAATAAGGTTCCCATCACTTGTCCATAACTTGGTGGATGGGCAGATCTACTTGTTAAATGGAGTAAAAAGCAATAAGTGGTGGTGAAATGATTAAAAAAAAAAGGCATGGTATGTTCTTGTGACATTGACTGGGCTGGGAGCACCCAGAGCCAGAAAGATCTCAGCAACTTCAATCTCAAGCTGTAGGTGACAGGATGTGTCAGAAGGGATTATTTGACAATGCGATTAATAGCATTGGTCAGAAAAGCCTCAGTGTGTGCAATTGCTATGGAAAGATTTAGGAGCTCTTGGTCATGACAAACCCACTCAAAGCAGAAGGAAAATCAGGAAATGAGGTGGAAATCTGTCTGCCACTCTTTTGTGCGCAGAAAAAACAGAAGTCAGAAGCACAGGAAACTTGTTAAATTAGAAAATGTCTTTATGAGATAACTGGTGGTGCAAGAATAGCCGTCTTTGCAAAGGCAGAGCCCACTGAAATGGTGCAAATTGCCCTTGTTATCTGCATCAAAATTCTTCTGCAAAGTACTAACAGATGAGGGGGCCTTGTTACTGACCATGTGCACATTGCAGCAGCTGAACATGCCCTGCCTCGTGCTGCTCCTTCTCCAGCCAAAATACAGGAAATACTGCAAGGACAAAGAATTTGGTAAGGAGGGAATTACTGCATCTCGTTCAGTAATGGAGCAACTGCTCCATGCTAGCCTTGAGCTAAGGAACAGCTCTGAAAGCTTTGTCAGGGAGAAGCAGCATCTTTTGGAGTCTGGGAGACAGAATTAAAAAATAAAAAAAAAAAAAGGAGAAAACCCAAAAGGAAAAGAAGGAGGAAAAGAGAAACTCATATAGAGTAATTAAATTATTGGATCTGGATGTGTCCTTAACTTCAGGTCTTGGTGGGAATGAAGGGGGTGTTGCAAGGCTCACTTCTCGATGCCAGGGCTTGCACGTGGAACAGATTTTGTGTCCTGGCAGATGGAGGCAATGATGACAGAGCATTCATTGAGAAGAATCTGTGTTTGAGAAGGGCTGGGGAGAATATCTATATGTTATAAAAGTGTGTATCTGTTTAGTCCTGATGATCTGCTATCCTGGTTTGAGCAGAAGCCAACATTCAGTTTTATTTTAAAAGGCACCCCTTCAAAGCTTCTCCATAAGCTCTCCCTCACTATTGAATAGTTCAGAAAAGCCAGAGATTTCTCCAGCCACTCTCTCAGGCCATGTTTTTGTGCCTTTAGGAGAGACAAAATACATGAAGTTATTTATGCACAGATTGCAAGGGATCTGTTGCTTGGAGACGTGAGCAAATAT
The DNA here is from genome assembly GCA_013397095.1 of Sterrhoptilus dennistouni. NCBI lineage: Eukaryota > Metazoa > Chordata > Aves > Passeriformes > Zosteropidae > Sterrhoptilus > Sterrhoptilus dennistouni. The sequence continues at coordinate 211,639 of VWZU01012850.1, forward strand.
ATTTTCAACCAGGTTTCTAAAGTAGCCACAGACTTTCCTTCTGCCAGGGAACAGAAGGAAGGGGTGAGCAAAAAAATGGCATTTAGAGGTAGTAGCACAAGTGGAACTGTTGGATGATGATCATGCTGCTCAAACACCAGTTACTCCTTCTTCCAATACACTGGAAAATTAGGAGAATAACCTGCATCTGCAGAGCTCAGAGATGGCACACTGGAGGTTCACTGGTGCTCATGCCCAGCAGCTCTGCCCAGCTCTTCCCCTCAGTTCCAACCTCCATCACTCTAAAGATCATCCTGAAGCACAGCACTAAGCATGGCAAGTGCATTTTCATCTTCCTGATCTTTTGTTCAATTCTCCTTGAACATTAGCTGTTTGAAAAGAAACCAGAAATCCTCACCTACCTCCTGGAAAACCTCTCCATAGACAGTTTGTTGCCATGTAACTCTGGCTCATCAATCCATCCAGGTGTAATCATTCTTGTGCTTCTTATAAAATACTTTAATTAGAGAATTTTTTTTCCTCAGAGAATTTTCTGGCTTTGCATTTAAATAATGTTCCTCCCATATCTATCTTCTGAGAAGGTGTCTTCTGAAATTCTGTGTTGCTGTCATCTGTGCATTTTTATGGTCTTACATCCACAGAGTTGAAAGGAAAATTAAACCCCATCTAGTTCCAGCCCCTGCCATGGGCAGGGACACCTTCCACTACCCCAGGTTGCTCCAAACCCTGTCCAACCTGTCCTTGAACACTTCCAGAGGTGGGGAATCCACAGCCTCTCGGGGCAACCATTAACAATGCCAGCTCCAGTTTGCAGGGAAGGAGTAGATTATAGAGGAAACAAACTTTCTCCAACTTGCGCATTTTTAGACCTACCCCATATCTGTGAAACAGCTGCTAAAAGAGACAGAAATGGCTCACAGCTTCTCACTGACTTGGGCAAACCAGGTGGCTGCTGCCCAAAGGAAGAGGAAGAATGACCCCATCTCTCCTTCTGTGTAGGAGGGAAAGAGGGAATGTATTCATTTGGAACAGAGATCCCAAGAGGAAAACCTCTGTAGAACAGGGCTTGCTTTTCTGGCTGCTGTCACATAAGGGGAATGGGAGAGCAGAGAGCCAGGAGCAGCAGCCCTCAGTCCAGCTCTCCAGGATTTGACGTTACAGTCAGTGCTGTCCCAAGGGCACGTCGTCCAAAGCTTCCATCTCCTCCTCAATGCCCACTGCTGGCCCTCTGGAAGTGATTAACATTAGAAAATGAGAAGCAAACTTTGATTGAAAGCAACAAAGTTGCTTAAGACATGAAATGCAACAGGCCCAGTAGCAGCCTAACCTAATTGCTGGGTATTTTTTCTTTTAAAACAGGGTGTCCAGAAGGTACTTATGGCTCAAACTGCCAAAATCCCTGTAAATGCATGAACGGAGGCCACTGTGACCCTGCGTCAGGAACGTGTGACTGCGCTCCTGGTTTCATCGGAGCCAACTGCAGCAAAAGTAAGCCAACATTCATGTTCTGCTTCTGTCAAAACACAGCAAAGAGAAGCATTTGCATAAGAGCTTGTCAGAAGAAAAACAGACAGATCCCAGCTACCTCTTCCTTGAATTGTAAATCAGGATTCCAGCTTTGTAAAAAAATCTCTTGCAAAATATTTTCCCTTGCTCCTGCATGCATAGAAGCAAGGACACTTACCCCAGGATTACAACCTGCTTGCCCAAATTTATTTCTAGAACCAGCTCAGCATGAATTGTTCAAGTTCCTTCTTCCTGTCCAAAATTTCGAGGTTGAGAAATTATCTCAATATTTTGCTTCGCACTACGGTGCCATTAGTTTCAATAAATGGGAAAAAGATCAAGTTTTGTCATGGTAAAACTGGTAAAGACTCCATGGCAACTCCACTGTTACTTCTCTGTTTCAGAGCTAAATGGTGTGGCTGAATTTCTGTGCTGTTTCCAAAGCTTTGCTCTCTGTAAAGTTCTCTTCAGCTAATTCACAGAAAGGCAGCATTTGAATGTTTGGTTGCCCATAGCTTTGCTCTTCAGTGTTGAGCAGCATCAATATTAAGGAAGGCTGTTTTAAGCTGAAAGGATGAGCAGCTGATATTTCAGTTGTACATTCACTCTTCTGATAAGGAAAGACAGTAAATACTCCATGTGAAATCATGAGTTATATTCACAAGTAGTCTCAGAAGGTAAAGCAGTCGTGTACTTTGGGTGGGTTTTGGCACCATAGTTGATGCTTTGAAGTGCATTAAGTGGAATAAAAACAAAGGCAGCTCTTCCCCTAAGACGGTGGCTATGTTTAACATGAAAACTGCCATTGGATCTTCTGGATGTTTGACAAATCCTGTGCTCCCTTCAGCTTGCCCTGGGAGCCGCTATGGGAAGGACTGTGCCCAGTTCTGTGCCTGTGGCCGAGGCCAGTGTGACCCACGGACCGGCGAGTGCAGCTGTGCCCCCGGCCACACGGGACCTGCCTGCCAGCAAGGTAACAAACAGCACCAGGTCACCTCACCGGTGGTGACACACCTGAAATACCCAGCAAATAAACCCAGTGCCAAACATTGTTCACAGCCATGATAATGCTGCAGTTTAGGGTGCTCAGCCTCTGTCCCTCCCCGCTCCATCACCCAGAATAATCCTGCCCACACCTCCCTGCCACCCTCGTTGCCAGAGCACTGGGTACTCCAGGAAGATGGGGGGATATATCAGGACAGAGTGTTTGAGTGAAACTGATAATAATCGTGGAGTAGTGTCCCACCACCCTAGGGAGACACTAATCACATGTGAGGAGGTGTTTGTATTTATTCCCTGTCACCTTCATCCTTTTCTTGGGGTGCTAATTTTTGGGTTTTTTTCAAACTTTGTTAATTCTCTGTAGTGTGTCCCCAGGGACGATATGGCCCCAACTGCCACCTGGCATGTACCTGTCAGAATGGTGGCATCTGTGACCACGTGGATGGCAACTGCACCTGCGGGCTCGGCTGGACTGGAAGATCCTGTGAGAAAGGTGATTTCCTGCTTCAATGGCAGTGGATTTGTACACTCGTGCTGGGGTTTGCAGTGCTCCCAGACACCCTCAGACAAGAACAAACAGTTTCAGAATTGCCCCTAATTAGAGTTTTAGGTCTTTTTTCAAAGACAGTTTCCTCCTGAGTCCTGCTCATTAATTCCCTTTCACACTCCTTATTTCTTCTTCACTCCATTATTTCTTCTTCTGTCCAATTTTTGTGTCCTTTTGTTCATAGGAATGTTGGGGTTTGTCTTCCTCCATGTGATACTCAGAGGAGCAGAAGCCTGTGTCTTCCTCCTCACTGGTTATGTTCTTCTCTTTTATTTGACTATGGACTGGAGTTAAGCTTCCCATGTATTGACTTCCCAGATGTTCTGACAACATCTGTCCAAAGCAATTGAGATTCTCCTCCTCTCTCACCCTTCTCCATGACAGCTGTCCCTTGTGCAAGACAAAGCACACTAACAGAATAAGCTCATATCCAGCTACAGAATCTGTCCTGTCAGCCCAGTCTTCCCACAGCTGTCCTGCCCATCTCCCAAAAATCATTTTGCATTTCTGTGTCCCTATTTTTTTCTGTAAGTGAGAGATATCTCTATAGTTATGGACTTAAATGTTCAGGTAACCACAAGTTTACTGGTGTGAAATGTAAGTAAATAGTTCTGAGTACACATTCAAGAAAAATGTCATCATTGAGTCATAACTGCCATGGTTCAAGCTCCCCAACACCTTTCCAGGCTCTCATTTACAGCACTTCTATCCCTGACACCTCTAGAATATTCACCTCAAACTCCATGTGTATACCAAGAACTGTTTGTTGAAGGGGAGTATCCCCATATAAAAATGTCATATAGAAATGACACTTTAGCAGCATTCTGAGATGCAGTGGTTCCAGTCTGCATCTAAGGAGACTCTATCTCATAGATGAAACATCTCTAGAGTGGAGCATGGGGGGCAGACATGCACACGCTGTATAACAGTCTGTGTGTTGTATCACTAGAGAAAGCTTCACTATTTATCTTTTGACAGAAGGAGTGAAATTATTGGAAAATTGAGTCTTGATCTCCACAGCAGTGTGGGTTTGAGTGTGTTGTGCCTGGAAATCAAAGACAGCTAATCAGGCATCCTTTTAATAGAGATTAGATATGATGTTCCTGGAAGATCCTGTCTGGCATTTGCAGAGTTCTCAATCTGATTATTTGGACGGCCACGCTCGTTTAGGTTCGTCTGCCCAGATTCAAATTATCCCAGCAGTGGGAAGTTAACTTATTCGGAGATGATGCTGAGGTTAATTATATTGGCACAGTCCCTTCTGCATGACTTGGCTTTCAGTAATTTGAGACATGTTTAGTTCTGTAAAAGCAGATAGCTCATTATACATGGACAGACTGTTGCTATGTGTGAAAAAGATCCTCCTGGTTTTATTAGGAATTTGAATAGCGTGAACTCCAATGATAACACAGAGGAGAAAAAGCTTCGTGTTTTCTTTCACACTTTTTAAGTGCCTAAGAGAAAATATTGCTGTAGATAAAGAAAGAAGAAAGAAAATCTAATTTATTACGTTCACTATAAGGCTTTACAACTCATGTGTGGGTTCAGCATCGAGTCTGTGAAGAGACAAATCAAAAAAGGCAGATTGTTAAAACTATGAGAAAATTGCTGTTCAAACATCTATATAATGTAAAAGATTTCTCTCCAAAATATGTAAATGCATCATCATTGTGCAGAAATCCTGTGTCTTCTTATCCAATATTCTTGGGTCTGCAAATCATCCTCCAGGCATCCTCCAGGCAATACAATCTCTCACATACGAGCTTTTCTGGGTGAGGGCAGTGATTGTTTGTTTGTCTCTTTTTCTGTCCATCTCCTGCCAGCAGAATGCCTCCCAGGGAAGTATGGGGCTGGCTGCTCCTTGGACTGCCTGTGCCAGCACAATGGCACCTGTGACAGGTTCACTGGCTGCTGCAGGTGCCCCGAAGGTTTCTACGGCCGCTCCTGTGAGCACAGTAAGTGGGGTCACTCGGGGTAATTGTCACAGGTTTGGGGCTTCAGAGTAGTCAGGAAATACCTCACTGTTTCAGTTAAAATTTTGGGGATATCCCAGATCATTCAGCTCCTTCCAGATCTTGCATGTTTCTGATACTGGGTGGTACAAGTTTAAAAGGCCATGGCATTATTAAAATTAAGGATAAATACCATTTTTATGTCGGCTGCCAGGGAATGTCACAGAGAATACAAAGAATTTTAATGGTGTGAATGATTTTCTCCATGAACCTTCTGCATTTTAATTTTTCAGGGTGCCCCCTTGGATTTTATGGGCTGGGCTGTGTTCAGGCCTGTGCCTGTAAAAATGGAGCGAGTTGTGATGCAGTGACAGGACAGTGCCTTTGTCCTTTAGGTTATCACGGTGTCCACTGTGAAAAAGGTATTGGTACACCTCTGATGGGAAAGAAAAAAAACAAAAACAAAAAGAAACAAACAAAAACCTACCAAACAAAAAAAACCAACCAAAAAAAGCAGAACTCAAAAACCTTCATATCATTACTGAAATATTTGTTGGGAGCCACTTCTTCCATATTTTGAGCTTAATGAATACCCTGAAACACTGAATTTGGGACAGATTTCCTGTTGTACAGCTGAGTGTTCCCATTCCCTTATAAATTAACTAATCTGGTTCAGATTAATACGGTGAAAGTCCTGGTCTCCATGATGTCTTGCAGCAATGAGCTCCACATGCCATTTATTAAAGATAAGTCCCTTTTACTGATTCTAAATTTGCTTCTAAAACTCCAAATAAGATTATTAAATGGGTGCATGTCAGACCTGTTGAGTGTTATGGAGAAGTCTTCTAGAGAGAGTTCTAATTAAAAATAAAAATAAGTGCCAGCTACATTTCTAGGACAGATTTACAGATACCTTTGAGAAGTTAGATTAGACGAGCCCAACAGAAGGAGAGCTCATATAAATATTGTGCCCATTCCACTATGTTTGATCCTTCATTAAACTTGGCATTTACACTGACTTCAGCAGAGAGTTTATGAGCTTTCCTCTGAGACATTCTGGGAAAACTCTGGGTTTAATGTACATCTTGCCACTGAAATGTGCATCTAAAGGGCTCTCTTGCTGTCAGGCTGTGACAAGGGCTGGTTTGGTGAGAGGTGCCAGCATCAGTGTGACTGTGGAGATGCTCCTTGTGATCCAGAGACTGGGAAGTGCCTTTGCCCACCTGGGAAGACTGGAGACAAGTGTGACATTGGTAAGGGCAACATTTTTAAGGGCTGGACTGTGTATAGTTAAACCACTCTGACCTGTTGGTTTCAGAATAACTGTAAAAGGACATTTGCTGGTGTTCAAGAACACATTGTTTGTAGAAAATTGTTCTTTGGGGTTATCGGCACCTTTATCAGCAGGCTTGCACCTCTTGATTTAATCAATATTTAAATTGATACACTGATAGGGAAACTGTTCATGGGTCAGCTGTAAAATGTCATTTGCCTCGAGTTTTGGAGAACACAGGCTGGGGAAGAATAGACCAAGAAGTTTTGCAAATGTAGTGGGGGAGACTCCAGAGGGCACCAAGGGCTCCAGTTGCTGTGTGTTTTTACACACAGTGACATTTGTGACCCTTTTCAGACCGAGGCAAAAGTATGTCCAGCTCTGGATTTGCTTCCCCTGAAAGCAGGATGGAATCCCCACAGATGTGAGGAGTGGAGCTGCAGCAGCTGTGCTTGCCCCTGGCCCTCAGCAGCAGCCCAGGAACTTTTAACCCAAATGTAATTCCCTCCTTTGCAGCAGAGGCACCTGGGCTGTGTGTTGGCCCACAGGAGCAGAATTCTTCTGTAACAAGGATATAAAAATAGGTGAGAAAATTTTCCTGTAGGGAGAAGCAGCCCTGCTGCTGTACCCTGATGGGTTTGGGTGCAGGGTTGAGAGGCAGCAGTGGCAGATTCCTGAGCTTGTCTCTGGTCACAGCTGTGACTCTGATCATAGTTCAGGGCCAGGTTGGACAGGGCTTGGAGCAACCTGGTCTGGTGAAAAGTGTCCCATGCCCATGGTTGGAACCAGATGACTTTAAAGGTCCCTTCTGACCCAGGCTATTCCAGGATTCTGTGATTATGATGGAGCAGTTTTAGGGTGATCTCTGAAGTAAAAGGAATTGCATTGGTTTAACTGAGTGATTTAACATTTGTGATCCCAGTGCTGTGGCAAACAAGATAAAAGGAGTGAACATCCATGTGCTACTGTGGTTCACCTGGAACCAAAATCCTCCTGAGCCCCTGGAACAGAGGGGGAGTATTATTTCTCCTTTTGTTCCAGGATGGGACAGAAATAGACATAAGCAGGCTCTTATTAATACAGTTTGCTGTGAGTTTAAGCATTGATGCAACTTGCAAAACTAAAATGGAAAAGCATTTGATTCCCTCTGTGCAGTGTCCTGCGGTCAGGAAATGAAGCTCCCAGTCTGCAGTGCTGTTCCAGTGGGAATGTGAGCCACCCTCACTGCCCACACAGCACTGGGTGTCCGTGGGCCTTTCCTGTAAAATTTTAGGCACAAGTGGAACGCAAGGGGGAAGCTCAGCACCAAAAATGGGAATCGAGGTTCTCCTCCTTGCAAACTCTGCGAGTCATTTTCAGATTTCTTAAATCAGCTAGCGTAGCCCCCATCCATGAAAAGCTGTTATGGGGTAGGTTTTATTTGCATTTTTATTTTCAATTAGGCTCAGTTCATCTGTGATATAACTGTGAGCAGCTGTGACTGTGCAGCAGCCATAAAGATAAAAGGCCTGATTTTAATTTGAACTCTGGTAAAGCACCCATTAAACAGGCAAAATGTTAATTAAAAAAAAAAAAAGAGAGAGAGAGAATATAACAGACTTTTATGGGCTTTCTTTTTTTCTGTAGTAAATTAACATTGCAGACTTTCAAACAGATGTCTTAAATACACATTGTTATTAACATGAAAATGTGGTATTACATAAATTAAAATCAGGTCCAGAGGTGTTTGGGGAGACCTTTTCTCATAACATTTCCTAATTGAAAAGGCCAAGCTCGGAGCGCAGGGGGCGAGTTCTCCCACGTGCTGGGGCTGCAGCTGATGCAGGGCTCAGCAAGACTTTATTTACCCGAGGGTGCTCGTGGGAGAAGGCAAATCCCCTGGTTACAGGGTTTTTCAGTGGGGTTAGGGAGAGAGGGCCATTGTTTGCTGTGTGTTTCACACCCTGCCCTGTGACCCTGCTGCTCACTTTCCTTTCCTGCCTGTCCTCTGATGCATAAAAAATTGCTATGAGGATTTACCAGCCTAGGTATGAAATGTATTTGCATTTGGAAGTGAAATTTTTTTTTTTGTGAGTTTAATTTGCCAGGAGGCAGACTTGTGCAATCAGAGCAAGACACGAGTATCTATAAAATGGATTAATTCTCAGTGTCACATTCTGCGGGGGAAGGCTCTTGGCCAGCACGCACTGACAGCCCAGCCATGCAGGAGAGACCGGGGCAGGAGATAGTGTGGATCCAGGACGCTGACAACAACTTTCCTGAGCAGATCCCAAGATGTTCTCTGTTGGGCTGTCAACCCCTGTTTTTACACCAGTAATGATTTCCATTCTGGGAACCTCTTCAGGACAGCTGGGCCGCAGCTTGGGCGCAGAGCATGTGGTAGACGAAACTTGACGACTGCCGCGCTTTCCCAAATGTCATGTTTTAATGTGAACAGATGTAGGTGTCTAAGCAGCTTCCTGATCTCCCAGAAGGGGAGAGACTACCAGGAGTGCTCACCCTGTCCCAACCCCTCCTGTCCTTGTTGCAGGGTGCAGGCCAGACAGGTACGGCCCCGGCTGCTCCCTGCGGTGCCAATGTGCCAGCAGATCCCGCTGCGATCCCCGCAACGGGAACTGCTCCTGCCCAAACTCCTGGATGGGGCCAACCTGCAGAGAAGGTAACCATCCTGGGGGGTGCAGCCTTTCCTGCTGGGATAAAACACTCATGTGTGGCCCATGCTGGTGGTCGGTTTGGGTGGGAGTGTCAACCCATCAGATTGGTTGGGTAATTTCTCTGCTTAATGAGATTGAATATGGAGAGAAAGTTTCCTCTCACTTGTAGTCTAATCACAGTTCCTCCTCTAGTTCAAGGAAAACTTTGGGAACCTTCTGATTTTTTACAGTTTTGCCTGCTCTCTGCTTCTGTGAGGAGGCCACTGTGACTCCCTCCTCTACCTTCTTTTCAAGACTACCATTTATTGAATTATTTAAGTGTAAATTGTATAATCTATATAATATTTCAGTATTAGGTTATATGGACCTGAAACCATTTCTGCTTAATTCTCCAGGTGGCCCTCCAAAGCTTCCTTTTTATGAAGAACAAGCTCAAGAAAGAGGGAGTATTTTTCCAAGAGCTCTACAACAGTAACATTTGGACTAATAAATGAACTGTTTTATATGCACAGACGGTATTTGAATTTGGATATGAAAACAGTTATTCAATTCAACTTGAATTGTACTGAAGTATTCACACTTCTTATGGAAGACTACAGAGGCCATTTAGTAGCTGGATCCTTTTAAAAAGTTGAATCTGTTTCATGTGCTCATTCCTAGCCTCTTGCCCCTCCATTAATCTACTCTGGACATTCTTTCTGGTATTAATATAATTCATTTCTTGAAAGCCTGGACATGTTTTTAATCAGACCAGCTCCAAAGAGTATCAGGATAAGCAGCGTGTAACACATCACCATGGAATGAGCCACGCTCCGTATCAGGGACTTTCTAAACCCACTTGACAACCAGCACCAAGTTTGAAGAGTGTTCCACAGATTATTTCTCTACAGATTGACTGCAAAGTCACACTGCACAGCAGCTAGAGGGATTCATCAGGTTTATTCCTCTGTGAATAACGTTGTGTGTTCTAGAGATGCATGCAGTCTAATTTTGAACTTGCAGCTGAAGAAGAATCCGCCACAATCTGACAAGAGTCCTCAATACATTGTAAATTTATTTAAGAGCATCTTGTGCATTTCTGGTGTGGTTTGACTGATTGGAAGGTCTCTGTCTGAATCTGTCTTCCAAAGAGCCTGGTGTCATCTGCCAGACTCTCCTGGCATTTCTGTGTTCTCACATTTTACCAGATGAATTTTTCAGTGGTTTGTCAAGCCAAAATGTGCAGCACTTCTCATCAAACAGTATCTGCTAATACAGAAAAGGTTTTGTCTTGAATGGAGAAAGCAGATAGTAATCAAGGAGAGGTGCCTAAAGATAATAATTTTGGGTTCTGTGCTTTTATTGAGCCTTGGTATTTTTTTAAATCATCTTACAACAGTCCTGAGCTCATTCAACAGCTCCTTGGTGGCCACTTCATAGAACAGAGACATTTTGGTGCTATTTTGTCTGTTCAGACAGGTTTTCCTTTGATATAGAAATACATCATTATAAAGAAATTTATGTTTTGTATTTAATATTCTGAGTTAACTAGGCCAAAAGATTTCAGAGTGCCTCTTTATACCTCTTTTTAGGTTAGGAGTTATAAAATCTGTGTAATAACCACTTGATTCTGACTGTATCAAAAGTGCACTTCAGAAGGGGCAGCAGGAACATGGTAGACACAGGGTACGGGCAGTTCCAGCTCTTGTGCTGGCAACTCCATTCACCACCAGAATAAATTGCAGCTCTGCAAGAGCAGGTTTTTGTTTTGCAAGAGAACAATTGATGGTAACTTGGGATTTTTGAAGAAGTTTGTCATTGTGGTTGGGTAAGTGATGAGTTGGTGAAGCAGGATGCAGGAGGTTGGATGGGAAGGTGAGGTAACAATTTTCCCCCATGGAAAATTTCACTCCAGGTCTTAAACACATCTGCAGTCAATGAGTGTCCAGGCCAAAGCAAGTGGCACTTGCTCCCCTGGGAGTTTATTTCAAATTGTGATCTATGGGAGTCAGTACAGTTTTAGGAGGTGTTTTCCAAGCTTCATGGAAGTCTTATTGTTTTTATTCATCACTTCATAGGTATTGAAAGTAAAGGTATTTGTGAATGTGTCAAAAATAATTAACTAACTGTGCTTTCAGCCAGAAAATTGCTGGGGCTGACGCTGATCCCTTTTAATTTTTTCTGTAGAGCTCAATGAATGTCACTGAAAAGTTCATTCAGTGTAAATGTGGCAAAATTATGGTCCCAGAAGTGTGTGACTCTCAGCAAGGCAGTGACATTTTAATGTTCTTTTGGAGCTGTGGTGGCCTGGGTCTGATCCTACAATTATGTGAATTTGGGGCAATTTCACTGAACGGGAACCTGTAAGATAAATCTCCTGTGAGACAATGAGATATAATCTTAGCAGCTGCTGGAGAAGAACAGTTCAAGTTGAACAGCTGACATATTTTGATCCTTGCTCTGTATTTACTGCAGAGCCAAACTACAACAGTAATGCAAGTGTCATACTCTACTCAATATTTTTTGTAGAATCTTTGAGTGAGTAAAGGTGTAGAAAACCTCTGAAGGTCTGAGCTTCCCGTTAAAGCCTGGTCAGCTTCAGAGTCAAATGGGTCAGAGATTCATCATTCAAGCCAAATTTCAGAGATTCCTTCCATCTAGTTTTGAATATCTCCAAGGATGGAGATCCCACCACCCCTCTGAATCTGTCCTAGTGAAAATTTCGTTATCTTCCTTTTTTTTTTTTTCCTGGTTTCTAATCAGAATTTCTTAAGTTTCATCTTTGGTCCACTGCTTCTCATCCTTTCAGTGTGGATCTCTGAGGAGCCTTAGGCTTCCTCTCCCCCACAGCCCCCATGGGGTAGTTGGCTACAGCCTTGGTCTTCTCTTCTGAAGACACCCCATTACCTCAGTGACCCTCCACTGGCCACATTCCAGTTCATTCCAGTTCCCCAGAGACTGGTGTGGTTACTCAGCAGCAACATAAAACCCTTTACACTGCTGTCAGACAGCAGAATGTATCAAATGTACTGTTTTTCTCTTATTTTTGTAGACTGGCGTGTGATTTGAGCTAATCAAAGGGGAAACATTTGTGAAGCCATATTATTTACACCTGTGTATACTTGTTTACATTTTCCATAGTACCTTGATAATAGAATTGTAAATACGTAGTATAAGGAAATAAAAGATTTTTGTATTGAGTGTTTTTAAAGGATGTCACGATTTTAGGTACATGATGAAACACATATTTTAAGTGACTGATACTGAGCCTGTGCCAATGAATTAAGAGGCCCAAGTAGATCTGCTTTGGGAAATATTTCAGCAAACTTTTTTTTTTTTACATCAAAAAATGCCAATTCATACAAACCACTCCATATGAAATAGACTTTTTTATTCAAAATGCTTCTTGTCTTCTTTATGTTATTACCTTGGGAAAAGAAGTTCACTTCAGTGCCATCAAACAGACCATTCTGATTTGTGGTTCTGCATGACTTTTTGTTCCAAAACAAAGTACAGTCATATGCAGATAAAAATCAGAATTAAATATTTCAAAATGTTAAAAGGGGAATTTTGATTAGAGTAATTGGAATGTCTTATCTTGGTTCTTATTTTTTTCATAAGGCAGAGAAAGTGTTTACAGGATTTTATTTTCTAGAAGAGCCACAACTTTATGATATTAACTATTAATTAAGGAAGTTTACTTGCTTTTGATATTATTGTTGTGATTCTGCTCCTTACACATTTACCTAATTCTTTGCCTACAAAGTCTTCACTAGACAGGATGGAGTTCTTTAATGGAAAACTGACTAAATCATCTTTTCCAGAAATCTATTCTGTGGTAAGTGAGTGTAGTTGCTACTAAATTAACACAACTCTGCTTATTTGCTCCATCAGATTCCAATGAAAGAGTGTCAGGCAGATACAGTCCTGACCACAGCACTGGGCCTTGTTGAAAATGAAAGTGAAGAATTCAGTGAAAAGGGGGTTTATAGTTTAACTGATGTCCATCTTCTTCTTGGTGAAGGCCTTTGCTGGCTGCCCATTCCCCAGGAGGCTGAAGTTAATTAATTACAGTACCTTGAAGAGAGCGCTCTGTGTATCCCTCTGCAGCACACTTGCACGTGCAGATAACTCCTTTCAGAAAGGCACTGGAATTATTTCAGCCATGCAGCTCCTGTGCCAAGTCCCCCTCTCTTACCTTGTGTTCTCCAGATAACTTCAGCTGGAGTGGGAAGGAGTTGAGTGTAACTCAGTGGGCCCAGCAGAACCTTGCTGAGAATTCATGAAACCAGAACAACATGTTTTAAGTTAGACCTCACTAACACTGTCCTCATAGGAAAACAATCAGAATTTTAAAAATTCCCCGCTTCCCCTGCCAAAAATTATTATTCCACTTTTATCCTTTTTATGTTGAAGAACCGTAGCTATTAAAGTTTGCCCAGATTCCTTGCCAACCATATTATTTTGATTGGCTGCAGGTTTCTGTTTGTGTAAGTAATAACCAGCATAGTGTCAGGAGTTGCCAACGGGACAAACATGGAAATAATACCTTCATGTCCTTCCCAGAAGAGGCAAAGACACATTTGGGAGCCATCATGGCTTCATTGTGCAGATCAAACAGTAACTGTTAGAATTTAGCTTCTTATCAGAGCAAAGTAAAGCTTAGGGACAATCTTTGAGAGTTCTGGTGGATCAAGAAACTTCCATCCTCCTATCCTTGTGTTAATATTTTAATATTTAGGCTATAAACCTTCTCAGCCTCCAGTTTTTGAAGGACTTTTCTGTCAGGTAGACCTGTGGCTGACTGAGCAGCTCTCTGCCTGGGTTGCAACTGTGCCCAGTAATCTTTTTGCAAGGTCACAACTTTAAATTCTGACACTGTGTAAAGCAACTTTCAGCAGTAAACACCAAATCGCAGCCTTGTAGAGCGTAAATTCTGTTCATTCTGTTCTTTTTATTGCTTTTAATAAGCACTTGCATAGCAATATTATGTCTCTGTGAATTTGTAACCCCTCTTGAAGGCATGTGTGAGATGTATCTCAGATTTGTACTGTACTTTCTGTTGTAGACATGTTGTAGTGAAAGGATGCTGATTTTTTTTTTTTTTTTAATATAAACATGTCATTGAAACTTGGTCTTGTTTTTCCCTTATTGCTAGTCTTGAAGCAACAGGCTTATGTTGTGGATGAGATTTTATTCTACTGAACTAATTCACATTCAGAGCAAACAGGCTGAAATCACACCTGCTTTTAGTAGTTTGTATAGAATAAATAATGGCCTGTGCCCAAATGGGTTTGTGTATGATCCCTGACCAGGACAACATGGCCAGTGACTGAGCCTGACAAATAGAGCTTTCTGGCACTCAGAACTCCAGAGTATCAGAAATATTCAAAACACAGCATAAATCCTGCTGGAAGAGGATGGTTATGAAGTGTAACATTTTGGGAAAATTTGGGCACGGAGCACTTTGAAGGCATTTAAAACCACACACCTGCAGCCTCCCATCAGCCTGCTTGGGCACTTCCCAGAGCCCAAGTTCTGCCAGCAAATTGCTTGGTTCACCTTCAGGGTATTGTCTTCTCACATTGGCAGGAGCTGAAGGGAACATGTGTGCCTGCTTAATGCCAAATAATGCAGTAAGAGTGTGCTGGTTAATTGGAAGTAGCAGGCTAAATTGAATTCAAAACGTGTAACAAAGGGGGAACGGTAGATCAAGCTGTCAGAGAAAAAGTGGACAGCTCTGGCTTGCTGCTTTCTGGGAGAGCAGGCTTGGATTCATTTTGAAATTTCAGGGCAAACATTTTGAATTGAGCTGTGTAATACTGCAGGGTTCTGTCTTGCGTGATTTACTTCACTCTTCCTGCAGCTTTCAACAAGGAACAGAATAATTAAGTTCATTTGGTTTGTCATCTTTTTGACATATGCTCTAAAAAGAATTCTATAATCCTTGCAGCTTATCCAGTAATTTTTTTATTAGAAGCCATATTTTTTAAACTGTTTGAAGAAGCTGTTGATGTTATTGCTATTAACCTCTCAGATTGCTGCTAAAAGCTGATCAAAAACTAGACATGGAATATTAAACCAGAATATTCTCAACCTCTGCAGAGTTAGCATTGATCTGTGTTTTAAACCTTCAAAAAGCCATGCAGCACTTGAAATGTTCATAAATCATGGAATGGTTTGGGTTGGAAGGGACCTTAAAGACCATCTATTTGCAACTAGATGTGGGGCAGCCACAACTTCTCTGAGCACCCTTTGCCACCCTCACAGTAAAGATTTTTTTTCCTGATATCTGAGATACGTAGGACCAGAGGGCCCTTGTGACTGTATCCAGGGAGCACTGCTCCATGGGATGGAACATTTCAGCATCTTCAGAAATCATTATCCCAATCTGCAGCCAAGCACTGCTTATCTCTTCTTTTAGGCAGCACTAGAAGTTCACAGGGTGCTCACAGAATATTCTGCATGCACGCAATAAAAACAACCATCCAAACCCCGTGAATGGTTTAAAAATGACTTAAAAGTGCTGTATGATAAGGCACTGCTTTGTTGATTCCTTCAAGCGTGGTAGTTAAAAAAAACACAACTCAGTTGTGTTGTTTTATATATGAATAAAGATGTCAGCAAGTAGTCCTCTGACTGTCCGTGCCATTTGGCAGTATCTAGCTTCCTTTTCAGTAATAGCCCAATAAATCTTTATCTTTTACTAAGCTGATGACAGCAAAACATCTTGAGAAGCTGCATGTGGTGTAGATGTTATAGTTAATGTTTAAATGCTTCATGCCATCGTCTACTGGATGTTTTTTTCCCTGTCCAGATGTAACATCCTGGTTTAAGGCATGTGCTCGCTTCTCCCTCTAGTGATTCCAAGGGCTTAATGATAATTAATTCATTAATTAAGATCTGCTATCCATGTGGGTCCACAGTAACTGAGATCCACCTACTCAGGTGACCTCACTGATCTCTTACCAAAAGCAGTACAAAGGTAAGAGATTTGCTGTTTTGGAACAGGTCCTGTACTTTGTGTTTTCTTTCTGCCTACACAAGTCCTTGGTTCATCCAGCAGTCCAGGGCTTGTCTCAGCTCTGTCTCCTGCTTTGGAGGTGGCCATGGAGGGTTCCCAGTGGGAGCAGCACTGTGAACTGAGCTCATGCTGGCTGGGTGAGCCACGTTTGGGGTGGAAATGCTGCATGTCCTGCTGATTCTGCCCTGTTCCCATTAACAAGAAGCCATCCTGCCATTTCTTTCCTATTTGGTAAGTCTTAAAGTGCCATAAATTACTTTAAAAGTGACTCAATGAAAATTCTCTAATTTTTGCAGCTGGAGGAGGCTTTTTTCAACCAGAAATCCAGTTTTCAAATTATTTATTTGTCCTCTAAGAACCACATTAAGATTTCTTGCTGTACATCATCATCAAAGAGCAAGATCGGTGCAAGTAGAGACTGTGGAGCAATTCCTGCTTGTCCATTTGCTTTTTTTCCTTTTCCCTGACATTTCAGCTGTGGTAGCTGTTGTGGATCTTGGCCTTGCACTACCAGGCACAGGGCAAGGCTGCTCTTAATTATTACTTCACGTTAAGGGTATATATGAAATACAAAGCAGCAAATAGCATCACATTAAATATGGGCTGTATCCCTGGGTAATGAGGGGTGGGAATGCGGCAGGAACAGCAGCCACGGATGGCATCACTCTGCTCAAGCCTTTTGTGGAGCCCTTCACCCTCTCAAAAGTAAGAGGTTTGAACAGGCAGCTTGAAGGGCTATTAGGGCTGCTCACGGTCATAGTTAGCGTGTTAAAATATTTTACAAGAACCAGTGAATTTGATCAGAAAATAGTTATTTTTGGCTGCCAATGTGGCAAAACCACTTGAAATACAAACTCAAGAATGTGTTGAAAGGAGTCAGTTTGCCAGCTCAGCTATTGTTGTAGCAAAGTCTCTCCTCTGATCCAACGGGAATCCTCTCCTCAAGTTTTATTACTTTAAAGTTAACGTGGGTGTCAAGCACCTGGAAATCTTTATGTCTTTGAAAAGGGCATTGGTAGGGGCTGGGTGGGTTTGGTTTCTTGTTGCAAACCGTTTTGCTGTAGGGTGTTAGCTGGGGATTTCCTTCCCTTGGGAAGCTTTGAGGATTGATTTGGTAGTTCAATGCCACTGCTCTGACAATGTGCTTTCTGCAAGAGGTAACAAGATGTGTGATTTGGTGCATAAGTATTTGAATATGTGGTGGATTTTCACTTATTTTTGGTTTCTAGCTTAAAAAAAAATAAGAGAGAGAGAAGAAGCAGCAGCCTTGGCTTATTTTGCCTTTTAAAAAAATATTTTAAGAACCCCAATCACCACACAAAGGTCCTCTAGAGAGACAGGGCTGCCTCTTTTGAGAAAAACCCAAGGGACAGAATGATTTCAGCAGTAGAAGTGCATTTTAATGCATGTCTCAGTGAGGGCTTGTACAAGCAGAAAGGCCCTGGACCCTTCAGGAGCTGGAGAAGGGATGGATCTGCAGCCCTTGTTATCTCGGGCACATAACTGGTGCTTCAGCCCCTGCAGCATCACATGCCAGGGCAGGGGAGGTGTGAAAAGCATCATGACCAATAAATTAATGTTTTACCTCGAGTGGGCATGAAGGAGGACGTTGAAAACTGGGTTTCTTCCTGCCTCTGCTGCCAGCAAAGCAAAGCCCCACACAAGAGGGTTTGAAGGTCTCTCTGGGAAAAAATGCAGTTGCCAACTCCAGCGGAGTGCCTTGTCCAAGTTGCCCTGGAGGAATCTCTGCCAGAAATACCTGTTAACAATAAGGACCTGTTAATGTTTCACAATTATTTTCCCAAGTATTTAATTGCTGCACCAGTCCCCAACACAAGAAACTGGCAGATATTAAATACACAATAACTGTGGAAACCTCTGCTCTGTCTGCATGTGCCAAGACCAAGATAGAGCTGCACATCTGCAGGTCTGGTGAGGGCTCTGTGTGCAATCAAGAAGAATAAAAAGCTGGGGCTCTGTCAGTCATAACTACAACTTTTCCAAAGAAAATCGACATGATTTTCATCTTTTGTGGAAGGAAGCTAAGCCACAAATTATTCATGGCAGGCACATCCCAGCTTTTCTGCACAGAGGCTGCTCTGGGGAGTGAAGGAGAGCAGTGTTGGTGGCCAGTCAGGAGGGATTGTTTGTAATTTCCCATCCCCAGGAAGATGTTGCTTTGTCAGTGGCTTCTGACATGTTAAAAACTCATGATTTACCAGAGGTGTGATCTTCCTGTCTCAAAGTGTATTTGCAGAGCTCTTGCTTTGCTTCCCATGTGAATGTCAAAGCTGACCATGCTGATCTTTACAACTGACAAAAACCCACAAATTGTAGCTTCTCTGCCTGATATCAAGGCAACATGGAAGCTTATTTCAATAGTTTATCGTCCCCAAGTGAGGAAACTGCAGCACTGGCACAACACCTTCGATATTTCTGCCTCACTCTGTAGGATCTTAAAGACAAGGCTGTGCCTTGATGGATGTCAGAAAGGGATGTTGGCTTTTGAAGTGGTATTGAGAGCCTGTCCTCATTCTTGAGCCTTGATACACCTTTTCAGCTTGTAAATTTAGATATCTGCCTAAGTTTCATCTGCCTGATAGGGTTTATGAGCTACTGGACAGCAGACCTTCCCAGTTCCTGACAGGTTGATCATTGATGCAGGACCCATGGAGCAGTTCCTGTGGGGGCAACCCTGCTGGATTCTCGTGTGTTCTGGCATCCATTTCTTGCAAAAGATATTCATGGGCTGCCACGACACAGACTGGTTCATTTTGCTTGGGTTTTCCGGGGGAATAGGTGGATTCAAACCTGCTGGGAGTCAAGGGGGAGCTGGACTAGAGTCTGCTACACCCTGGTAAGAGCTCCAGTCACTGAGTGATTTGATAACCAGAACACTCCCTATGGCTATCTTCCCACAAGCTTACAAATATAGCTTGAAGGTTTGTTTATTTTTAACTGGAATGAGCATATTGGTAATTTGCATGACTTTTTTTGGCCTCCAAAAATCTTTGAGCGACTCAGTAGGTGGCACCCTTTCTATTCCTTTATTTTCCACCAAACGACAAAAATAAGTTGGAGCTGGAGCTTGCGAGTGTGTGTGTGTGTGTGTGAGAAACAACTTCAGTAAAAATGTAAATGCATATTTGTCTCCTTAATTGAATATAGTATATTGTGAAATCATTACTGTCAGGGCACACTTGGGTTTATACAAACGCTTAAGTAAAGAAAATATATAAACCTAGATTGACTTGAACAATTTGAATGTGATAGCAGACATCTGTGTTCAATAACATCACTTTGGTAAGCGGTGTTTAATATTTCATGTCAAAGAGAGGAGAGTAATAGAACGGGGTATTTTCAGAATTCTTAGATTGCTGAAGTTTATGGCATGGCATAATATATAATCTGTCCTTTGTCAAGCTCACCAGAAAGAGCCCTACTGCAGCTGAAGACGTAAAGTGCTCTAATATATATGTTTCTGGACCTCTCCCTGCTTGAGGAATTAATCTTGGAAGGTGCTGAGTGCCCTGAAGTGCCAGTGAAGTCAGTGGGATTTGAAGTTTCTCACAGCTCTGAGAACAGGGATCCTTATAGGGGCTAATCACTCTCCTCCAGTCCCGGCCAGAAAAGCACTTCAGAGCTCCTTAACTTTTTGTGTGTGAGGAGTCCTCTTAAAACTGGCACCAGGAATGCTGCTGGGATGGTGTCCAGAGGTCCAGCTCGTTCCTCCATCATCTGATGAAATCAGAGCTGCTCCCTGGCCTTGGGAATTTAAAATTTGGTGGCAAAGAGGTGAAAATGAGAAAGTTCCTTGCCCAGGAGCATTCCTGCCACTGAGGGCTGAGCCCAGAGTGCCTCAAAGCAGATCAGAACCTTATCTGCTGGGTTTGGGGGTGGAGGAGGACAGGGGCACCCCCTCATTCCAAGGGAAGTCCATGCACAAGTCCATCGCCAGCTCGGGGACTCTGGCTGCAGAAAGTTCAAAGGAAGAGAAACATTTTTAAGTATCTTCCAACTCTCTTATTAATGAGCAATTACACTGATGTTCTTGGATGAATTTCCACAGAGTAATTAATCTACAAACAAATCTTTCTTTTGTATTTCTCCCCCCTCCAAAAAAAACCCAGTCTTTTGTATTTAATTTTTAGGTGAAATTCTGCAGTGAAAGGGGCCAAAAGAAACATGCTTTCCTGAGCCTCATGCTGAATGTCTGTCTGGATAGTTTCATTTTAACTGCAGCTTGGGAAAAAAAAATGTAAACATGGTGTGAGTATCATTTTTAAGCTGAAACTGTTTTTCCCCCGTGTTCAAATAGCATTATAAATGTTTGCTCAAAAGAGGCATATTTATTCATCTAGCCTCTGAGGGAACACTGTGTGCATAGGTAGCAATAAAAATGTGTTAAGGGCTCAGAGAGATTCCCCTGGTAAGTGGCTTTTCTCTTGACCTCCTCTTAAGCATCTTAACGGGGCTCTGCTGCTGCCTCTCTGAGGAAGTATGTTTGCACTGGAGAGGAAGAATTTTTAAAGTTGCAGAGTGTTACAAACAGTGAGCAAATAACTGTGGGGGGTTGGATGTTTGGGTTTTTTTTTTTAATAATGTTGGGAAAAAACTCTTACGAAAAAGACATGGTATGCAGAGTAATCACACGTTGAAAGTTGTTCCCAACATGCTATGTGATTTCTTGCAAGGAAGATGATCTATGCAATTGTTATTCTCTAAATTTTTTTCTGACTAATTTATCAGCTTTTCTTTTTTTTTTTTTTTTTTTGTGTTTTTTTTTTTTTTTTTTTTTTTTTTTTTTTTTTTTTTTTTTTTGGTGTGGCTATTCACCACTTCTGTGTTTGATAGCTGAATCTACCTGCAAGGGTTGTTTAGTATGGAGAAAAGGAGGATCAGGGGGACCTTATCACTTTCTACAACTCCCTGACAGCAGGTCAAACCCAAGTGGAGAGTGGTCATTTCTTCCAGGTAATGAGTGATATGGCAAGAGGAAATGGCCTCAAGTTGTGCCCAGGAGAGGTTTTGGTTGGATATTAGGGAAAATGTCTTCTCTGGAAGGGTGGTTAGGCATTGGAACAGGCTGTGCTGGAATCACCACACCTGGAATTGTTCAAATAGCATGTAAATGTGATGCTTAGGGGTGTGGCTCATGATGGACCTGGCAGTGCTGGGTCAGTGGTTGCACTTGATGGTCTAAGAGGGTTTTCCAGCTTAAATAATTCTCTGATTCTGTGCATATCCAGATATAGATCAGACACTCAATATCATGTGGCTGCTCTGGCACGTGAGGTTACTCTCTCCTGATTACAAGCCCGAGTGCTTTTGTGTACAGAAATGATTTCCAGTGACTCTTTTGCATGAGACCGTGGAGCTGTTTTTCCGTGAATTTGGTTCACTCAAATGTGTGTGGAAAGGAAATGCAAAATAAGGAGGGACTGTAGCAGAAATAAATCCATCAGGCTGTTTGTATGAATAAGGGCAAGGCTTCCCTGCTTTGCTCACCCAACTCTCCCTCGTATCCAATGAAATGTGCACTTGGCAGTTGTCAGACAGAATAACTCGACTCGCCGTGGAAGCTGGAGATGGAAAACACCTGCTCAGACCATCCCCTGTCCAGTGTAGAGCCATTTCCCTGCAGGACACGGGTCATCCCTAAATCCTGCAGCTGACACACAATACACAGCCTCAACTGGCAACATCCTGTCCAGAGTTGCACTTCATAAATCAGGGGCAGGCCCAGTAAATCAGCGAGGAGGAGCAGTTACCAACGCAGTATCTCCTTTCCGCGCGGTTCCCTTACACTCTGAGGAATCAGTGGCATGTCAGAAATGATTCTCTTACCCAAGCCCTGACCAGTATCTCCACAGGGCCGTATCTTGCCAAGCAGGAACATAAGCAAACACTCAGGTTTGCACTGGGGACTTGAGCAATCTCCCTGCACGGCCAACATTCCTCCCAGCTGTTTATGTGTCCGTGGCGGGGTCGCTGCTGTTGTTATCGATAGCTGACGTTGCTGCTGCTGCTGCAGCACTGTGTCATTTTATCGTTCCTGGGTGGGAGGATGAGTTAAACGATGTATCTGTGCATATTTGTCACCATGGGAGCCTCCAGATCGCCCTGTTCCTATGGAAACCTGGCCCTGGTTTAGCTGAGCTGGCCCCACCGTGGGTGCTGAGCACTCGGAAGAGGGAAAAAAAGCTGGCACTGGGCTCTGCTTGGAAATCTGCTCCCAGATGTATGGATGTTTGTTTACTTTTGCTTTTAAGAGACCTAGAAAACTGCACCAAGATGCAAAATAGCACGGAAGAAACAGTCTTTCCAAAGACTAATCCTCGCTGATTGGCATAAAGCGGGTATGTATTTGTTCCATAAATTGGGGGTAAGATTAAATTACAAGAGGCCTAAAAGGAAAGATTAAAAAAAAAAAAAAAAGCTCCTAACTTGGCCAAGATTGTTAGTTTAGAATACATGTAGTGCCAAAACAATACAAGTTGCACAATTTCACCGCACATACCCATTTCTTAACCCATTCCGGCTTCATCAAACTCAAGAGAATTTGGTGATTCCAGTAGACTGTGATGGATTTCACACTGGGCTGTGGCAGCTCGTGTCCTGCTCCTGGTTATGGCCTGTTGACCTCCATCAAGTAATATTTGACATTGTAGGGTTATTTCTGCCTTACCTGGTGAGTATATTGATTACAGATTCCTTAGATCAGAAATCAGAAATGGTGCACCCTCATATCTGCTGGACATGGGTCAGAAGGAAGCTCTGCTGAAAGGCTATTACTTCACTTTCTGGAAAAGCCCAGTGTTATTGTGTGTGCCTTGCCAGGCCTCAAGATGAAGTTTTTGCTTGTGCTCTTGAGATACCTGTAACATATGGTGACATTTTCAAGTCCTCGCCTCACTGCCATGCTGCAGGGGTGCTGGGGAGCAAAGATTAAACTTCATTGACCACATTTTAACAAGTTATCACAGTGGCCCTGGGAGAACTTCAGCCATGTGGTTCTCTGAAGACTTTGAGGTATTGTTAATTGAATGACTGCTGTGCTTTTACCTCCCATAAAAAACTTTGCCTCCCATAAAAGGTTTTTTAGCTTGACAATGCATCAGGCAGAACTCCTGCCCAGTGTCTGCCTTATATTGCTGCTGGGGCTGTGCAAGCTCCAGCTCCAGCATCCCAACCCAACTTTGTCTGGCTGGAAGGGCCCTGAAATGCCAGCCCTGCCTCCCATTTGGTCACGACGGAGACAGTGGCAGTAATTTTCTGTCTGATGAACATACCAGGCATGATGGGAAGGGCACGAAAACATTCAGATTGCCATGAGTGAGAAGCAACACAACATCCATATTGCATCTCTTGCTCTTGGCATTGCAACAATGCATAGTTTTCTGTTGTCTCTGGAACCACTCAGGCCTGTAATGAATGGAGTACCAGTGATTGGAAACGGTCCTTTTAAGCGGATGTTTCCATTAATTTGCTTTCCTCCTCAAACCTTACAATTTTTTTTTTCAAGTGTCGGCAGAAGGGCTGAAGCATCTCTTGATCTTGCAAACTGTGTGTCCACGTGGAGCAGTCCAGGCACTACGTGGACTTTCCAACACAATACTCACTTGTTCTCCAAGCTCTTGATGTTTTGATTAGTTCATTTCACTGGTACTAAAAAGGGAAGATATCCAAGGTCTACATTTTTAAAAGTGGTCACAGACAGCAATTCTGTTCCCAAACAAAGTATACGTACAGCTGATTTTCAGAAAAGCTGAGGTCACCTCCTTCTCCAAGTTGTGGTAGTTTGATGTCTCCAAAGAAATAAAAAAAAAAAAAAAAAAAAAAAGTCACCCTTTAAAATATCAGTCAAATGTTTAGAGTTGATTAGGAAGCTTCAATTAAAACGGATCTTTAGAAAATTATTTGTCAACACCAAAACCCGGTAGAAAATCAGATGAATTTAGACCATCCCTTACACTGTCTCCCCTTCTTACTCTGTGATTCACCCAAATCATAAGAACTCTGCTGGTTTAAACATCCCAGTGGTGAGGAGATCTCACGTATGCGAGAACTGGGATTACAATCTTCAGCTGAACGTGCCTGAGCAGCGATTTCATCTTGAATTTCCCACACCCAAAGGCCCAAATTCCAGGACATTAGCAAGATAGAAAAAGTTGTCAGGCGTCTATCTTGTTCTGTTGGAGAGAAAAAGGTGGAAAAAAAGAGAGAGAAAGGGAGAGAAAAAAACCTTGGCTTCATCCCAGTGTGGAAACCTTTTCCCATCTCAATTTAGCTGAAAAAAAGAGCCAAGACTAACAGCCAATCCTTAGTAACATAGGGACCCCATTCAGAAAACTGTTTAATCCCATGCTTAAGTGTACCTATGGACATGGGTTATGTTCAAATTTGCGTGTTTTGCTGGACTTGGATGGATTTAGATGGAAACTTGAAGATCTGGAGAAGTCTGTATTAGGATGGCTGGTGAGGCACTGGCACAGGTTGCCCAGAGAAGCTGTGGCTGCCCCATGCCTGGGAATGTTGAAGGCCAGGTTGGTTGGAGCTTGGAGCAATCTTGGAGAGTGGAAGGTGTCCCTGCCCATGATGGGGGGTTGGAATGAGATGGTCTTTAAAGGCCCTCCTGCAATTCAAACCATTCCAAGATTCTGTGAAAAAAAGAGGGATATCCTGGATCTGATTTACTTTTGCACCACTTCAGCAGAGGAGTCCCACGTTCCCATGCTCCCAGACGTGCTGGATGTGTTCTGATGAGCTCACAGAAATGTGGGGTTGGCTGGGACCTGGGAGGTCACTCAGCCAAGCTGCTGCACGGAGGCCAAGACCATCCCTGACGTGTGTTTGCCTGCAGTTATTGCAAACCTCTTCCCGAGGGACTCGCTGACTTCCCTCTTTGCATTTAGGGATTCACAACGTCTGTGGCTGGGAAGTGCTGCCTCATGTCTGAGCCACACCACCTCTGCCACAAACCCTGTGGGATACAGAGCTGTTCATGCCCTTTCCATAACCCTCCTGGAGCTGTGCCCCTATTCCAGCCCTCTGTCCCGTCCTCTGCTCAACAGTGGATGGGACCCAACAATTCCTATTGGCCACTCTCACAGCTACAAGTGACCCTGAGCTCTTTCCTCCAGGTCATTTTTCTAGACATTGTCAGACTGTGTTGAACAGGGACTCTCGAAACCCTCCCCAAATCCCCAAGGTCCAGTGTGGGGAGGTGCTGGAGGACCTGCAAATCCCAGTGTCCATGTGGGGTGACCCATTACCTGGGGGTTCTCACACTGATATAATGGCTTTGTTGTTCGTAAAAGAAATAATATGCTGGGATTCAGGCATGACTCTGCCCCACAGGATCAGAGAGTGATTTAATATTTTAAACTATGAAACTTGGCCTTTAACAGTTTCTGCAGGGTGCAAGGGGACTTACAAGATAGCACTGTATTATTCACTACCATGGGCCACCTTCTGAATATTATAAACCTTAATTTACTTTTTTTATAATCTGAATGGACTTTTTAAGTATATCTAAGGGAATTGGAGTGAGGAGAAACATTGCTTAATTCAGCCATTGCATCCTTAAAGCCAGATTGGAAACATGGAAACCATATGTGAGCTTTTAGCTAATAAAATAAAATGCCAAAATGTGGCGGCTGAAGCTATTGCACCCAAAATATAATTGCACATATGCTCATTTACTCACTTATAATCAAAACATTAAAAATAATAAAAAAAAATCTTTGATACTCAGACTAGATGTAACTGTTGGACTAAGTTATTTTACAAAATTATTTTATATGGAAAGAATGTGCAGGGGTTTTTCTAATGGCAATATGAAAAGCAAACTGTATAAATACAGCCACACACAGCAGCAATTGATAATGTTTCACCTGAACACAAAAATGTCCTCAAAATCCTTTAGCAAGCCAAATTTATATTCATTTTACTATAAGGTAATCTTACTTTTAGATGGCTCTAGACTACATATTAATGGTAAATGTGTGTTTTATGCTGAGTGTTGGTTTTCTTAGTGGAACATTCATTTTTTCATTACTACGAGTCTTAAAGAGATATTTAGCCTTGCCAAAGGTGCCAGAACTGAAATCATCTCTTTGCTTTAACACTTCATCCCTCATGTCCTGACTGTCTCTAAAACATTAGTTTTAGTTGGTTTTAGCCTCTCTTCAATCCAAGTTTTACTGTCCCAGAACTGATTGGAAGCCTCGTGGAGATGTTGAAAACGTTCTGTTTAAAAATCAGCCAGAGAAGACCCTGCTTCTCATGCAGAGGTTAAGGATCATATAGTCCTTTTCCTCCTCCCATTTTTTCCTCTGATATCACTTGCCTGAATCCAAGGAATCTCAGCTCAATGTGGGCAGCAGAAAGGGGATTTGCAGCACGTGGTCCCTTGGGAGAGGTTTGCCGAAGCCACGGAGGGATGGGCAGAGAACATTGACGGCATCAATCTTGGACGCCGAGGTGCAGTGCAGGGCTGAACCACTGATGGGGCCACTATAAATCCCCTTTTTCTGTGGATTAGCTGTCAAGAGTGGGAGGCAGGAGGAGCAGCATTGCTCCCTCTGACCGATAGACTGCACTAAAACTTGTCTGAGCATAAACCTCAACCCAGCCCGCAGCGAGGTGCCGTTGTCTGGCTGGAAATAACAGGAGCAGCTCTTTAACTCTGGCAGCAGTGACCTTCCTGGTGCTGCCCTGGCCAGGGGCAGCCCCCATGCCTGATCCAAACCTCTCAAGGCCAACACAAAGTTCCTAGAAATTAGCCAAAATGATTGAAAAACCGCGTGACGTTCGTGAAGAATTTGATTTTTCGGTCACCAGCACTTTGTTTTTTTAGAAACGCAAGAGAAGGGGGCAAAAATTATAATGTGCCTTCTAAAAGGATGAGAGAGGAAAATTAATTAGTAGGGAAGCAATTGGATGGGAATGTGTGTTAAGTGGCTGGCTCTGCCACTGGCTTCTTTCGCAAGCCATGGCCAACATCCATAATTCTTCCTCTCTCCAACCTCCATGTCCCTCCTGCCCCCATCCTCCATCTGTACAGCATCTCCCATCTATAAAGTGTTTTCCATTGTTTGTCTCAAGGGCTTGATGGCTTTTGACTCTGTGCAGCGTGTTGCACAACAGCCTCTGGATGCGATTTTATAAACAGCAAATATAAATAGAAGACTTTTAGGGGAGACTAATGAAAAAACTTTAGGAATAATCTATTTAGAGTGAATTTGAAAGTGAAAAGCTGACATGCAGATGCAGTGCTGGGATATCTTTAGGATGAGCTAGCCAAGAAATTGGCCCTTGTTTATTTTCTTATGTGATAAGTTCGATAGCAAAAATGTTGGTGGGGTTTTTTTTTAAATTATAAAATGAGATGGAGCGGCCAAAGGAATGAGTGAAGTCAGATCAAAGATGATAAATTGAGTCTGATGAGATGAAAACTTTACCTATTTCAAATACCCAACTGAAAGCCTAATTTTGCAGAAAATTCTTTCTTAAAAAAAAGAGAGAGAGAGGAAGAAAAAAAACACAAGAGAAATGAAAAGAAAAACATGCCATAGCCAATAAGTTGTGAAAAACTCTGGAGACTGGCACTTTCAAATGCTTGGCAGGTTTTTAAGCCAATTTTTATTTAGTCCACTATAACTGTTGGAGGGTCTGTGATTCCCAACTGTTTCACATCAGAGAATGAAAACAACTATAGCCCAGCCAAGACCACATTGGTGACTGCCAGCCCCTTTATGTGCCAAACATGAAAGCAACAAGTCCAGATGCTTTGATCCCAGCATTTTTGGATTTAGCCCAGAATGTTTTTAACTCATGTTAGGACAACATACATTATAACTGGAAATCAATCAATAGCACTGTGACCTTCAAACACAGTAAATGTTTGGAGTTAGTTTCTGAGCGTGTAATCTAAATTGGGGATTGGAAGTTGGAAGCAATCCTAACCTAACAGAAAAAAAAAAAAAAGTGTATAGTTTTAAAATCTGGAGTTGCAAGGAAGCAACAAATGAAGGTTTAATTGTCTGGGGAAAGATTATCAGGCACTAGAGATGCATCAGATGTGGAGGGAGGGCTGGAAAAACCCAAGGAGCAAAGCAATGCCATCCACTCAAGCATGGTGGAGAAACAATAAATGGGATAATGTAGGAGAAATAAATATGGAGAAATAAATAATTATAACCCTTGCCCACTCTGGACATGGTTGGTCTTCACCCCACACCGAGTTGGTGTACAGGGCAGGGTGGCACAAAAGGGCAAGGAGATGCCCATGGGGAACAGGCATGGAAAACTCATCCACGTATCACAGGAAAGTTTATGTCCAATATCTCCATGCTGGACATTTCACATGAATCCTGAGGGAACCACGCTGAGGGACTCTTGACAAAGTTTGTAGCTAGGGAAAAAAAAAACCAAACCAGATTTATTGCAAATATAGCTCTGCTATAGGCCAGTCTTTATCCTGTGTTGTAGACAAATACATGATCCCTTTAACCTTCACACTGCTGCTACATTAGTGGACCAACACCTGACATGCACCAATTTAAATCAAGGTCTGACCTCTGCAGGGGAGAAGTGGCTTCAAAAGGTAATTAAAATAATTTAATCTCTTTTTTTGTTTTTCTTCTGCAATATGATTTAATTGTATTGCCACTAAATACCAGTCTAGACAAGGTCTTGTTAAAAGCTTTAAAATCCCTGGGTAGTTTTACCTGTTAGTGATGGTAAGTAGCTGTTGGCACGTGGACCAATCCCAAACTCTATCACAAGGAATAAAAAAACACCCAAAAAGACAAAATTATGGGGAAAAAGCATTCTCCAGCTAGAAAAACAAGCTATTTTTAGCAAATATGAAATCTATAATAATGCAAATCACAAATTGTAAAACAGCTGTGTCAATAAAATGCCAACCCTGTGCCCAGCCTGGTTGTCACCTGCAGTTGTGGGGACACAGGGACAGTGGTGATTGCAGAAAGGAGTCAATCCTTGGAGTATAATGCAGGGAAAGGAGGGAGCCAGGCCAGTGGGCACATGAAAACCACTGGGAGAGGACACACTGTCCTCAGGCTGGTGTCACCTGCTGGTGGGAAAACCTTTATTCCAGGGAACACGGTGTGCAGGAGCAGGGCTGGGGAGTGGAGGAGGTCCTGAGAAGTGATCCTGGGGACAGGCAGAGGCAGCACCACCCCTGGCCTGAGCCTGGGAGTGGTTATGTGAGCTCCAAACCTCTGCAGAATGACCATGTTCTTCATGGTTTCGCTTTTATTTCTCACACCTGTATTTCTCACACCTGTGTTCCTCACACCTGTATTTCTCACATCTGTGTTCCTCACACCTGTACTCCCTTCGCCCTCTAAGCACAGCCCACGCCCTCTCTCCTTTTCCAGTGCACCACATTCTCAGTGGCCCCTTTTTAAGAAAACGAAAGATGCCTCAAGTGTCACAGGAGATGCAAAAAGTGTTTTCATGAGCCTCCAGCCCTTCACTGCCAGGAAAAAATGTTTTTTGTCAATACAAGGAGAAAATAACATGGTGGTAGATAATTGCCCTCATTTGTCAGTCTGAGCTGATGACTTTCCCGTTTCATTTCCTTCTGTGTAGTGTTACAGGGGACATATATGAGATATTCAGCAAGGACTGAAGCAGGGAAGTCTGCAGGAGTGTTTAGTGGGAGGTCAGGAATTTTTAAGAGGTATTATTACAAGGCGGTGTGGTTTGGGTCATGTTTCTTGTAGACATCTTGTCAGGAAACTTTTTGAATAATAAATTATAATCTTTTTATATATTGTACAAGCTTATTAAACTTAATCTTCAAACATAAAAATGAATTTTGAAAATATCCTCAGACAAGCTCAGAAGCTAAACAAACAACATAGAAACATTAAAAAAGAAGAGAAATAAAACATATGCTCGCCAGAGTTCTAGAGACAGTAGCCACAGCACAGCAGATTTTAATTAGCAGCTACCTGCAGTGGCAGTGGCCTGGGATGAAATGTTTTGATGTGTGTAAATGTTTCTATAAAACAGTTGAAGCTTTCTTAGATCCTGTATCACTTATTTTCCTGAGCATTGCGGTTTTCCAGCATGGACATTTCATAGACTGAGATCTCAGGAAGATCTAAAGTCTTCGCTTTCTGTCTTTGTTTCTCCAGTCATAAATTGAGGATACTTAAATTTATTTAGTATGAAAGGCTTTTAGTGCCTCCAAAAACCCAGCTTTTGCCTTTTTGAAGCACCCAGACATTTAACGACTGGGTAGGACCAGCAGTCGTGGTAGCAATAGTAGATTGAGGGCACGATCTTGCCATAAATCCTGCTCACACTCAGACTTGAAAAATAACTCCATATTTAGTGATACAGAATTCCTGTTTGAAATATTTCTGCTGTGCCATCTTTTGTTAAAAATATTCTTCAGCTTAGCCAGCACAGACCTTTTCAGAAGCATAAAGTGAGCAGTTTCTGCTCATTTTGCCAAATGTCTCCTGCAAGTGGCAGGGCACTGCTGAGTCTGACTGACTCATCCAAGGCACTTCACAAACTGAATCCTTGAGGGTGGCTTGGTGACCAAAGGTCCAGCTCTGCAGGGAGTTCCTCATGGCAGGACCTCAGCTCTGGTTTGCATGTGTGAGAAATTTGCTTTATCATTTCCCTTTCCAGATGGGTCAGGACCTCCTGAAATCAGTGATGGAAATACTGACATCACTTTGTGTCCCAAAAAGACATGGGATGATGAGGTGGGTCTTGAAAAGCTTTTGGGGAAGGAGAAGATGCCCAGCACCATGCTCATCCCTTGTTCATCCCAAGGGATTGACTTCATGGCACAGAAAGAGATGGGAAAGCAGGACCAATGCAGTCTGTGAGCCAGCAGCTCATTGTAAGGGCTGATTATGTTTGATAAAGTCAGGAGAAAGTCCATCTTCCTGAGCACAGCCTGATTTATATAATTTATAAGGGCTGAGATGTGCTTGGAGTCCTCTACATAAATGCTGTCCCAAGTCAGGCAGGTGGCTGTTGATTCTGCTTAAAGGAATGCCTGCAGATTACTGGGATATCCCTTAATTCATGTATGCTGTGGATCTAAATGGGAGAGACAATCTATTTAAATGTGTGTGCCCCACCTTCTGCACCCGTGGTGCTCATTTCTGGTCTTGTATTTCTGCTCTGAATTCCCTGGAGCCCAAAATGAGGGAACTTGTCTTGCAGTCCACACCTCCACCCACACCCCTAGGGAGGTCACCCCATCCCATGGAGTCATCAGATGCAGATGATGCACCTTGTCCTGTCCCGATTTACAACCTCCCCCCAGCTGGCACCTGGTCAGCAGATAATATTTATAGAGATATAAATCAGGGAGCTCCTTTCCAATGTAAATAGTGCCAAAAGGATTTGACCCTAGGTACTAATTTCCTGTCTTAATCCGTAGTCTAATAGAGTGTTCTTGTAAAATTCAGCTTTTCTTCAAAGGTGCCTTTTTCAAACTCTTGATGGAGGTCGGTGAAGTGATGGATGGTGAATCTCCAGCCTCAGAGTGAGGGTGAATGTGATTCAGGTAATTATGTTCTAGGCACTGTTACATATTAGAGATAACCACAGATTTGTATTATCTGCTGTGTCACATTTAATTGGTGGCTCTTGGTGTCATGTCAGAACTGAAGACACATAAAGCTTTTTAATGGGAAATCTGATCTCACCCAGGGGCATCTTCTGTCTGCAGTCATTCTTCTCTATCCTAGGAAATACTTCTATTCATCAGTACCACAGCAGCTCTTGATGAAAAAAACAATCTGCAGGTGGTCATGAGGAGGTGCTAGAAGGCCTAAGACGAATGGGTAGATGGACAGGACAGTGTGGGGGATATCAAGGAACCAAGACTTTATTCTCTTGCAATACTAATTACCTGTGTTTGAATTTTTGTCCATTTCTGCCCATTTCTGTAAGTTCTCCAAGATAAGAAGAATTGCACTATATTGGTACAGGGATGACCATATTGACTCTCATCTTATTTTTGGATCTGTTGGTATTCCTATATCACAAATAATAACTATGGAATACTACCAGACATTGGGGATTCTTTAAAAAATTTATTTCAAAGTGAGATCCAGATCCAGGCTTAGAACAAGAATTTCTGGCAGGGGCACAGAACAGGAAAGGGAATTGTATGATCCTTTAATTAACCGTGGACCAGGCAGGATACGTTGGCAAATCCCACTGAGAAGCTGCTGATTCCAGCCATGTGCTAAAAGGGGACCTTGCATTCTCCTGGAGGAAAAATCCTTAGAGCGGAGCCACACAGCTCATCAGCCCCACAACACTGGCTGGATTTATCCTCTGCAAATTCTCATCCCCATGTGCAGAGTCAGTCCAATGTTGTTAAGCTTGTGAAATTTGATGGGCTCACAGCACGAGGCAGTTCAGCTGCTGCTATGTGAGATCCCAGTCCATGTTCAGGTTTATTGAAAACCTCGTGTCCCGTCTGTTTCTAGATGCTCCTTTCATGTTCCTCATCTCTTTAGGCTGTCTTTTCCAAAGAGCTCTCTGGATCCATGTGGACTCAATAAGCGGTTTTGGTGTGTGCATTTAAGCCCAAGGACCAAGATGTCTTATTTCATAAAAGTTTGTCACTGATTTATTCCTCCTCCTGCTGCCCTGCTTCCTGTTCATTTCTCCTCACACTTCCAGAGCGAGGGACGCTGTTTACATTAAGGATGTTTCTTGTGTTTACAGATGGGGCAGCATTTGTAAATGATTCCAAAGAGTTGTTGTTTCCAAGGAGCCTCTTCAGCCTTTCAAGAAGGGCTCTCACCGTGTCAGTACTTCATGCTCACTGTTTGTTTCTAATTTGTTTTATAAGTCCTAAAAACCTCCCATAGGACCAGCCAACCCCTGATGTTGTTACAACCTCCCTCACCACCATTTTCTGGTGGCTGGACAGCCAGGAATGCATGTGGACGCTGGATCCAGCAGCATTTGTCTTCTCCTTGTGTGGATTCAAATGTGACACTCAGGGGGGTTTATTTAAGAAAGGCACCATTCCACCTCCTCTCTGTCCCCCATGTGTGTTGAGTCTCTACATCATAACTGGGAGCACTGGAGTTTTATGAAAGCACTACTTTTTCTTTCAGGAGAAGGAGCAAAACCACACTGGGTCTGTATTTCATTGCTTTGTGTTGTCATTTGAATTCTGCTTGAAAGACACATTTGTTGTTTTGGACATTTTCAAGTGGATTAAAAATATAGTCCAGGAATAGATCAGCCAGAGGCATGGCTCCTCCTGGAAGTCCTGCCACTCACAGTGGAGTTTTTTGTTCTCTTGACATCTGAACCATGGAGGAACACTAGAAATAAACACATTTATCAGTTAGATGTGCATGCACTTGTCTTGGATGAGTGGACACGAATTTGAATCGACTGCCATCTTTTTTATCCTGGGATGCAGGAGGATATATTTTCCCTACCATCTTGACATTGTTTTGCATAGCCTGAAATAAAAAGCACATGTTTGCATGAAGGCGAAGTGCACCGATATCTAAACTGTCAAAGAGGAACAGCAACCAAGCCAAATATCTTTGGCTAAATGAGGCAGCAATTCAAAGCTGAGCACTGTTGATGAAGAAAATGCCAAATTCATTGTCACTGCTTGTAGTTTTTTATAAAAGAGGAGCGTTTTTGGCTGATCTCAGCAGGCAAATCTAACCTGGGGCGTTCCTGAGCCAGTGAGACCTTCAAATGCATGTGGCACTGGCAGAAAGCAGCTGGTGGCTTTTGGAAAACCTCCCCTGAGCAGGAGAATTTCTGTCTTCTAACCCAAGCATTCAGCTCCTACTTGTTGAGCAACTCTATTTAAATTATCCTAGACCAGTCTCTTGGATGAGATGGAAAACTGAGGTCTTAATCTCTTGTTTTACATATTTATTTTTTTTTAATCCGATTTTAAACTTCACAATGTCCCAATGTTCTTCCTAAATTGCTGACACTTATACTCAGTCAAATCCTGGGGGAACTTTTTAACCATTTCTTCTCCAAAGTAAATTCCCCTGGGAGGAATTGAAGTTAGCAGAAATATTTGTCTGAACAAGCACAGTGGGAGAAGTTTTAAAAGACACTGCACTTGATGGAGTTTCTTATGCTTGTGAGAACTGTGGAAAGTAACTAAAGTCACTAAATAGATATTTAATACCTCAGTTTTGGCAAAAAACCATCTCCATCTGGAGATAGGTACAGAGAAACTGTTGCAACCTGAAGCATACAGAGAAGTTACAGAGTTTGTTTAGAGAAGAATTTTGAATTAAACACAGAAACCTGTCTAGGTATGGGTTTAATACACACAATTTCAGTTTTAAACATAATCCATGAGCCAAATTTTAGGTAGAACTGCTGGTGCTGAAATGTTATCCAGGAAAAGGTCTGAAAGGAGCTGATACTTCTATGATAATGCAGCTTTGGGTACTTGATTATTCTTTCCATTTCTGTTTTTACTATGCTCCATTACCAGCAAAATATGCAATGTCAGTCCAGCTCTACCAGTTTTGAAGTGCTGCTTGAGAATTGTAGGAATCTTTTGGCAGGAGAAATGTATCTTTCATATGAAATTCTATAACTATCAAGATAAAGTTTTAAAAATATTTTCTTTCTCAAAGAACTGCAGATCAAGCACTGCTCTGCAAACTGACACTCTTGATGAAGCAATGAGCCCGAGCTGCCCAAAAGCAAAGTGAAGAGGCTACAAGTCCATAAATTTGCTGTTATCTGAGTGCCTTTCCAAAAGGTACTTGAATTGATTTGTATTCTTGGAAATACCATTTTCTGTGTCAACACTGTAGGAGGATGCTGCCAAAAAGCCCCTCATCCTTCTGGGGAAAGTGGCAGCTCAGATGTGGATGTGCCTGACTGACACGAGCTGTTATCCCTGTTTTTGTCTGGCTGCAGCTCCCTAGCAGTTGCCAAACTTTGGGATTCAGTTCCTGCCGTAATGGATTTGAGCAGGAGGTCCTTAGAGGGTCAGTTTTCAAGCCCCTTGACCATCCATGCCTTGAGTTTCATTATTATTCCCTCAAGCACCTCTGACATAAAGCACCTTTGATGTAGGGAGAAAGTTGGGTTCTCTCTTGGCCATTATGAGAAATATTATCTTTCAAAAGAAGGGCAGCATTTACATCTTTTAAAAAATCCATTCAAGATCAGAAGCAATGACTTCCAATGCTATTTTTCTTTCAAGTTTTCAGTACCCTGAACCATCTGAGCTCACCCAACAATGGTGATCACTTCAGCTGATCAGTTCCTAGGTAGCTTCCACCAAGATGTATTTGGGTAAGGTACCACGTTTTGCCAATATTGTTTTGGGACGGACAATTTTCTGATGTTTGATTGCCCTGGGCAAGACATTTTTGGTGAATCATTATACCAAAATGCAAAGAAGGTAACTTGAGAAAGATGCTTATGTTTCTGTAGCACTTTGCAGCAGATGTCTCCTATTTACTGCTTTATTTTATTGCTTAATGACTGGATCTCGAGTAATTGAGAGATTTGACAGATATTTATTTGTAAAACGTGATTCATTTAGTCAGACATTGTGAAACAGTTTCATGCCAGTTCTAGATATTTTAGTAGAACTTTCTAAAGATGCAAACATTCAAGTAAATTGCTCATGTCAGTAGCACATCCACTTTTTACTGTTCTTTACTGCACACAAATATTTGAGTTGACAAAAAAGCGCTGGTGAACAGACTACAGGGACTTCTGAACTTTAATCAACCACAAGCACTGGCAGGGTTCAGAAGTAATTTCCTAACTATGAATCACCTGCAGACAATGAATCACATTCTGGAGAAGACTGCCAAATAAAACAAGCCATCATGTATAGCTCACATTGACTGGACTATGGAAAGGCCTTTGATTCACCTAGCTGAAAGAGAAGATGTGATGAAAGCACTGAAATAAAGGCATAAAAGAATGCAGGAATCCCAAACCACATCTGCTAGCAGTGAATGGCGACACTTGAGTTCGACAAGGAAGATAAAAGAAAGCGAGACTAAGCAAAATAGCAGGCAAGGAGACACTATCTTACTGGAAAAGACTTGCCTGGAGAAGAACTTCACAAAGCATTTCTGGGAAGAAGACCTTAGCTTAACTTCAACCATATGTGTGAGCTCAGATTTCGGCTGTGATGGAGCAGTTGTCTCTGCCGAACTGGCCAATGATCTCCAGGCGATTTTTAGGGGAATTGAAGTGGAGGGAGAGCAGGGAAGACAAATAGCAGGGGAAAGGCTGCAGGGAGAAGACGCTCTCCCTGTCGGTCTGGTGCTTGCTGAGGTGAACAGAAAGATTCTCCAGGGATTCCACTGGCCAGACTCCTGCTGCTGGACAAGATGTGTTGGGTTTCCACATCAAACAGAAAAGGGCCAGGATTCTGGGTGCTAACAATACTAAAAGGACAGGATCTTGTATGTTTTTTAGAGACAGTGCTGAATAAAGGGATAGTGAAATAGGAGAAGAAACCAAAAAACTTCCTGGAGACTGTAAAGAATCACATATAAGAGTAAGTCCTACCACAAGGAAAAGAAATAGAAGAAGGGATAAAACTGACTTTTTTTTTTTTTTTACTATTTTATTTCTTTCGAGAGGTCTTTGGCCATGCTCTCCCGAGCAGTGAGACAATAGCTGGTAAAGCAATGACAGCGGAAGCAACGAGAGCCCTGCAATTATCTCCACTTTGATGATTCCCCTCTGGTTGTGCCAGCATTCAATAAACCCTCAAATTGCATGCTGTAGCAGGAGAGTGAATTTACTGCAGCCAAAATCATATGAGTGCAATGAATCAAGACAGCCTTTCCGCACTGCTCAGGTCTGGCTTGTGCGTTCCGCTCCGCAGAATAACATATATTAAAAAAAAAAAAAAAAAGGTATAGATGAATTCCAAAACCCTGACACTACCTACCAGCTAGAAGAGCGACACTGCCAGTGTAAGGAGGTCAAAAATTGATATCTCAAAATTGGTTTGTTTCTTGGCTTCTCAAACAGGCAAAAATCAGATGAAAAACTGAATTTGCTTCACAGAAAGGAGCTGTGGTGGCTCAGCGCTGAGGCGCTGGGCTGTTAAAAGTCCTCTTACAGGGGACTTTACAGACATCCACGCTGATTTCCATTTGGCAGCGCGGCTTTAGCCCGGATTTGATGTGAAGAAGCGCAGGGACCGAGAGCACTTCCCCGCGCAGCCACGAGAGAGCAGCCGGCAATTAGGGCTGGAGGCTCCGGCTGCCGCATAAATCAGCCCGCAGCGCTCCCAGACAAAACCTGAGCGCGTTTCCCTCCTCGCATTGCTCTCTTTAAACAAAATTGGGAGTCGGCAGTGCCAGCCGGGGTTAACTAAACCCCACGCTCCTTGTTTTGAGTCGCTGCGAGGTTTTGGCCGTGGGCTGGTGATGCAGGGATGGGGTGGCGGATGTGGATGTTGTCCCGGAGCAGGGGATGGAGGAGTTTGTCCCCTGGCTTGAAATATTCTCGTTCAAAGCCAAAGGCTGCCTAATGACTGCTGGCAACTTCCACAAGCCCTTTCACGGCGGCGGCTCTGTACCTAAAAGTCTAAAAGTGAAGTTGTCCATTTTCCTGTGCGCTGAATAACGCACTCAGGCTTTGGCTGATCAAAGCGCCTGCCCCGTGAAACGCAGCTGAAATAAGTTTTCCACACTTTATTTCTCACATGTTAGATACATTGATAGAGGCAAGAAATGTTGTGTGGACAAGCAGGCACAGGGAGGGGGTCTGTGGGGGTCTCTTGCCTGCTGCTGTTCCAGACAGGGCACATTCTATAGAATCATTTAGGTTGGAAAAGACCTCTAAAATCATCGAGTCCATCCATTCCTGATGCTCCTGTGAAGAATTGCAGCACTCTCACAATGTATCAAACTCTTGGTTATAAACTCAACCCTTTTTTTTTTTCCCCAAAGAGCTTATGCCAGTTTTAACCATGAGGTTTTGGGTGAGCTATCAAGAAAGGAACACAAACATTACAAACAACAGAAAATTATTTAGTTCCTGGACAATACTTTTACACGCGGATAGTATTTTAAAAACGCAGAAATCCCCCGAAACCTCAGGTCACATATGAATCATGTAGTTCACGAGGCACATGTTTACTTGTGTGGTTACTGGGGTACATATTTTCACAGGCATGTAAGAGCTGCTCCGGGGCACGAGTCTGGGGCAACGTGCCCGGCCCAGAGCTGGGATGTCCAAGGCTCAATCCCACTGCCAGAGCCTTGCTCACCTCCAGAAATGGCCTGGCTGTGCTTGAGCAAGGCTGGGGTGAGGGTCCTCCCTAGGGGATGGCACAGTGAGGACCCTCAGCAAAGGGGCTTTGGCTCTTTGGTTTCAGCTGTGGGGTGTCCCTGAGTTGGGGATCCATCACTTGGGGGAGATACTTTGCTCCCAGGATTTTCTCTTGGGAGAAGGAGGAAGAGGAGGAGGAGGACGACGGACCATGGGCCTTAGAGGCTGAGGAGTATGCAAAGGGGTTTTAGTGCTTTGCCCCATATCCTCAAAGGCACTGAGCTCCCAGTGAGGAGCCTCTGCAGCACCAGCCCACTCTCAGGTACTGTCAAGTTAGAGCCTTACAACAGAAATAAAAAAAAAAACAACCCCTAACAATAAGTAAAAAAAGTAAAGTTTAAAAAACCAACCAAGTAATTAACCACCAGTACAGCCCTGTGTGTTTTTGTCTCTTTGGCAGCCCCTCACAGAGACGCTCTGGCTCCAGCCATTCAAGCAGTTTCCTATCACTTGACTTCAAAACCAAGCACCAATAACCAGCAGCTCTGCCATGCCTGACCTGCACCAGCCCTGGGGACAGGACACACACAGCTGACCCAGGACAGGTGTGTGAACCCTTTTCAGCCAGGGGAGTTTGAAGTCACCTCCTCATTCCCAGCATTTCTCACAGCCATTGTAGCTTCCTCTGTCCCTTAGGTGAGCACTTTCTCCAAATTTCATTAATATAAATGCAATTAAATGCAATACTTGCATGTGACTACCTATTATTATATGTAATACATGAGTATTGTAAGTACATAAAATCAGGAAGGAATGAAAAGCAGCAAAATGAGTTTGAAACCACTTTAGCTCCAGGGATATTTCCAGCCCTGCTTTAGGGAGAGTCAGCCCCTAATTCAGCTGAGGCTTCATTCAAGTTACCCTGTGGAGGAATTCCACTTATTAGGTCTACACTTAAATATTAGAGAAAGAAAATGAAGTCTTGCTTGATAGTTAATAAATACTAATATTTGGTACTTAATAAAAGGGTTTATATCAATATACTCAACTGAGAGAGATCAGATGGTTGATTCAATAATCAGGTGCTGTGAAATGCAGTAGAAGGTGCTTTGAAGGACACCCATAGTATTTGCTGAGGAAGTGAAAAAAATCCTCCAAGTGAAGTACCTAATGTACCTATTCCTCTAAATAAATTTGGGGTTCCTGGCAATAACAGTAACTGGCAATAAGAAAAAAAAAAAATCACAGGAAAAGCAGAGCCAAGCAGCCAAGTGCTCAAGTTAAATTTTCACAAAGTTTTCTCATTCCCTTCATTTGATCATCCTAAAATGTTTTCAGAAGTTGAAATCTTTCCACCTGATATAAGTTGTACCCAGTAGATGTTGTTTATATCGACCACAAACAAATCTTAACTGAATCTCTACGACTGATGTCCAAGTTCAGCGAACAAAAATAATCATTCCAGAGAGTGTTTAAGGTGAAATCAAGCTAGGGTTGCAAAAGGCTGGTGGAAAACATATTGGATGGCATGGGCTGACAGTCAGGCTGCTAAAGACACCTTCTGGTTCAGTTTTAGGAATTGCTCATTAACCACTTGAATAATAAACAGAGAGACTAAGGGCATGCAATAAAAGAAAATCCAGTGGATATTTCACTCAATATCCTCAAGCATGAACCATTTATTTCATTCAAAAATTCTTCACTGTTGACTCTGTAATGTGATTCAATGTTTACTTCAGCTAATTATTTTTAGGGGTCTTGCATTGGCCTTTTGGGGCTATAAATGCAGTGAAGATCTGTGGGACATGTAAGGGTTCAGTTTGGTTTTGAAATGTAAGCTATATCAAAGGAATTTAAATTATTATTTAATCTTCACCAACAAGTTTCTGGAAGACCATACACCCTGAAAGCATTGTACAGTGACACAGTGATGAAACATAGCAATGGGCTCGATGCTGCAATGCAAAATAAGGGTTTTATTTCCATATCTGTCTTCATTTGTGTGCTTTGGGGTCAGCAGGAATGGCCCCAAAGGTGGGTACTGCTCTTGGAAGATGCTGGGCAATGAATTACTTTCAGGGCTCTTCTGTAGTACACACTGACCTCCAAGTTTTTTTCCCCTAATGTGTGAGTTTGGAAGTAAATATGCCTGTTTCCAGTTTCTTGCTGAGGGAAATATTATACTGTATTTAAGGTTCAATTTAACTGCATTTCTGAAAGTCACATTTCATTGAGGATGGGCTGCTGGGGAAAGACAGACTAAGAAGTTGGTCCTTAAAGGGATTCTCATTTCTGCTCCAAGCTAAAATTTACTTCTTCCGGCAGTTTAAAGCAAGTGAGTAAAATGCAAGCGGAGTTAGTCTTTTGTCAGGCTTAAGAAAATAAGTCAGAGTGGGTCCTTGCAGTTTGCTGATCCAGGATTGTTTTAAGATACAATTGTTAGGCATGTTTTAAAAAGAAAAAAAGATCTTTCAAGAGCTCATTTCCCAGAACATTACCAGCCAACAGCCCCAATGGGCTCACGCCACACAACAATTGTTGACTAATACTATGTGCTTTGCAAAGAAAAAAAAAAAAAAAAGAAGAAACAAATTGTTATATGTTTTTTGTTGAGATATATTTAGAGAGCTTTCTTATTGTTAAGAGCTTTAGGAACAATAATCAGTGGTATGTCATTCTGGTATTGTTAGCAAAGTCCTTTCTATTGAATTTTCAAGATGTTGTAAAGTGAGATTATGTGAGTAGCACCTCTGGACACTTTTTCCCATCATTGTGTTGGTATCAATCGCTGACTTCCACTGTTTCTCCTGGTATTAAATGAAAATGTTGTTTCCCACTACGCTGATTGGAGGCTGTATAATGCATGACATAACTGATAACCCTACTGAGATTACACATTGTCAGATTCCAACTGCACGAGAAATTTGGACAACAAAGTAGGTGGCCACTTGGACTGGGAGACAAAGTTTAAAAGAAAATGAACCGGGATCATTGTTTCAGCTGAAATGAAGAAACATTACAAATGGATAATTTACGAGGCTGGTTCCTCAGGTTTTGGGAAAATGCTTCTTTTTGTTTTTTTTCCCTTGTTGTTCCGTGGGGACAGTAGCTAGAACATATTTTCCAAGGGCAAAATGTTGCCCTAAGGCACCTCAGCCTCGCTCACCTCTGGCAGAGCTGTATTAGAGCAGAAACCCACACCCTGCTGAGACTCCTGATATTTTCCAAAGAGGAAATATTAAAAATTCAGTGGCAGAGTGGAGGAGGAACAAGATATACTTGGGAATAGCGGCAAGCTGAGAAAGCCAGATTTTTCAACTCTATAATAAAACCCCCTGAAAATAATGAAAGGTTTTG
Organism: Sterrhoptilus dennistouni; assembly: GCA_013397095.1. Classification (NCBI taxonomy): domain Eukaryota; kingdom Metazoa; phylum Chordata; class Aves; order Passeriformes; family Zosteropidae; genus Sterrhoptilus; species Sterrhoptilus dennistouni. The sequence goes on from VWZU01012850.1 coordinate 253,220, forward strand.
AGCTGACTTCTGTGTTACACCCCAGCAGTATCTGGGCAGCATAAAGAGCAACATAGGGAGTGCCCTCATAGCAGGATCTGGCTGGTGCCATTTCCCTTACACCATGTCAGGTTGTTTTGGTCTTGCACTTTGTGCTTCAGAGGGATTTTTTTTGAAAGATGACTGAGCTGGTCAATGTCTCTGTGCCATCCTGCTGGTTACCCATGCCTGTTTCTTTTCCCCCAGCACCATGACAGGCTTAGGGTTGTTCAAGATTTTTGTTGGGTTTTTTTTGTGGGTTTTTTTGGGGGTGGGATTTACCCCAGTCTCTGTTCCTGTTCTACTTTGTTCTTCACAGAGTGGCTTTCTGTCCAGCTTTGCTGTTTCCTAAGCTAACAGAGGGTGGCATGTTCAGGCTTGGCTTATGGCTGGCGCAAGGGGAAGGAGAGGTCACTGCCATCCCACTCCTTGTCCTTCCTTACAGGCAGCAAAGAAAACCACAGGAAAAAACTCAGCTACAAGCCATGCTCCTGCCCTTCAGCACCTCTCAGCCTGGTCTCTGTGCTCAGCCAGGGCAGGGACAAATTCACACCTGACTCTGGCACTCCTCAGCTGACAGGGTGTTAGGTCCAAAAAGTAGTTCTTGACCTCCCAAAGTTTTTATGGATGAGTGTAAAGCTGGAGCGAGTTGCTCCATGCAGTGGTTAAGGTTTTAATAGCTCTTAAGTAATAAAAACAGCAGAACTGCTTCCAGGGAGTACCAGGGAATCAAGACTAAATGTAATAAAGGTCTCTCCTTCGTTATGGTGGATTGCAAAGTGTTTTGTGGCTTGTGGTTGCACAGAACTGAGGGGCTGTGGATCCTTCTGAACCAAACTTTTATTACACCAGTTTGATTGCAGCTGACTGGACTTCACAGCTCTGGGAGTGCCTCCTGAGGATGAGCAGATGTGTCAACATACTAGGACCTCTCATTAGTCTGAGAGTGGCAAAGATTTTCCTCCCTTAAGACCTGAGCCCGAGGCTGGGTGGTAGAAAATATTCCTGGCCATGCTCAGATGGGAGACGAATTGAAGAGAAGACCCACCAGACTGGTGCCCAACAGGCCCTGCAGACACAAGGGGCAGTGGACAGACTCTAATGGGGCTTGTTCAACTGGACAAGGAGTGATGGCTTTAAATTAAAAGAAGATAGATTTAGACCAGATATAAAGAAGAATTTTTTTACAATGTGGGTGGTGAGGCCCTCTGGTTGCCCAGAAAAGCTATGGCTGCCCTGGCCCTGGAAGTGTCCAAGGTTGTAGAAAGTGTCCCAAGCCCATGGCAGAGGGGTTGAAACTGATGGCCTTTAAAGGTCCCCTTTAATCCAAACTATTGTGTGACTGCATGACTCTCTGAAACAGTCTGGTACAGTAAAACACTTGATTCCTTAATTAGAAAGATCAAAATCCTTCAAATATTTGTAGGAATCAGTTTTGAATTAGACCACGAGCTTTTGTCCTCTGATGTTTTACTTTCATTTGGATTATGGATGACCTGATACTGAATCTGCTGGGATTTTCACATAAATCCCTCTGAAATTCAGGGGAGGTTGAATGTTTAAATTAATTTCAACATCTCAGTTCATGCCTCAATTTTATTTTTTTCCCTAGTGTATCAGCAATTCAGACTGAAAAAAAACTCTTTTTATTTTGGGAGTGGAGAAAGACGAGATGAGAGAGGATCCTTGGAGGATGCTGATGTCAGGTTTGCATTCCGTGTGTGGAGAAGGCAGCTCACCACCTTCCTCTCCTTTGATGGCAACTTCAGTGCAGGAGACCTCACAACGAGCTGCTGCTGAGCACCCTGAGCTCCCTTATCCACCCTGAAATCTCTCTACTCCACTTGTGAACTTTTCCAGGAGGTTTTCTAGCAGGAGTTCCTCCAGTGGCCACCCTCAGGAAGACAGACAGGCTGGTGTGGCCTGGACAAAGGGGCTCCTTTGCTGCAGGACCACGTTACCCCCCTGCATTCCTCACCCCAATTAGCACCAGCCTGCCTGGACCTTAATTGGGCTTGACACGCGCCCGCTGAAAGAGATTCCCCAGGAATTAAAGCGCTACTCCTCCAGTTTGGGTTGGCTGGTGATGTGAAACATGACATGATCTTGGAGGATTTTCTGTGCTCACCATGAAACGAGCCTGCCACAGGTATCAAGCGGGCTTTGTGCTGGGGCTGTAATCATGTTACAAATTGAACGCTTCCACATGTGCGCGCTGGCACATCCACCCTCGGCTATCTCACATCTATCTGCCCCAAGGTACAGATGCTGAGGTCTTGACATAGCATAATATGGGATCTCGATATATTTTCCAGATTGCCTTAGCACATGCTAATGAAAATGAGGAGTAAAAGGCCCGAAAAGAAGCAGCTGTTTAAAATTTTCCTCAATCCCCGAAAATCAACTTCTTAATTACTGATAATTTAAGCATCAAAATCACCACTAACCCTCTTCTCCCACTAGACCCTCCCAAGCTGGGAGGCCTGCTTGAACACTCTGGGGCAAAACCTTTTCTTAGAAGTGTAGCATTTCATCAGGTTTCTTTAGCTTTTTCTGGAATTAATTAGTATTAAAATAAAGCAGGGAAAAGGCCTGCTGGAGATGCCTTCTCTCAGACCCCCCACTCAGGCTGCTAAAACTCATTGTACCACATTACTTTCATATTTCCACAGCACCTTTCACAAAAAGGTTCCCCAAATGGATTGATAGATATACATAGCTTTGATTGCCTTTAAAATGTGCACCCTCTTGGGTCAAAAAAACCAGGCTTTGCTTCCACCGTGAAAAAGGATCTGTGTTCAGTCTGGTTTATGTTTATACCGAGGGGGGCAACCACTCCCAAGCAAAGTTTAGGCAGCAGTTTTGGGTAAAGGCTTGCAAGATGAGTTTCTGGATCACTGTGTGGCAGTGGGGCCTCTTTTCAAGGATTATCTAAATGTTAGTCTTATTAAAATCTAAATTCTGGGATAGTTGTGCTGAAATTTGTTTTCCTCTAGCGGCAAATGAGTCTGAATCAGGGAGGAAAAAGTAATGGAAAAGAGGAGGGAGACAGTACTTATTTTTTACTTTTTATTTGACGTTCACCATCTCCCCAGACTTCCCTAAGTGAACTTGAGTTGAGCCTTTCCTACAGCTGGCAGCATTTTCTGTGCAGAAACAGAAGTTGAATTAATTTGGCTCTTGCCAGCCCCAGACTAGGTGTACTCACAGACCTACAGAGCCAGTCAATGGATGGGAGAAAGGCTGGTTTTGGCCAGGCTGCAGAAAACATTTTCCTGCTAACTGGAGTCCTGGCAAGGAACGTGGGCTTTGACATGGAAAAAGGGGTTTCTATTTGCTGCTGGATACCTTTGTTTTGTTTAAATCATTACTGGAAGCATCTTTAAAACTTTTCCACACCACTCTACCAGTGAGCAACAAAACCACAACTGGGACTAAATATAGCTGGGAGGCAGAGAGCACAGCAGAGCCATCCAGGAGCTCACAGGGAGCCTCCACATGTGAGAGACCTGACAGAAAGTTTTAAAGTTCAAGACACTCATGGAGCAACGGGCCAAACTGAATAGCTGAGCAAAAAGCAGCCCTGCAAATGCTTTTATAATAACTTCCCCTCCCATTACTCCACAAATGTACCCATTGGAAACAGCAGCTGACACGGGAATGGCGGCTGAGACCCTCAGGGGTACTGAGGAGCTGGGCCAGGGTGAAATATTGATTAATCATCTTGTCATGCTGGGGCTTTGTTTTGTTCTGTAGATAGGAATTGAGAGGGCAATGGGCAGCTCCTCCATCTAGGAAGGCTGCTGGATCACATGGGAATGATTTGTTGACTTACAGAAAAATACTACAGTGGGGTGAACAGTAGGATGATGCTGAAATGAGCTGAAGGGATTTCTGAAAAGTATTGACTTTTTTTTTCCTTTAAAAAAAAAATTAAATCACTGTAGCAGAAAGCCAGAAACATCAATCCTCACTCAGCATCTGTTTGCATCTGGACAATTGCACCTGTGTGGTCCATTGGGGAGGGTATGACACAAAGACAAAAATTATCCGGTTTTTGTTTATTGGGGGATGAGATGAGTAATCAAATCTGGATTTGCTTTTCAGCTATTCCTCTGGGTGAACAACTCTGGCACTGAGAAAAGGCAATGAAAATCAAGGTCATGGTAAGGGATCTACCATAGAGTTGAACATAAGGGATCTCTATATGGAGTTGAAGGACTTGTGATATTAAAGAAATACACTTTGTCCCCCCAGTGCTCACCAAAGCCCATGGGCACTGCTGCTGGGTGGGATACTTTGACAAGAAAATACCAACTTCCAGACAACCAATGGGAAAATTAGCCCAGGGATTGGCAGCAGCGACTCCCTAATGGTCCCCAGACCTGGTTATGGGCAGGTTGAACTAACCCTGAGCTCAGCTCAAGGAGTTCTTTTCCTGACAGGTCTATGATCTGTGTACTGCTGTAACCCAGAACATTAAGCCCAGGGGAGACTGTCCCACCCTTTCTCCACCACCCAAACCCTCTTTCATCTAAGGCAGGTGAGGGCAGAGCTGATAAGAACTGTCATTGCATCAAATTAAAGGGGAAAACGATCTGGAAAGTTGTTTGCAGATAAAACTTGACTTGATTAATGTATTTGTTCTCTGTATTTGGCAGAAACCTAAAACCAAGTTTCAGAGTGACTTTAACTGCACTAAAAATAATAGTCTATTTATGCAATTATCTGCATGTACCTGGCCACTGCCTCAGGCCAGTGCAGTACAAGAATATGCACACAGGATTTTTTTTTTTTCATTTATTTACATTTTTTTCCAGGTGAGGTTTAGGCTTCCTGCATGAAAACCATTGGAGTGTAGGTCTCAGCTTGCCACCAACTTGCGCAGAAGGCTCTCAAGCTGAAGGAGCAAACCAAACAAGCCCACACCTGGGCCAAAGACAAGAATGACACGTACAGGTTATTCTGACATATAACTTAAATATTTTATGAGCTATGAGAGGTCTTTGTGCACTGGCACAGGCTGAGAGGAGCATCTCAACCCTTCCTATCTCTGCTGACGAGAAGAGTAGCAAGATGGGCATTCCCTGGGAAAATGCTGGCTTTTCCTGACATCCCTCCTCCACAGGTTGCCCAGGAGCAGGGGTTCAGATCTGATTTCAAAGAGAACACAAATTCAAATGCTCTTGTTTTCCCCCTTTTAGACTCTAAAAAGCTCATTTTATGCAGTTGGAGGCTCATTTAGCTTCTCAACCATGGATTTTGATCACTCTGCTGATCAAATATGAATAAACATTTCACTATGCACAAACCACTGCTTCCCAGTGTTGTTCCCACAAGCAGCATGCAGGCAAAACTCAAACTCAAACTCCACAAGAGCCTTTGAAGGTGACACTGCACCAACCTCTCCTGTGAAATGATCTAAACATCCCTCTTTTCCAAGGTAGTGTTTTGAAACTTAAAGGACTTAACTAAACCCCTCCAACAGTTGGTCTATTGAGAGGCTCTGGCTCGTGTCCCACATTTCATGGCCAAGTCCAAGACACCTCCCAGTGCCCCATCCTCTGGTTGCCCTCACGACCCCACAGATCCATCTCTGCTGCAGAGGAAATGCTCCTTTTTTTTTTTTCCTCCCAACCCAGACAAAACCAAGACAAAAAGGAAATGGATCCCTTCAGTTTTGTAGTCCTTTATTATTTTTTTTTTAAGTTGATCCTCCCATAGTAATGTACTGAAATGCGTAACAGTTACATTGTACAAAGCATTTAAAGAAAGTACCTCAACTTGCCGATTATTTCAAAATGAGATTATAAACAAAAGGAAAAATAAATCTGGTCCCTCACTAAAGGCCAAAAAAAACCCCAAAAATAACTGAATACCTTCCGTTATTTATTTATTTTTTTTAAAACATAAATTTGGAACACTTCATCTTACAAATAGGATTAACATGAACATAACATCACACAAGCTCGCAGACAACCAGCATAAAATATTGGGTACAGTTTTTTTAATCAGAAGAATCATGCTTTCATGAAGAAATTATAACTGTTTATACAATCGAATCAATTTACTGTATTACAAAAAAAACAAACAAAACAGAACAAAACTAAGTCGCATCTATTAGTTATTTAGTTCATTAAAAGGCAAAAAAAAAATAAAAGAGGAATGTAAGAAAATTTCAAACACTGTTTTGCACTCCCATATACACAGATCAGTTCACCTCACTTTTTTTTTTTGGAAGTACATGGGTGCCTTACATCGTAACGCAGTGGGGGACTGGAGCAGTGCTGTTTGTTACAGGAACAGTGCTATTGTAATCAACAAACAATCGTTTGCCAACAAATAAATACACGGTACACACAACACAAAGGAGAAATTAAGAGGGTAGGGGGACAGGAAACAATACAACAAAGTAGTGACATGATTGTCGAAAATTAAAAATCTCCTTACAATGATTCGAACTAGTGGTGCTGTCGATGAACGCGGTGCTTTCACGGAATTATCTGGATGATTTAGCTTCTTGGAGTAGTGAACATTCATAGTTTACAATATACACAAGCCTCTTATGTATTGTTTCTCAGAGTTCTTTCTTTTTCTGTCTTTTTTTTTTCTCCTTGGTTTTCCTTTTATTTTTAAACAATGCAGTTGAGAAGGCAAAAGAATTACGGAGAGAACAAAATAGTCCCTGTTACTTCTTTCTACATTTACGATGGATAGTGTGCATTTCATAGAACTATTTTCTTTCTTTGAAGGGCTAAAATGCATAAAGCTTTAATGAAGAGATTTGTACATAAAAGCAACTGTTCCCAATCCTGTGTCAAACTATCTTATACAAAAAGAAAATCAATTCAGTTCCTACTTTAAAGGAGTGCCCATGTGTGTATCAATGCAGTCTTAACCCTTCTGCCCCTGCCCCTCAAAGCCGGGTGAACTGGAAGACACTTTTTCCCGGCCCCGTTTACATAATCCACTGAAATTTTTTTTATTTATTTATTTTTATTTTTTTTCTTTTAAGTCGCATTGATCCTCCAGAAGTCAGCAGCTGCCTTTGCTGTGCAAAACAAAATATTGAGAATAAATAGTTTCTTTCTTTTTTTTTTTCTTTTTTTAAAATTATTCAGTTTAAGGTCACCGGACTTTAAATGAGTGACCCTGCAGATTTATAAGGCATTCTGCTCAGCAGTCTTTTAAATAGTCATATATGAAAGAGCCATGCTACTGGGTTTGGACTTGGTCCCATCCTGGGTAAGACTCCGCACTGTCATACGTGGCTGATGGACTGGATGGCGCTGGATTCCGCGGCGGCTCTTGCCATACTGTGCCACATGTTGGGAGAACTGTGGGATGCAGAATGAAGGGAGTCCTTGTCGGAGAGAGAGAGCATCATGGCATAGGCCTGCATGGGGACACAAGGAGGACAAGGAGGTCACACTTCCTGCAGTGTGGGCCTGGTATTTCTGGGTCTGAGAGATTTTAGGTTGCTAGCAGCTGATAAATTTTTCCCAAGGAAAAGTTTCTCAAGAAAGCTTCTTCTCAAAACAATCTGGGCAAACAACTCTCCTTTCTCAAAACAGTCTTTCTCCAGGTAGTGTTTTGCTGTTTCTCCAGTTTAACCAATAGGATTAGAGAGGTGTCATTCCTATTCATCGATCATGTTAAGTCTGTATCAGAACACCTTATAAAAAGTAGTAAGAATTAAACAATAAAGACTTTTTTCTATGCTCTTTGGCTTCTGAAATATTTGGAGTCTCTCATTTTTCTTTGGTGTCCTACAAAGACACTGGGGTGGGGATCTGAGCTTGGAGCCGCGTCACCCCAGCATGGTCAGGGCAGCAGTCGGGCTGCAGCCACTGGGCTCTACTTAGTTCTAAAAAAAAACCCCAACAAATGCTTTAGGTAAAAACCACTGTCAACCCTTTCACTGACACTTTTGACTCACTAATAGTAATAATGATTTCTGCTTTCATCTGGTTGCACAAAGCTCAGAGAAACCTTTGATGGTCGACAAGGTCCCAAAGTCTCCTTTGCCTTCAGATTCTTGGCACAGGAGGCTCTTTTCAAGAGCCTGAGGAATCACATTATCCCTTGTCTCATCCTGTATTTCACCAAATATAACAGTCTCCTTTGCTGACCTTTCCTACGTGCATATTCTGCAGATTTTGAAACAAGAATCTTTCAAAAGGACTAAAAAAAAACCCGTTTTAATTAATTAATGTTTAGAAAACAGCAAGAAATAGCACAAGGATACAATTTCAGTTATTACTATTTGTAAAACATGCTGAGGACCTAGAGGTGATACCATCCAAGACGCTATTAAAAAATACCAAAAAGCCAAGCCAGCCAGATCACATCCCTGTGAGGTTGCAGCTAAACCCCACAGCATCAGGTCAGCAGAGTGGGACTAGTTCTTACTGTGGCATTTCCGTGGGCAGCAGGCAAAACAAAAATAGTAAAAAAAGTAACAAAAAAGTATGGAAATCCTCTGTTCTCAGGGAGCAAAGCACCCTGCTATGTCTCTGGGATGTTGGGTGAACCTGAGGTTTGTGGACATGGAGCACAGCCCTGTCTGACAAGGCTGGAATAACCCTGCCTGCCACACACTAACAGCTTAATCCTGCAGGTATTTGGTGACAATAACAGTTTAACTGAGTTAAGCTTTTACCTGGGATTTGGATTTCCTGTACAACGGTTGCTTGAGGTCCTCCGGCAGCTGGGAAGCATTGAAAGCTGCCAATTCAGCTTCACTGTACTGATTTTCTTCCATTTTCCTAATTTTGAGGCTATCTGTGAAGTGCCTTATGTGGTCCAAAGCCGAAAGTCCAGTCTTATTATACTCCTCTTCTTTATACCTACAAAAACACCATGGAGGTTTTAAATGCCAATTAAATGATCCTCTCTGGGTTCCCTCATCTTCTCAGATTTACACAGTGGAGCCATTTCTCCCTTTCTCACATTCACAGACCACCTTGCCTCATGGAACGGGATTCTCTTTTCTGTTCTAAAGAAAGGGCAGTTTAGCGGGGGAGGGAAAGTTTGTCTCTCTCATGGTGTCTCCATAGCCTTTTGCAAGGCCATTATGAGAGATCCAGGACGGCTCACAGAGCAGATAACGTCTCTCCCATGGAACTGTCTCACCCTGCTTCCTGTCTCACCCAGAACCTCACAATAGCTCCCCAAGCACAGTCAGTTTTCCTAACAAGGGCTCCAGACTGCACGAAGAGGCTGAAAGCAGGGCTGGTGTTGACCCAAACACAGACACACGTTGCTATTGTGAGTGGGAAGCTGCTGCTCCGGGCCGGTTCCCACGGCAGCCGGTTTGGTGCTGGCACTCTTGTATGGCTCATTGTTCTCATCCCGCCTATCGGGCACACCAATACTCGGAAGGAACCAACCTGCCAGGGGAAGCTTTGCAGTTCATGTCCAAAGTAGTCGTTTCCTCATAATCCTCCTCAGGAGTGCCCTCATGCATGTCGCTCGTCATGGGCTCTTTGACTGCTTTCCCTGCCATTTCGCTCTCTTCATCCTCTTCATCCATCATTACTTCATCTTCTGCCTCCTCGTCATCCAACAGATCCGAGTTCTGGCTGGCTATCATGGCTTTTTCATCCTTAAAGTGGCTGCCATTCATTCTGAAAGTACCAAAACAAATGCAACTTATAAACGCAGATCAGATATGAAAGCTCCTCGTCAGCAGACTCCTGGAGTCAGATCTGAAAAGCATCTGTCCCAGCAGAATAAAGTATTTTACATCTTGCTTAGCTTCAGACATTCAGGCAGCATTGGAGAAAATTCCACTCAGAAATCAGTGGGACGCTGCAGCACCATCAGCATGGGATTTTCCTGTTATCCTGCTAAAACTACTGTTCTAACAGAGGCATGTTCAGATAACCATTCCAAATTTTCTCATGCATTATTTCATCTCAAGTTTCCAATCATACATGTAGTCTGGGCAAAACAACTCACTGCCTTTTAACAGAAGCTGTAGGGGCCAAGAAACTCTGAAAATTGGATCTGGCATTTTTAACCAAAATATGAATATTGGATTCAGAGTTTTAAAGTCAAAATTATATGCATAATTAATTTTGCACACTACCACCCCTTTGGAAGCCATATTGCTTCACTGAAGGTATGGATTTCATACATGGGAACCTCAGGGACTTCAGCTGGAGACCTGAAGAGTGTTCTGCAATATTGCCTCCATGCTGAACTAGATTATTGACTGATTTGAAGGGTAAAAAGCAATGAAAAGAAAGGTCATATGGCAATTTAAGTGCATTTATTCTTATTAAATGAGTAATTATAGCAATATACACATGGAAAACCATTTGGTCTACACGCTGTTATTACGCTGCCCTTTGCTCTCAGACAATGACTTCTCTTAACTACTTCCTACAGGAATTTTATCAAGGACATAACACCCACGCTGAAGTAGGGGCTCTTTTGGTAATGGTCTCAACCCTGTAGGGTTCAGAGCATCCGGAGCTGCATTGTGTCCATCCCATCAAATGAGAGCCAAAGGAATTCGGCACCACAACCTCAACGAACGCCCAACCAGAGGCACGATGATGTGAATGCTCTGCACCCAGTGGAGCCCCCCTCAAAACTCATGCTACCACTGTATCTGCCCCCACCACGTCATGCAGCACAGAGGCCTTGATTCATCTATTGTTCTCATTGTGCAAAAGGTCCTTAACTCTTCCAGGAATACAGTTATAAAAATGGAAACCTTATTGTCCGCAAGCCGTTTGCTTTAGACTCCATGTGCTTCAAACTGTGCGGGACAATATGGGGTAGACCCAAAGTCGCAGCAAGATAAGATGAACCCTCATAGCCTTGTTGGTGTTTAACATTTGACTTTCTGCTGTAACTGATGGACTTTCTGAGGAGCAAAGCTGGTTTCTGCCACAATAATAGCATAGTTTCCCTGAACGTATTAGCGTTTCATCTATTTTCCGAGCAAATTCCAGCTGACTGCCATGAGCTTAGCATTGCATTGAAAAAAATGCTCTAGGGAACGGTCTGTCTTTAGAACAGTATCAAAAAAATCTGAGGTTGTGCAGAACAGGGAGAGCTGAAGCAGCCACCTCCCTCTAAGATCATCAGAGAAATATCTCTTTATCATCTTTTATTTAAATAGGCAGAAATAAGAAATTGTTGAGCGCAGTTTGGGCTGCCAACTTGCTTGTTATGCTCAATTGAGGCTGCTAGAAATGAAAGGGAGATGGACTACAACCAAAGTAACAAAAGCCATGTGATTAAGAAAACAGATTCCCTAATTATGCTTTCAAATGCAGCAATTTGCCAGGGATAAAATATCCGTCAAGAGCAGTCTGAAGTGCCAAATTTAGAAAGGAAACACTGCACAACCCAGCAACCTTTCCACTTTGCTGACTTCCTGTCGGAGGACATGTTGAGACCAGATGTGCAAAGAAAAAATCCCAAGCCCTCATTGCCAATCAAGATGGAATGAAATTTGAATATGCATGTAATCACTTAATCCAATACTTTTGTGGAAATTGTGTGGTGTCCACCCATTTGATCCCTTCACAAAGGCATCTACAAATTGAGGAGACAGCAAAGTTTGTCACCAACAGTAAGAATGTTTTGATCTTGATAATGTAATGCCAATTCAAAAGGGAAAATAATGCATAATGCAACACCAATCCCAAAGAAATGTGTGGGGCTCCGTCCCACAGCCTTTTCTGCTTAGCTGTACTTTTATTAACTGAAAATATTTAGAAGTGGTCTCTCTTCTGTTAGTTCAGAAGAATTCAAACACCCATATACTTAATAAATCTTAGTAGAAAAAGCTCTCTCACATGCTGGAGCACTGTGGACTCCCAACGCCCACCCGCAGCCTTATGGGCTTTTGGCTACTCAGCATCTTTCTTGGGATTGAGTTACTTACGGGAAAGGACTTTCAGCTACAATCTTTCATTTGATCCAAGAATTTAGCTTGGTCTACTTTATTAATTACACATTTAAATTGCACTTAAATCCTGAGGCTCCATACATTTAGCCACAGAATGTAGAATTCACCTGTTCTGCCGTGAATGTGAAGAGAAGGAATTTTTTTGGCAGACTTAAATCAACGGCAGGAGCCTGAAACTGAGAGCTCCAGATACCAGGAGAAATGTGTTCACAGTTCAAATCTCTTGACCAGCATCTACCACTTGGAACATCTTCATACACAGTGAGGAGGGAATTAACACATTTTTCTTCCTAAGACACCAAGGTGGCTGCTGAAGCAACCAGATTCTAAAATAATTCTGGCTCCAGACATCATCAAAAGAGAACAATCAGGTCTGTGGACTTGGAAAAGGAGCAGTGGGCACCTTCTGACGGCAGATCAGACACAACTCACCTCTCCTCTGAGTTTCGGGGGGATTGATTGTTGTGGTTGCTGTTTCCAATGAAATTCCTAATTTCTGTGAAGTAAGAGTCTTCCTTGTCATCTAGGACTGCCCCTGTGCTTTCCAGTTCTGAGTGAGGTGAAGATGTTGCAGTACCTTAAAGCAAAACATACGACGTCTGTTGCTGCTCCTTTACATTTTCTATATTTAACCATTTAAATCAAAATGAAATTGAAAATCTGGTTAAAATGAGTGAGAGCCAAAAGTTGGTCAGTGTGAACTATGATTTTTGGCCATAAAACCAGTAATTACTAATTATTCATAGGCAAAGGTGATTTCCAGCCAAAATGACTTGATTGGATGCTGGGTATCATTTCCATGATTTATCATCACTTTTTCCATATCTCTATTTCAACATCTCCCTCCTGCTCCTTGTGATTCCAAGACTGTCCATTGATAACTGTCCTTCTTAGACCAATGGTCCAACTGAGCAAACGGAACTTAATTTTTAGCTATCAATCATGCAGATTTGTTCAAAATATGAAGCAGCAATTGACATAATCACCCAGGTTCATTAGCACCAAGTGCCTTTCTCTGAGCACTGGGGAAGGGACAGCTCTGCATTCACTGCATGCCCCTGGTTATCTCCATTGAGGCTGAAATGACTGCAGAGAGGGTTTTCACTAAACCCTGCAGACACCCAAACCAGCCCAATGACATCCCCTCCTGCCGCTGCCTGTGCTGCTGCTGTGCAGTGACCAATTTGCTCTGGGGCTTGAGAGGCACCATTAGCTCCATAATAGCCAGCGCTTTTCAGCTCCTGACAGTGGGAATATTTCAGAGGGTGCCAGGAAAATCTTTTAGAGTGTCCCCTGAGACTCCAAATCTGGGACTCCTATTGAGATCCAAGTGATTGCGGAGATGGGATTAAACCAATTTTCCCAGTCTGTTCTCAAAACGCTGTGGGTTGGCCTAATTAAAACCAAAAGAAAAGACATCATCCAGTGGTCTTAAGTCATACAAGGGGAGAGTTTATGCTGGGATTTTCAAAGCACTTTAAATGTCAGCAGAGCTTAGGGACTCACATATTTTGCAACCCCCCACCCGCTGGAACAGCGTGTGCCTGTGGACACTGGGCAGGGAACGGGCAGTCCCTGCACATGGGACATGGGGCAGGCTGGGGAGGGAAGAGACCGGAGGGAAAATTCAGAACATACCAGACATGTTCCCATTCTCGTGCTTTTTCAGATGTCTGTCAAGATTGGTTTGTTGACCAAAACACCTGTCACACAAGTGACACTTGAACGGCTTCTCTTTATTGTGGATGTTACGCACATGTCTCTGCAGGTTAGAGGATATGCTAAAGGATCTGTCACAGTATTTGCATCTAAAAAAAACCACCAAAACAAGCGGGTAGGAAAGAGTTGGTTAGTAGCTGGAAATGAAAGATTCGTCCTGAGATACATGACGAGCCTTCTGGGCTCAGTCTCAGCACCCAACCACAGTTCCTTGTTTCCTACTGAGGCTCAATCCTCCCTAACATACAGACAAATTATGGCTAACTGGAGAGCTGTGCTCTTGGAATGGAGACATAACTTCTATGGTGGCGTTTTCAGCTTTAATTTACATTAGATTTTATATTTTAAATACTGCCTCTAGGAATGAGCATAGTATTTCTGAGCTAATGGCATCAAATTAGCTATGGTAATTGAGTCCCATGTTTTCAAAACTGTTGCACGCAAAGTTGGGAAGTTTGAAAACAGTAGAGCGATAACTCCATTGTTTCATGTGCTGCCAATACAATACAATTAAACACTTTTGGAAAAAACATGAAACAGATCTCTTCTAATGCTCAAATAAGGTAAAAAGGGCTATTTCTTTTCCTATTCTAAATTATACTGTGTGATTAAATCTTTTCTTGAGGAATTAGCTTGCTTGATTGCTAATCCCAGAGGAAGTTCGGTTATCTTGCAAAAACCAGCAATAAACAATCCCAACCTTTAATACTGTGCCAATGTGAGTAGTTTAGTCTATCACTCTGGTACCAGAGGCATCAATTTTCATACTCTGTAGCGATTTGGAGTCCCTAAAGCCTTTACTGTATTGCTCTTTAAGCCATTACTAAGTCATACTATAACTATTCCAAATTCTCTGGCTGGCAGCTAGCCAAGAGTCTTCACCACTTTAGTTTTTCAATCTCTTACTTCTCCCGTGCCTCTCTTACACTTGTCAATGATGTCAAATTTTTTTCTAGTGCTGAAATCGCCCATTATGCTACTAATTGCTTGTGGCTTTTATGCAGTGAACGGGTATAACATGCATCAAGACCTTCCTTCAATAAAATTAGATGTGAATCTCATTTCCCAAAGAGACTAGATGCAAAAAACATATTGTTTCCTCACAAACAATGAGCTTACTCTGCTCTTTACAGCTCATAAAATGCAGAAATCTGTGCATTTGTTTTACTGGAACATGAACTGGCCTCTTTCCAGCTTAAATTAGCCTTTCATTTTCAATAAGGTGAAGATTTATACACATTTTTGCATGAGACTGTCCTGGATTCAGTATCACACACATATTCTTATCAACAGGAGAGTACACCCACATGGGTTTTGGTTCAGCAGACCTCAGAAAGGATCCAGATTAGGCAGGAAACAAATAAATACAGTAACGTCTTTGCAACCGGGACCTTTCAGAAATCAGATGACTGACAAATCACCCAATTTTAGGCTGCAAATAACACCGCAGAACTCCAATAAAAAACCATTTTCGCAAGGGAAAATATGTCCATGAGCCCTACTGAACATCACTTCAATCATGCTGGTTCAGCAGTGCCAGCCACCCTGCCAGCAAAGCCAGGACTTGGGGACTGTGTTGGGAAGCTGCCCCAGCCAAAAGAACTTTGCTAAGACCAAAACTCTCTCCTTTCTCTGCAGCTTCAACACCGAGGATCAGCACCAAACGCACAAAACTCTGAGACCAAAATGCAATGGTGGGTCCAAAGCTAAGGAGAAAGGGCTGGAGCTGGTCCAGCAAGGATGTTAAATTCCCTGTCTTTATTCACAGAAAATGTCTGCATTGCAAGGGACCCTAAAGCTTGGCCACAGCACAGGCAGGGGTCAGGGGTGTGGTACCTGTAGGGCTGCTCTCCAGTGTGCGTCCTCAGGTGACGGGTCAGGTTTGCAGATCTCGGGAAAATCTTGCCACAGTATCTGTGATAAGAAAATGTTTGATAAGACAACACAACCTTCAGTGGCTTGTTCCCAATTTGAGTTGCATCTGGATGCACAGCCCAAAGGGAATCATCATCACCACGATATTGGCTCTGCTTTGGTGCAACATCATCTCAATTAAAGCATTCAGCAAATGTCAGGGATTGACACACACACAAGAGTGGGACTGGAACTGCTGGTACCAACCAGCTTGGCTCGTGAAAAAACAAGGGTTATATAAAAAAACTGTTTTAAAGATCATCCCAAGGTTCTAAGCCCACTGGGTGATTATCAGCCTCATTCAGATTAGGAATCAAGAGAACCTGTTATTAAAGCCTTGGATTTCTGCCTCTGTGTAAGCAAATTTCAAACCTTTCAACCAATTCTACGTGTCAGCAAACGTGACACCGTTCTGTGCATTGAATAGGATCAGAGCAGACAAGACTCAAAGACCTAATCCATCAAGGTATGTTTCTATAACAACACGTCTTGAAAGAAGGTGACATGTTTTCAAAAAGATCAGATAAACCGATATGCCAGTGTCAAATGCCTGCACATTCTGGAGATGATATAGAGACCTCAACAGTGCAATTTAAAAACCATTCTCCAAACTCGATAATATGTCACAGGAAAAATAATGGCAAAAAAAATAAAGTTATCGTGAGTTCTCCCCCTTCATTCAAATAATATATTAATATTCAGTTTATAATTGGCCCATTCTGTTGAGGACATTGAGCCCATTTTTGCATGGGGGCAGAGCACACACAGCACTCTCTTAAGTGAATGAGGGTGGTGGCTGCTCCACACGACGACTTTGAAGATTGCATCCCTTCACTTTTAACATCCCATTTATTTTTTCACAACGTGATGTATAAGCCTTCAAAATACCCACACAGCTAATTCCACTCTCCTTGACAAAGCTCCCATTCATTTTGGGTGCACATTCAATGACTATCTTCATTGTGGGGTTTTTTTTTAAGTCCATACACACAAGTCCTAATAAGTCATGTATTTTATCACTGATCCCTTTGGATATTAAAACCAGAAGCCCGAGAGAAAACACGTCTGTAGTTCACGATCAAAAAAATCAATAATGAAAGCACACTTTTATATATGTAAGTGATGAGAAAACTTGGGAAAAAAAAGAATTGTTTATATAACAGTTTCCACCTCATTTATCAAACCGCTGTGATACAGGGTGATGCCTTAGGATTTAGCTTTTATATTTTTCAAATCCTTTACTGCTTTAGTATATAACTCTAAAACTCCATATAGAATGTTAGCTACTGTCTTCACATTTTCGTCAGACAAAACAATTCCTCTCTGGGCCTGAAACTCAAGGACACCTTACAGTGTCAGGCCTTGAGAGATGTAAACAACAGTGAATTAGGAGGGGCAAAATTGGAGTAAATGACTTCACTACGTGAAACTGTAATTCAAGGATTAACCGCTGATATGTAAATGGATTAAACTTATAATTGTCTGAAAAACTGACTATTGTCCATCTTGGATATAGCCTCTGGGAGGTTTCTGACTGCCCAAGGTGCATCTATTGAAGGCCTTTAATAAATACCTACTCTTACTCTTTTCATCTTGTCTAGCTTCTGTTCTAGGTAGCCACTCCAAAGCATCAAAGGAGAGATCTCTGTTTAATAACACCAATAATTCGATAAGCAGAATCACCATGTTGAAAGAGACCTTCAACATCATTGAGTCCAACTCACGCCCTAACACCTCAACTAAACCATGGCACCTAGTGTCACATCCAGTCTTCTTTTAAACACATCCAGGGATGGTGACTCCACCACCTCCCCAGGCAGACAATTCCAGTACTTTATCATCCTTCCCATAAAAAACTTTTTCCTAATATCCAACCTATCCCACAGCTGAAGACTGTATCCTCTCGTTCTGTCAGTTGCTGCCTGGAGAAAGAGACCAACCCCACGCGACTACAACTTTACAACCACCTTTCAGGGAGTTGTAGAGAGTGATAAGGTCACCTCTGAGTCTCCTTTTCTCCAAGCTGAACAACCCCAGCTCCCTCAGTCGTTCCTCACAGGGTTTGTGTTCCAAGCCCCTCACCAGCCTCCTTCCCCCTCCTGGAGGTGTTTGAGCATCTCAATGTCCTTCCTAAACTGAGGGGCCAGAGCTGGACACAGAACTCAATGTCCTTCCTAAACTGAGGGGCCAGAACTGGACAGAGCACTTGAGGTGAGGTCTCACCAATGTTGAGTAGAGGGGAAGAATGACCTCCCTGCTCCTGCTGGCCACACCATTCCTGACCCAGGCCAGGAACCCCTGTGGGAACTGACAGGGGTCAGAACATGGATTCTTAGGCTCTAGGCAATGCCTTGAAGCCTGTGGGAAAGCCAAGGACAAAACTCCCTCAGTCTGGCCTGGGAAATCTTGAGGAGGAACCCAAAGCAATCCCTATAAACAATCCCTCTAGATAGCCTCCTCCTGACACCGGGTGTTTTTCCAACTTGTTTACTGGTAGAGACGTTCACAAAAAGGTGGTGCCCTGAAAGACCAATCCTATCCATTGTACCAAAACACTGTATAAAATGAATCTGTCTTTCAATAAACTTTGCTATAAGCCCTCTGAAGAAATTGGATTTCTATGTGTCATTAGAGGAGCTGAATTGTAATGATAAATCTCGGGGAAGGTTTCCTCACCCAAGATTTAGGTGGTTTAAAGTCCTTGGCCCTATAAAAGCCCTGAGTCGCGTTGGCAGAAAAAAGCGGAGTCCTCAAGGTATTGTTTTCAGGTTTCTCGTGTGGTTTATTATTTGATTATCTTCGAATTTTCTCCACTCTCAGCCGAGGTCCAGACAGCAGCTGAGACACGAGGCGACTGCCCATTGATGGGGCATCACCTTACATTTATACAGATAACTACGTGTCAGTTATTTACAATTTTATACCAATACCTAGTGCTCACACTAAAAGGGTCATCTCTACTTTGACCCAATCCACTCCACCTACCTTGTGTCATCACCACCTCAGAAGATGGAGGACGAAGAAGAAGGAAAGGAACACGAGGTACCACCCAAATTCCACCATTTTGTCCTCCACTTACCTCTATTCTATGAACCCTAAAACTACTGAATTTTGCATCTCCTACTGTGCTAAACTACTGTTTTCACATCCTGGTGGTTTGCAATTCCTCTCTCAGTGTCGGAAGCCTTTCCCATGGACTGAAATCAAACCCAGTGTTTTCCTGAGCTCTTTGCCAAGGTCTCCAAACCCCCTGGACCGGCTCCACAACCCCCTGTCTACAGCTCAAATTCCCTTCTTCGTGTCCCAGGTCATCTAAGCAGATGTCCTAGACTCCGACAGGTAAGCCCCAAAGGGGATTTCCACGTTGAGCATGGAGAGCCCTGAGAGACTCGTTGGATGTCACGGCAGAGGGTGTTGTAGGGGTGTTGTTGGGGTGTCCCAGACCCACCTGCAGGTGTAGCGCTCCTTGCCCTTGCGCAGCAGCGTCTCGGGGAGCGCGCTGGGCGGTGCGCGGAAGTTGAACATGGATGGCACCGACTGGATCAGCTCGCTGGCCTCCGGCTTCAGGGCGCTGAAGCTCTCCAGCTTCTCGGCCATGTTCTCTATAGCTGACACCTGCAGAGGGAGAGAGCACAGAGCCCACCAAGGTTAAATTATCCCCTCGGCTTTCTGCCCCCACCGGGAACCCGAAACGCAGTGTCGACTGACAACTGGAAGAAGAGGGAAAAAAAGTCAGTGTAGGGCTGCAGTCTTGAAAATTATGGGTCATGAGGGTAGTAATTAGCCAGTGTTCATTTCTTCTTATTTTTAAGCCCCAGCTCCTATAAAATCCCAGGTTTTGCATTCATGCTCTCTGGTTGTGTGCCTACAAGTCTATACATCCCATCTACAGAAATCATTGAATATTTATTACCAAATGAACAGAAACAGTAACTGGATTTCTAATATTTTTTTAAAGGACTTGCAGAGGACACATATCGCAGAGGAAACTCTAGCTTAACCAAGGGCTGCAACAATCCAGATCCAAAGAGGCTCCAGCAATGTTCCAGCCACATCCAACCATCCAGTCCAGTGCTCTTTCTAGCCCATCATAGCCAAAGACCATTAGATAAACACAGAAAAAATGAAGGTTTGGTGGGTTTGGTGCTCTGTATTCACATTGCCTGTTAGAAGTCTATGCTATTTTTCCACCTCTTAATATTCTTGCTCTACCTTTATTTGCTTGTAACTCCTGTGTGCTTTGGGATGGCTCCACTCTTGATTAGCTGTCTGTAATTTGCAGGAAGTGGGGATTAAAAAATTTCTAGAGAACAGTTTCCTTTAAAGTGTCTGGAACAGACCACGAAAAGCTCCTCCAAAACCTCAAACACTGCCACTTGAAGAGTTCAAGAATGCTGCTGAGCCTACTGAGAGGTGAGAATAACCATCCACCTCTCTGTAACACCACAAACAAATGAAAAAAAAGGAACCCAAGCCCTCACCTACAGAGCACAAAACCCACAGCATGAGCCTTGTGCAAGATCTTGCTTGTAACGAAGAATGAAATTATATGACAGACAAGATGTTGAACCCTTCTCAGCTGGAACACCTCCACAGACTGTTCTTCAAAATCCATAAAAGGTTCCTCTGATTGTTGGAAAACTGAAATTTTAATTGGAAGAACTGGGCATATTTGCAGGTTTATTTAATTTTATTTTCATTGGCAGAATTACACGGTTGTCTCCTGGCATGACTATTTCCATGCTGGTTAGCTCTGCCTTTGGGCTGGTTGTTTTTTTCCCTCTAGCCTGTAGCCTGCCCTCTCATTTCATGCTCAGATTCCTAATGCTGAGTACAAATTGCAACGTACAGGGTACCACTGCCAATTTGCCAAATGTCTTTCATCAAACACGGTGGAAAAAAATAAAAAATCTCAGAGGGAAGTCAAGATACATTTACTTGTCAGGCAACAAATGTGAAAGCATTGGGAGGCAGTAAGGGCTGTAAGCTCTGGGGTTTGATTCATAATCACTCAGCTGCTAAAACATTCTCCACAGATGCAAGTGGACAGCACATTTGTCAATATGAAGGATTTTGACATGTACTGATCACAGGCATGAGATATGTAATGATGATGCTGCTGGGAGAGGAGGTAATTCTATCTCGGCACCGAGATGTCATTATCAACCCACACACCTCAACATTACCATATATTTCTTTTTATATTACTTCATCTTCTCCTTTAGTTGGAATTGATTCTTAAAGCTTTTAAAATACTCATTCCACTGCCTTTAATTCCTTCTAATTGCTCCCCACAAAAATTCACTCATCTATTTTACAACTGCTGAAAATAAATGGTTTGAATGAAAAATGCCCTTTTGGCCTTCGGGCTGATTAGCAATGACAAGACAGTGCATGGGTTATGATATCACATATTTATGGTGAAGAATAATAAGGGTACTGAGAAGTGTAATAAATGTTTTATTTATGTATATTTAATATTCAAGTCCATTTCATTATCTAGTGGGGTTAAATCATTTTTGGATCACAATTTCTCATGCACATGGTCCCCGCCAGTAATATATTAAAGCAACTATTTTCCCCTTTACATTTAAAATGGCTTAGTCATGCTGATTTTTGTTTTAACTCTTATTTCCAGGATTTTGCAGAGTAGAAACTGAGATGGACTCTTGTTTCAGCAGATCAGCTCTACCTCCAACACTGCCTCCAGGATTACATCAGTCCCAAAATAGGTATGAAATCAGCACCTAATCTTAAATCCCTCATCCAGAGGAAACACGAGCACTTCCAATTATTTTAAAGTATTACTCGCTTTCTAAAAATATGTTTCTCACCATAGGAATGACTATTGTGCTTGCTGTTTTGCTATTTAGTTGGGTTTTTTTTTTTTTAAGCCTGACTTATGTGTGACCTGGTATGATTTATGTTTTTCAAGAACTGCACCAGCACCAAAGGGAAGTGTTTGGCCCCACAGCTCTGCTGACCTGAGGCACTGTCACTCCACTGCTAGCAGGATGATTATAGCTGCTACTGTCTGCTGGAGTTAGGGCACCCAAGAACCAAAACTGGGGCATTTTCCTAAGAAGCCCTGGAGTGTGTTGGCGCTCAGAGCCTTCAAGATGCAAATCCCTATTGTGATATGGGTTCCTGGGCTGCGGGGGCATTTTAGAGCTCATGCAGTCCTGCAGCCCTGATCCACAACAGGCTGTCCATCACCCTCAGTGCGGGCAGACAGCCCCTGCTCACCAATCTACTTGCAAAATACCAGCTGAGCAGAAAGAAATCCAGGGGTTTTGCACTGAGGACTAATTCAGACACCAAAACCAAGCAGGAATTCTAAACCTGCAATGTGAGCCTTTGGAAGCTGGTACTTGGTGCCAAGCAGTGGCTCCAGGGGACACACAGGGGTGTGGGCAAGGGACAAATCTCCCACTGCCACACACCAGCACAGGGAGGTGCAAGAGCATTAACTAGAGGCTGCATCTCCCTCAAAACATTGAAGAGCCATCAGCTGCTGCTCCCATTCACTTGGCTAAACCTTTTCAAACCCATTTATACCTCTGTCAAGGAGAGTTCACTAATTTAATTAGGTGCATATGAAAAGATACTGGTTTTTGTTCCTTCTAAGCCTTTTGCCTGATATTTTTGTAGGGGTT
>VWZU01012850.1:275477-308906 GCA_013397095.1 Sterrhoptilus dennistouni
TTTTTTTTTTTTTTTTTTTTTTTTTTTTTTTTTTTTTTTTTTTTTTTTTTTTTTTTTTTTTTTTTTTTTTTTTTTTTTTTTTTTTTTTTTTTTGTATTGTTATCAGTAATGAATAACCATTTCTCATTCAGGTTTTGCTCACCATTCATGGACTCAGAGCTGGGGCACAGCTCCCTCAGGCATTTTTTCCCCACATGAAAAAATCAAAATCTACTTAGTCTCTTTTTGAATGGAAGCTGTTCCCTACCTGTGATCATCACTGTTGCACTTTTGTCTTTTCTAGTTCTACTATGGCCTTTTCTAGAGGAACTTTAGCTGTATTCAAGACCTGAAGGCAGTATAATATAATGATGTTTTCAATTCCTTTCTGCTAAGCACTCAGGTGATATTTTCATAAGACTACCAACTTCAATACCTTTTTTCCTGAATGACAGGAGTTAAAAGTCACACTTTCCCCTTGGTATTAGTGGGTATTTACTGACATTGACTTTTATTGCTGTTTTAATCCTGGTGACTCAGTTTTCTCTGAATCTTCTGCATATAGTCAGTTCTGGATTTGGCTACTTTCAGTAAACAGCCACAAACTCTCTGCCTGCTCACCCTTCTTCCTGTGGCATTTACAGACATATGCCACAGTTCAGCACCCAGTGACACCCCAAGGTGGATCCACTGGTGATCTTCAATGACTGTAAAACCCACTATTTTGTTCTTACCCTTTTCCCCTCCTCTTTTTTTAATGACTAAATGTTAACCCAGGAGATGATTTTCCTTCTTCCACAACGAAACTTCCTCTTCCAGCTGAAATACAATTGAAGTAGCTCTTCTTCCTTCCAAACACTGTTAGTACTGATGGCAAAGCAAGACCTGCCTCCACAGGAGTTGAGTTGGCCATGGAGATGCTACTCAATCCACCAGACTCCTGGAGAGAGGTGCTGGTCAGAGTGTCTGTCCTGGGAGATAGGGTGGGTGCTCATGGTCACTCCCCCTCTCCAGGGATGGTCCCTGGGACCACCAGGGAGGCAGGTGTGTGGCTAAAGCCACCAGCTGTGCTTTCAGGGGGTTCTGCACCCCAACCCAACACCCCAGGACTGTGGTGATCCCTGAATGGGGCACAGTGGGGGAAAGCACTGCTTGACCCCAAGGATTGGATTAGTGGAATTGCCATGCCCACAGAGAAAGCTCTCAGAGGAGGCAGGAGAGGGAGAAGATCCTGTTACATATTTTACATTCAGCTCTTGCCTTACGGACACATCACGCGCGCTCCTAATCTGCCATCAGTGAATGACAGCGTTTTATATAGAACAGTAACTTTTGATTTACATATATAAGAGTTGTTGATTCTATCTGTGTCCAGATGTCTGGAAAAGGAAGCAGCTTTCCCCCACCTCCCTGAGAGGCTATTAACCTCCGACTGACGCAAACTAATGTGCAGTCACAATTCCCCAGCTCCAGCTCAAAAATGCAGACATTACCATAATCGGCTAAAACAAGTATTTATAAACATTTCAGCGGGCAAGATATCATCAGCAGGGGCCTTGGACATTTGTCTTAAAATTTATTAACCAACCCAAGAAAAAGTGGCATAAATAAAGCGAAGGTTTGCTGTTGCTGCTTTTTAAGAATAACCTGATGATATGAAGTAATCTCGCAGACAATGTCATGAAATACATGACCTCATGTTTGACAAACGTGACTCCTTCATTGCCACTATCACAAAAACAACTGACTTTATGGCCAGACCTCATGGGAAAAAAACTGCTCAAGTGTTTGCTTTCTATTTTTACTACTGTTATTTGGGGAACTCTTCAAAAATCCAACTGCTAAAGCTCAAGATTTCTCCCTCCCCCAGCTGAAGTTATAGTGTTGCCTCTAAAATCTGCAATTTGTGAATCATGTTGTCTTGAAACTGTGTGTATTTGGACAGCCAGGCCTGGAACTTGGCTGAGTTATGTTCACGTTCAAGAGACCTATCACATGTGGCTGAACTTTATGAAGCAGTAGCGAGAAACTCCTGCTGATCTGCAGTGTGGTTCCAGAACAACTGGATTTGTATGAATGCAGTTGGTGGGGATTAAGCTCAGTTAACAGAATGGATCATGCCCTAAAAATAAGCCAAATAAAATA
This sequence comes from Sterrhoptilus dennistouni, assembly GCA_013397095.1. Taxonomy (NCBI): domain Eukaryota; kingdom Metazoa; phylum Chordata; class Aves; order Passeriformes; family Zosteropidae; genus Sterrhoptilus; species Sterrhoptilus dennistouni. The sequence continues at coordinate 277,602 of VWZU01012850.1, forward strand.
TACGCTTTGTCAAGGCACTCACCAAATTCTTTCCCCTTTATTTGTAAAGTTGTTTTAATTATTTAAAATGGTTCTTCATAAAGTGAATATTGTCTGCCTAAAATTACAGAACCTCCTTAGAGCAACCTTCTCCTGGTAGGACCAAAATAGCATAAATAGACCAAATTAATCCTGATCCATTCAAAAGAGGCTGTTGTCCTTTGATTTGCACCATAGGGCTTCTGCCAAAAAAAAATCTCAAATCATCTTGAAGTATGTGGCACATGCAACTGGGAATTGAGATGGAAAGGCTTGTGTGACATAACCAAATCTCTCAAGATGGAGATTCACCCATGAATCAGCATCCTGCTCAGTCACTTCATGTTTTAAACATCTATTTCTGCTGGGGCTGCTCAAAGCATGAGCACGGCCAGGAGACATACACTCACAAAAGGAGCAAGATGATGGAAATTTGAGGACTAAGCCAAAGTCAAGAAAATCAGACAGAAGAAACAGACTGCTCTGGGTTTTTCCACTTTCCAAACCTGCTGAAGCAGAGCCACTTTTCTCTTAGAGCAGAGGATTAAGGGTTCCTGGGCCAAATCACAAATCCTACTATGGCCCCTTCATGTCCTACAACAAATTTCCCAAAGAAAATACTTGGGAACCACCTCCTGTGCTCTTCAAGTCTGGCATCTAACCCCAGGAGCTTGCTGAGCTCCTGCAGCACCTCTGGGTGCTCTCAGGAGTCCTTCAGTGCCTACTCAGCTCCTTCCAGCTCAGGCTCCCCAGAGCATCTTTGCAGCTGCACAGGACAGCTATTCCCAGGAAGAAAGTGGGATTAAAATCTATGTGTGCACATAAAACAAAGGTCCAGCACTGCTCTAGGGTGTGCCAAGGAGGGCAGAGAGCAGAGGGCAGGGCTCAGAGCCCATCTGCAGGGGCAGCAGCCCTGTGCAGGGACGCACGTGCAGAGGAGAAGATCTCAGCACTGGCTTTGCAGAATTCTGGCTTTGCCTGGTGAAGAGAGTCCAGGTCACAGGGAGAGAGCTGAGCAGCAGTGAGTCAGGACCCCAGCCCTGCCTCCTGGCTCCAGCTCTCCCCTCCAAAGCCCAAAGGTTGGGAAAATCTGGGACGAGTATTTATGGGTTCAGCGCTGCAGCTGAGGAGCCAGCAGTGTGAAAGCAGAACACAGAGTTTTTGGACTTGCATCTGCAAAAGCAGTTGCTGTGGTTCTTTTATTTTTTTTCTTCTCGTGAACAATTTAGATGTATTATAAACAAGGTTTTATAAAAATAGAAGAGAAAGCCCAAATTTATCCCATAGTGCACTAGAAGCATGATTCCTGTTCATGTAAGGAGGATGATTATAAGTATACACAGAAGACAAATTTGAGCTAAACACAGCAAAATAAATGGGTATTTTATTTTTACTTTAAGCATTGCAATGAGCAATTAGGCTCAAAATTTCAAAGCTATTAAAGTAATTATTAAAGTGACTAACTCCCACCGAAGTCAAATGAGAGAGAAACCTAAATCCTCTGAGGCTCTGTATTTTAATGCAGATTAAATATTTATTAACTATTGCAATCTAACAAGATTTCAGCCTCAAAATTTCCCTGCCATCTCTAAAGGAAAATGGCTTGGAACAATTTCAGTCACATATAAACAAAGACTGCATTCTGCAACCCTCACTACTCAGGTAAAGCTCCCATTGCCTTCACCAAATAAAACCACCTGGATCAGGTACGTAAAAATAAAGCCAATTTGACATAAGAGCATATTTATCTGCTCAGCTGCAAGACCCTGTAGGAAAGAGTGGCATGCTCCATAATTGAGAGGTAAGTTATCTTTTATATTATATTCTTCTTATGCAATTTATTTCACAGTGATTAAATCAAAAATATAAGCAATGAACTTACCCAAATTCTTTGATCAGGCAATTGGAACTGGGAGCAAAATTGAAACAAAAACAACACATTATTCCTGCATTGGAATCCTTATTGCAATCAATCTACTTATTAAGATTTTATTCAAAGATAGTAATTAAAATGTTTTTCTGAATGATTTGTTGGAGAGGCGTGTTATTTTCCTAAAAAATATAATCCTTGTAATGGCAAATTATTGTGAAATGCCATTAAATTGTCTAATTTTCATCACTTTTGGGCACGGGAAGGAATTTTGCCCAGCCAGGGACAGGATACAGACTTCAGGGTTTATGTCTGTAAGTTCTATTTCAGAAACCCATTTGAAAAATCCATCTGTTTGCTGTCAAATTATCCAGTTAAGAAATAATAAATTCTTGGTCCCTGAGATGGCAATTTTCAGGAATAAATTCAACAACAAAACCACAAGCTTTTAGGACATGAACAATAAGTTTGTAAACATTTTAAATCCTTCCAGGAGAAAACAAAAACTTGCAGAGCACTCCCCACCTGTGCTTTTACAGGGGTGAACAGGACTATAAAGGAAAAACAGCTTTTCTGGAAGCCGTTCCCCAGCCCTCTATAAATACCAAGCCCAGATTCTGCCTTTGCAAACAGGAGGCTCATTTCTGTTCTATTAAAGTTTGCAGGAAAGCATTTTGACGTTTACTTTTTTGACAGGACATGTGCTGGTGGTTTGGTTTTCTTTTACAATGTTCCTCAGTGCCTGTTACACTCCTGACCTCTGCATCGATCCAGCTCACACCAAGTTAAAGATGTTATCCCTCTCACTCAGGTAAAGTGATAAAACCCAAGCCAGGCTTTGCCATGGAGTTTTTATTCTGTTGTACAGTTTTTATTCTGTTGCACACCCCCCTGCCCCTGGGGGCTGGCTCTGCCCCACCTGGGGTGGCCCTGCTATGGGGAGGTGGCACCAGACAGCACTGGGACCTTCCTTGGGTACCAAGATTCAACCAACTCCCTGGGAAAAAAACACCAAGGGTGGAAGCCTGACATCATTCCCATTAACAGGGAAATGCCCAATGTCTCCAGTTCACCCACACATCCTCGCCTGACTCCCAGTCCCCAGGTAATTCAGTCACACAAAGCTACACAGAAAAATATCCAACTCCTTTCCTGCCCAGCACAGCCAAACTCCAAACAGTGAATTTTACCCCAGCAGCCCCTTTCCCACTCACTGACCATCCCACCTACCACTGGCACCAGTCCAACCTGCAGCAACACCTTCAGAACCCCCAAATCCAACATCACTGAACCACTCTGAGTTACAGCTTCTGAACGGCACTAAGCAAAATAATCCAGCTTTTTCTATCAATGCAGTATCTAAAATGCCCTCATTTAAATAATTTACTCATCATTTACAGCTCCATAGCTGCTCTAACAGAATCATTGACTTGATGGGGAGCAATCAGCCTGTTTATAGCAGGGACAAAAAGCAGATTGAGATCCTTTGTGTATTTGTGCATTAGCACAAATAGTAGCACTATCTGCTACTAAAGGGGAATTTTCACTTGTTTTTGCCAATTGGGCAGATTTACCTTATTTAAGGTAACTCAGCAGGAGGTGTTAAGCTGCTATTAAACCTTGCACATAAATTCCCAGTGATTTTAATACATCTTAAGTTCTTATTTAATGCTTATAAATACTTACATAATGCCATAAATACTTAGGGCATGTAAATACTACTAAATACTTTAATACTTAGATCCAACACCTTTTCCAGATACTGAAATTGGAAAGGGGTGGCTTTGTGCATTTGCAACCATATGTGCTATCAACTGCTCTTCCCAGTTCTGCAGAAGTGCCATATTTCAGAATATATTCCATGCAAGTTAGGACATAACAAATTAGGACTTCATTGCAAAAAAAGAAAAAAAGGAAGTAAAGCAGATAATTGGGCTGTTTTGCCTGGGAATTCAGAGGAACCTGAACCAGAAACAGCAGCTCATGGTCGTGTGCTTAAAATACAGGATGTGTAGAGGGTGTCATTACTAAGATGAAGCAGCCTACAGTCAGCAAGGAGCTCAAATCTGTGAATACCACAGAGCATTTTATTCAGGTGTAAGATTTAACTGAGATTTTTAGCAGAATCTCCTTGAGCAAGGAGGAGGAAGACAAAATGAGGGTGTGGTGCTGGTGACGAAAAGCAATGTATAGTTTGCACACAGATCCTCTTCCTATACCACATACACACCACAGTTGTTGAACTGTTTTGGGACACCCTCTGAAATGTTTTTCATCCAGGATTGTGGATGAGCAGCCCTGACAAAGTCTCTCTTCAGGAATAGAGGAGGAGGGATCCTACACACACTGCACACGTTGCAGCCCACAGCAGCTACCAGAGAAACTGTGGAGCATTTGCACTACGAGGCTTGGAAACACCAGGTGGAAGCTTTTCTCTCTTTTATGAGAGCCCTTAAACAAAGTAAAATCCCTTTCAAAGCAGGATGCTCAGCTTTGCTGGCCTCACAGAGAATCTGCATTGACTCCTCGTAGTCAATTCTGACTCTCCTTGCCCAGAGCACAGGAGGGTGCTGACGACACAAGTGGCTGCAAATGTTGGTAGCCAGGTTATGGTTTTGGAGGAAAATGGTTCTAAAAGACACATTCAGTTTGAATCTGGCTTCCTCTACAAGCAAAACATGTTGTTTCATCTGCAAAACATCAAGAAGCTCAGAACAATGCTTACGCTTTTCCACCACAATGGTCCAGCAAAAACTGTGTGTTTTAGGAAATCCAAAAATGACTAAGACTGCATTCATTTCTCTGCACCTGCTTTGAAGCATCAACAGGCTTGTTTACAACAACAAAATTCCCGAAATACTTACTTGTGGATGAAACAAGAATCCCGGGGAAGGTCTCAAGTATTTCTCTTTTAAAGCTTCCAGTGGGTCAGTTAGTTTTCTTTTTTCTACTCTGTAAATGTTAAAATTAGATTTGCTTGTGATGAAACAGTCTCAGATATTAACAATCATACAGCTACTCATGTTTAAAACAGGCAATTACACTTTGAGCAATTTGTTTCCAGGAGATAACAATAAAAGATAAGGGAGGACACTCAAATCTTGATTCCCACACACAGCTCATTGCTGCCAGGGTGTGGCTGGGAATCACCTTTAAAGTAGATTATACCATTTATAAAGGGAATAATCCCACTTCAAAAGGTTGATAACCATTATAACAACAACCAATGACTAACTACCAAGCACTTTTATAAGGAAATAAGACAACTGAGCACACTCAGCACTAAGAGGAGAGGAATTCAAGGGAACAGAGCCTTGAGCAATGGGTCTGTCCACACATAACATCACAGCCACCAGCCTGGAAACCAGAGAGTGAAATTTGGGGATTTTGCTTTATCTGTTTCTGATGTTCATGGTTTCATGGCTGAATCATGTTGTCCACATAACTCATGGCAAAGGAAGGCTCAGTAATAACTGGCCTCGTGCTGTGCTGCCAGAATTTGTACAGATTTCATGCATATCATAGAAATGTAGGCTCACAGAATGGTTTGGGTTGGAAGCATCATCTAGTTCCAACCCCTCTGCCGTGGGCAGGGGAGTTTGCAATGTGAGTTAATTAGTTGGTAATGCAGGGCCACAAAACACGGATCATTATTTCTGCTGCTTCAGGCATTTTAAGTGAATATGACGCAAAGAAAACTTATGGTCAAACACAGATATCAATCTGGCATGAATAAAACCATCTCAGTAAACAGCATCAAATCCTGTTCTTCATAATGCAGACTTGTCTTATGCACCAGCACTCTCCAAAAACTTTGCCCACAGCATTTCTTTTTCAGACAAAGTAATAAATTAATATAATTTACATGGCAGTATCCTTTTTTTTTTGTTAACAAGAGGCTGTAAAATCAGTTATTTATATTACAGACAAATATTTTTATGGCTAATATTTCTCTAAACTAATTTAGATGCATGACTTTGACTCGCTGCAGATATAAGGGCAGAAAGGGCAAAGGGGGGTGACACAGGATGCAGGTAAAATTCACATCCCAGTGGGATCCATCTCAATTCTGCTGGGAAAACACACAAGGTCTGGATTTTACCACTGATTTTTAAAATCTCATCTCACTGACAGCGTGCACCTTTCAAAGCCAACAATGAGGCTCCCATTGATTTCACAAGGTAGACCATGGATGGAGATCTGCACAGCCTGGTGGAGTGGAAGGTGTCCCTGTCCATGGCAAGGGGTTGGAATGAGACGAGCTTTAAGGCCTCTTCCAACTCAAGCCTTTCTGGGATGATTCTATGACTACGGAGCTCACTTTGTACACACAAGGATTCCACTGTGCCTGGAATTTTATGAATGAAATACCTGAAAAAATCAACCCATTGCTCAAATAATGGTAAAAAAGGGCAGAAGTCATTCTCAAATTCCATACTTTAAACACACCTTTGGGCCAATGTGTTTCTTTGTTGTACTTGTGAGAAACTCCTCTTGAATTCAAGAGGAGCTGGGAAAGTGGAGTACAAGGGATGCCCTGGGGAGAGGCACTGTCATCTCCAAGGGAAGCCAGAGCAGACAGAGTTTTTCGAAGAAAATGAATTTCAGGCAAACCAGTGACATCAAATACACATCAAATAAACAAACATTTAATACTGATGCCAACTCATTTATGGGGAAGAGAATATATTCAACCAAGCTATGCAGGTTAACGACTCATGGCAGCAAGGGGCTGCTAATTGCAGTACTGCCAGTCCCATGGCTCACTTGGAGCAGCTGGGATGTGAGGAGGGATGTGAGGAGGGATGTGAGGAGGGATGTACAGGTCAGCATGCGGCCTGGCCTCCCATGCCCTGGCAGTGCAATGGCACCTCCAGGGACACTGGGAGGGGGACAGGGTGGCAGCCCTGGCAGACCTGGCTGCCTGCACCAAAGGATGCTGGAAGGCAGCAGAGAGTCCTTTACCTGTATATGGGATCCATAAAGAATGGGGTAGGCCTGGCGTGCTGCAAAGAGGACTCTGAGGCTTTCCTTTGCTCGAGGTCTCCTCCTTTCTTCTCTCCAAAGACGTGGTTTTTCCGAGGCTCGGATTGCTTTGTGCTGCTGGCTCGGCTTCGGCTGCCCATGCTGAGATCCAGAGGCTGGTCCTGGCTGGATGCAGAGGGGGCTGCTGGCTTTGAGGGGATGGGAGTAAGTGGCTTCTCCTCCTTACGTTTTATGGTGAGGTCAAAGGGAGACTCAGAGCTTCCCTTTGGGATCTTCTTAATTTCACTGGGTGATTGGGGCTCCACTTTCAAGGGTAACGGTCTCAAGTCTCTATCAGGAAATGGATACATTGATTGAGAGAATGCTGGAAAAAACGGGAGGGGAAACATGGAAGGGTAAGGTAAGGCTCCGACTTTTTTGTCTTGCAGCCCCACAAGTCCTGTTGAACCAAAGTACTTTTCAGCAATAGAAGCAATAGCCTTTATAGAATCATTCACCGCTCCTGACACCGCAGTCTGCTCCTCTAAGGATGGTGAGAAAATGGAATGATTGCTGTGGTCTTTCTTATTATTTATTGACGCCAGGCTCTGCAGAGAGCTTACTTTGTCTTTGAACATTTTACCATTTTCTTTAAATTTCTCTTTCTCACTTTCAATGTCACTTTCCAGATCAGAGCCCGAGGTGGTTTCCAGGTCACTGCCACTGGGGGTACTGACATCGTCAAGGTCAAGGTCACTACTCTCTGACTGGTCACTGAGTTTCTCATGCGGCCTCTCTTCAGAGGACCCTTCTGGTTGAAGCTCCACTGGCTTATTCTCCCCTACTGATGGTTGTTTATTTAGTGCCTTCAAAATATCCTGGGTGGCTGGCAGTATCTGAGGATTTGTCATGAGGGGACTTTGGCTTTTGTTTGTCTGATCTGCGCTCGGAAGTCCTTTAACAGGAGAACTAGTAGGTAGCAAAGGTGGCCTGTGGTACAAGCCTGAAGGAAACAGACCGGGGAAGCTAAAAGAAAATCCAGGAGCTGTTGGAAAGGTAAGACCAGCAGGATGCCTATTGGCTCCAAAATAGTCAGCAAGGCCCGGATTTGCATGATTCATATTAACCATGGACGTTTTATCCATAGCTGGGGTTCCAGGAAGAGAAATGCCTTGGCCAAAAAATCCTCCTGCTGCAAAATGGTTCTTGCCCTCACAAAATCTCCTGTGTTTATTTAAGGAAGACGTAGTGCTGAACATTTGTCCACAGTCTTTGCACTTGATTTGGGTTCTGCAATCAGCATGCATGCGCTTATGACGACAAAGGTTTGAAAACTGAGTATAGGATTTATGGCAGACCTCACCTGTATGTAAACAACAACAACAACACATCTCAGGCTTTGCGGTAATTGCCCCCACCCTCAAAGTTGTGCAAACAGCACCCTTTTTTACCCGCCAAGTGTCCGTGAAGAAGCCGTAGGGAGAGGTCTGGGTGCACAAATGTACAAAAGCAACTGTACTCTCCAAAGAGTAAAAAGACAGCACCAAAACCAAGCAGAAAAGGTCTGGAATCACTAAAAGACACACTCTCCTTGTTTGTGCTCTTTGCATTGCACAGTGTTGCACTTTCAGCACCATTATTCCAGGCTGCATTAGCCCCCAGAGCCCCCCAGGAGCCACAACCCCGTGCTGTGACCCCACATGAACCCACAGTGCTCCTGTGTGAGAGCACAGGTGTCCTCAAATGGCATCCATTTATGTCACTATTCCCATGTGGAAATGAATCATTAAAATAAATATTTGTAGGACCAGACAGAGATGAAGCTGCCTCACAGAGCTTTCACTCTGCAAGAATAGGAAAGAGGTGAAGGAGGAGACAGCCAGGTATTTCCTATTTCCAAGTATAAATGTAACAAATTTTTTTTTCTGCTTACAATGAAAAATTTAATCTCATGGAAGTCCAGGCTGGAACCTGAAAAACTCTAATACTCTCAATGTATTTTTATTCATGCAATGCATACAGTGCTTACAGGTGCCTGGGATGCTGTAGCTCTAAATTCCACATCTTAACTTTCCCAGTCTTAATATTGCTTATTTGCCTGTTGCAGATGACACAACGGACAATATTTCAACAACAATTTCCTTTAAGAATGAAATTCTCTTTATTTGCACGTCTGTTGCTCAGTAAGAGCCTGATGAGAAACGTCTCTGGGATGGAAATTATTTCAGTCTTGCAGATGCAGTATTTGGGAGAAATCCCAGGAACACACAGGGGAGCAGATCTACCTTGAGGTCAGGTCTTAATCTAGCCTGTGACACTCTCCATGTTGGAGCTCAGCTTCCAGCAGCCTTCCACAGTGGCAGGAGGCTGGAAGTGGTCCCAGCAGTGCAGAGTGAGACACTACAGAGTCAATCATGTCTCTGAGACAAACAGGTTTTTGCAGGCTCCCAATTTTCTGGCTGCTACAAACCTTAGGGAGCAAATCCGGGCAGCAACCAAGTTAAGAGTCTGTAAGTAGAAGTGAGGTTTGGAAGAGGGCAATGCTTACTTCCCCAGTGCCTTTTTATGTCCCTTCTTGGCATCATTTGGATGAGCAGGAGCATTGGGGAAGTCCCAAGGCTGTGCTGTGTCTCGTGTTCCTCATTATGCCAAAATCTGTCTGTACCTCTGCACTACCTTGCTTCTAACAGTATCAGCTCCAGACTTGTTTAAAAACAAAGCAGCACCACTATCAGCAAGCACTATTATCCTTCTGCAATAAATCCTTTTTTTCTTTTTTTTTTTTCCCAGCCAGGAAAAAGCATGTGGCCACTTTATTTTTATTTAATTTGTGTTACATCATAAGCTCTCATCTTTCACACATCAAAGCCGCACAACAATGCGCATTGTGTATTCTGAGGCCTTTTTAACAATCATTTTCATGATTCGAGACAGTCTGACATAATTTACAATGGCTCTATTTTAAGCCTGCAGAGGAAACTGAATTGAATGTATCCCATCCTGCACTCTTGGTTCCCATGAACTGCAATCACGTCCTCTAACTTCCACTCGCACCGGGGCCCGCGCTCACCTTCCTGCTCCTCCAAACCCCTGTCCATGAGAAACTGCACCACTTGTTGTCATCTCCTCACTGTTTACCTCTTCAGCAGCCTGCTCCATATCTCACCAACAATGCTCCTATTGTTTCCCCGGGCCTGATCCTGTCCCATCCACCCGTTTTGTTTTTTTCCCCCCTGTTCACACCCCACACTGACAATTCGTGGGGTAGAGGGTGCAGGATTGGGCCCAAACACAGGAAATTTGCAGGGCTGTAATTCAGGAAGAAGGGTTTGTTTCTGTGTATCAGTTACTGTTCCTGCTGGGAATCTTCATTCACAAGGAAAGGCAAGAAAGAAGAGAGAGAGAAAATCAAAAATAAAGCGAAAAATAGAGAGGGAGGAAAAATATGGAAGAGAAAGAAACAAGGGAGACAAGAAGGATGAGATTATTCTAGTTTCTTGAAAAATGCTTGGTTTTTTCTTGTTAAGTAGTTCTGTCCCTTTAAAATGTAATTTATTTGACTATTTAACATAGATATATTTTTTATTCAATATAGAATTATTTCTCATTCATTTTTGCAATTATGAAGCTCTGATTTTTCTGCCAATTTCTTCTACTTTTAACCTAATTGCAGGCATAAGATTTCTGTTCCACGCTCCAGGGCACAGAATCAGACCCCTTACCTTCACTGTTGAGGCTTTACACAGTAATTTCCCCCCAGTTCCCTTCATGTTGATCACAGAAACCAAAATTAAACTGACCCAAACGGTGACTCAAGTGTCACATCCATAGGTTCACACAAGCTCCATCTTGGATATTATGAATCTACTCCTCTCCCGTGTGTAAAGCAGGATAGACCATATATATTTTTCCAGAAAAAGAAATATCTCAAATCCATGCATTTCCAAGGATAGGCTATTGTAGAATTAAAAAAGAAGTAATGTTTTATGAACTTTTGATCTTCTACCAGGTTGTGTTGAGGTTCTGCTTCTTATTCACATGGCTTTATTAAAGATAAGGCTTTGATCAGGTTGTCTGGAGTGGCAAAGGACTGGAAAGAGGGGTATTAGCACAGACTAGGTCTTTCTAAAATCTGGGAAGTTCTCCCTTAAAGAACAGTGGTACATTATTAAACTATTACTCTCCATTAATATATTCCAAAGTCAACAGAATCAAGAAATATTCTACTCTGGAGAAAAGCAAAAATATGCACTTAAAGTTTTAAGATATCCTTACAGGCTATTAAGGGAAATGTAAATTAATAATTTGACTAAATGCATTTCATCTCAGTTTTTAAACTAAATTCAATCAATAATGGCAATACCATTAAAATACGTAAATATTTATTATTATAATCTCAGCAAACAATTAACAGCTGTACCAACAATTTACCTTTTTGAGCACTCTAGTTAATTTAAGACTATTTAATGAGGTGCTGCTTGCTCAAAGTGCCTCTTGCATTCAGCAGGCATTCTATTTAATCCACAGGCTCTAAGGGCTGGCAAAGAGATTTTGTGCCCAGGTGGAAGCCCTTCCTCCCTGGAGTACTCTTCCTCTTGGGGACTGTCACCTGGGTGTATCACAGCATCAGTGACAGGCACACCCAATGCCATGGGGATTCTGGAGGAGACTCTGTGTCTAAACTGTGAGGTTTCTATGGATATTCCCAACAGCCAGGACTCCTCAGATAAATTTGTGTTGTAAGATCTACCTCCTCTTCATCACATCACTTAAACTTTAGTAGATGGGGGGTGTTTATCAACTTTGTTTCCAACAGTTAACAACAGAAGCTGGGTCTGATTTCTGCTGTTGCACCTTATTACACCCTTTAAATCTCACTGCCATACTTTTAAGCAACTAACTTGCAAGAGAAGCTTCCCTCCTTGCAGCTTTTATTGTTCCATAGACCCTAGGTTTAACACAAACCCCCCAATCTGGCTCAAAAATTAATCCTGTGCCTACACACACTCTGCACAGTGATTGTCTCTGGACCCCAGATTAGCCAGCAGTTAAGTTTGCATATTTTCTGCTTATTAAAAAAATTACTGTAAGTACTATTTAGAATATGTTCAGCCTATTATGGCATGTGGTTTCTATTTGGGGAGGCTGGAGATTTTGCGAAGGCAGCGAGTAATTACCTTAGTGTTGGTGAGTTTTCACTCAAGCCTGGGCGGCACACTGTAATAAGAGACAGTTGCCATAAACAGACTGGTACGAGCAAATCATGGTGTGTGGCCTTCTGGTGGAAAGCAGATATCTGCTCTAGGTGACCCTACCTCCCTCTCACGACCAAACATGTGGTCTCCAAACCTTTTTGTTCTGCAATTACACGCCTGTTATCCGTGGGTTGCTCCATGGGGTTTCATCCCTCACACTACATGTGAAGGATAACAGTTGTTGTTTTGATTTATCGGGAAAAATAGCAGCAAAAAGCATTTCAGAGATTATTCGGTTCATGAGAGGTTCCAGTTAGAGACTGCTATGTAGGATGTTGCAATAGGCCTACCTGAGGAGTCCCCACCTAACCAGAGGTTAGTTTTCTAATTAAGTGCAATCATTTAATCTGCAATCAGCTTTAAAAATTATTAGTGATATTTAATATTGCATCTATTTACACATTTTCTCATTGAAGGAGTCCGAACCAAAAGTATTACTCACCCAATGGCAGGCTACAGATTTTGCACAAATGAGTTGCTTAAGCCAATACTCCTCCTCTTGAGGAAATATATTAGCTTGTGGCCAATTCTTTTCACAGGTGTGGTGCAGATATTTTGGTAAATTATTGTTGAGAGCAGAAAAAGATTAAGAGGTTTAGTAGACAAGTAGGGGAGATGGTCAAGGTACCTTTCAAGCCACAGCAGGTGCCTGAAAAGGTTGTGGTAAAGAGTAGCACGACCAAGAACAATATTTTTAAATATTTTCTGCCTCTGCCTCCCTGGTAAAAGGGAGGGAAAGTAACCTGCACCCTTCCCAAGCAGGGACTGCCTCAGCAGCAAATGCATCCTGTGAGGTGATGGGGATTCCATTTAAGCCCAGTACCGAGCCAGACCCACATCCAAGGCAAGTTTTATTTCTGGAAAAGCTGTTAGTGAAGATCTAACAGCTCAACTCAGTCCTTAAACTTGGGGCATGAAGAGGAACCTCCAGGAAGGTGGCAAGATGAATCTCATTGCCTCTGAGATTTGTTTTTCCAACTCCAGCAAAAGTCATGGCATCTGCTGTGGAGATCCTGCAGCCCAAAATCTGCTCCTAAAGCAGGAGGAGAGCAGCCAGCTCAGCACGGTGCAGAGCACCCCTCACTTTGCATCTGCGCGTGGGAAAACATCCCCAGGATAACAGGTACATTTATACAGCACACAGTGTCTGTCTGAAAAGGAAAATCACATGAAAATAACTCCTTGCATTGGACCACAAATTACCCAGAACTCATTCAGTAACTCAAAGCCCTTGTGACACAGGGGGGAAGTTTCAAAGGGAGCAGAGAACACAACCTCCTGCTTTTCCAGACTGCGCTGCTTTACGGCAGGAGAAACAACACTTAATCAAAGAGGTTTAGTTGGAGACTTACATATAAAAGGTTTGACACTGCTGTGGATGTGTTTATGCTGTTTGAGGCCTGAAGAAGTGGCAAAGGTTTTGCCACACTCTGGACAAGCGTGAGCACGAGCCCCCACATGCTGGGAACGAATGTGCCTCTGGAGGTTGCTGGGGTCCGTGAAAACCTGCTAGGAAATGAGTACTGATTAACCAAGAAACTTGACTGTGGAACAAGCCGGTTATTACAAGAGTCTTTTAAAATTTTAAAACCTTGGAGCTATTTTTTGGGAGTACTCTAAGATTAAAACCCTCGCTCACGGCCAGCAATGGGAGCTGTGCCTGCAGGAAGGGGCCTCAGTTTCCCCAGATCACCCAAGTACTGTGTGGGTCTGTTAACCCCTTTGTAACAGACTTGACTTTGTCATTAGAAATTGCACATTTGAGGTCAGGGACTTCATGGGAAAATGAGTGAAAATGTGGCTGCCTGAAACCTCTAAGCATTACTGCAATAGAAATACTTTATACTGATTCCTGAGTGTGTGACAACACACCCAGAGCTAGAAACCAGGGCTTGGTTATGTCTTATAATACATCAATATGAAATTTGCATTATTGCAGCAAAATCTACCTAAAACCAAGTAAGTCCTCATGCAAAAGGGCCAAGCTTTGGGAATCTTGAATAAAAAGCAATGCAGAGTACTACATCCTATACAAGTAATCCCCACAGCAAGCCCAGTGCTGGGAAGTGATTGAGATGCTTCAGAGATGAGAGTTGTACTCAGTGCAGCTGGGGTGCATTGCTATTGCTTATTTTTGATTTATATTGCAGTAGTGTCCTGAAGTTTCTGGTCCCAGCAGCTGGCACACAGCCCAGGGAATCCTCTGCCCTGTGTTTTCCTGGGGGTTTTTGCCCCTCATTGACCCTCTTACACCCCAAGGAGCCAAGCCCTGAGCTCAAGGATGCTCAGCATCCTGCATCAGTGCCCATTTCAGACTCCACAACCATTTCCAAATCAAAAGGGGAAGAAAAATAACATATTTTCAAAGTAGAAGTGAAAACCCTTGAGAAACCCTCTGGAGCCCTGTGCCCTCCTGCATCCCAGCCCCACTTCCATGCTCCCCTGAAGCACAAGAAATGCCAGGCAGCCCACAAATTCACTGTACCTTGGCACAGTTCTCACACTCGTAGTGCTTCCCGCTGTCATGGGACATTTGGTGACGTATCAAGTTGGACTTCCAGTTAAAAGCTTTGGGGCACTGGTCACACTTGTACTCCCTCTCCTCACTGTGAGACAGCATGTGCTTCTCCAGGCTGTGGAAACAGGAACAGGGCTCAGTGAGATGTGAGTTTATAGCAAGAGGAGAGAGCAGGGCACATAGTTACAGCCAAAAGAAAAAAAAAAATAAATTAAAAAGCCCCAAAGGCCCAATGGTGACAGAAATAAGTCCTGTGAGCTCCAGGCTCACCCCCAGCCAGGAGGCAGAATCTCCTCCCCACCAGAATAACACATCCTCTCATGTTTTGCCAGGCCACTTGCAAATGCTCCAGGAGATGCTGCTGCCATCACTCTCCAAGGAGATTATTTCATACACCTCTCAGTATTTCACTCTGGTAATTCTTCCCTGCAGTCTGAATTATTTCTGCCTTATGACTTTCCCTCTAAACACACCTTGGATGCCACCACCTGCTATAAATCCACTCCTTTGATGGGAGTCAATTTTTCTTACAGCAGGAATAGATGAGGAATAACTCCTCTGGAGTAGGACAGGATGAGTTTAAGAAGCCTCTAGATAAGGTACACCGCAACTGAAGTCATTCTTGATGATTATTATTATTAACTGAGTGCACTTGTGTCATTGTTTAGTCATTCATTTCTTAGTGGTTTATTCAGTCTATCATTAGGATGTTCAATGCCCACCTAAATTCCGTTGCACATCTTTAAATTACATTTTGTCTCTGAATTTTTATCATTCATTTGTAGCAAATATGTGCTTTTAAACACCTGTATTGCTTGGTCACATACAGAGTCATAACCCACACCACTGCTCTTGAGGGAAGATCACTGCACGATGCAAGAGTGGATTCACAGAAAACCCACTGGATAATGGGAATTTTAGCCTGGGATGCCCAAACTGTTTTTACATCAAGTTCCCATTGATCTCTGCTGAATCAGGTGACAAAACCTGCTGGGGTTCCAGCCTTGTTTGGGTTGTGCAGCCCAAACAGCAACCTCTTTTCTCAGCCACAGGCAATGGAAATGCTCTGCAGATGCTCTTACTTCTACCCTTCTTCTTCTTCTGTGGGGGGGAAAAATAATTCTGGTTTCTCCTCCTAATATTTTTATAACAACTGACCTAATACTGCCTTCTTCCAATACTTTTATAACAATTAACTTCCCATTATGTAAACAAATTTGCCATAAGACCTAGAGAGATTCCTGTCCCTGGCTGTGGCACCAGCCCTGTGACCTCATGGCCATCAGCACTGGGCATTCCTGGACCCAACACCCCCATCTTCCTGCTCAGCTATTTCTCCAGGTAATCACACCCTCAAGCATGGCTCATTTGGGCCTTTTGTTTTATATAACCTGGATATAGCACACTCTGGCACTTTTTTTGCAGTGAACTGTCTGTGTGGTGTATGAGCCTTTCAATAATTCAGAAATTCAGAGAACAGCTGCATTCTCCCTCATTTTTCAGTCTCACAGTACTGCCCATCTATTTATGATGACTCGTTCTTTGTTTTCTGCCCTTTCTCTTCAATATTTAATATTTTAAGCTAAATTTACATTTCCTCAATGATTCCCACATGTTAGGTATCATCCTCTCATTCACAGGGAGAAAAGAACTTTAACACTGTATAACTCCCAACACGCAAAAACCTCACAGACCAGAGTCCTGCCTCACCCAGGCTGCTGGACATTCTTCTGACTTGATTTGCCTCCATCAGCCCCTTGGAATCAATCCCTCAGACTGAAAATCAGACACGTGGAGGCAACATCAGCCAGTGAACAAGACCTTGTGCCTGCACAAATTCCTGCTCAGTGGGGTGACCTACACTGGGGAGTGATGTTGGGCACATCATGTTTCAGTTTCAGTGGCATTAGTTTTGTCCAAGTGCAAGGAACATCCACTGATCTGAGACACCCCACATGATGCTGGGCTAACTGCTCCACGGAGAGGAGTGAAGGAACATCTCTGCTTTGGGAGAGAGTGCTTCATCTTGCAGAACCAGCACCTGGAGCATCCAGGAGTAGTTATCCAAAGGGACCAACTCTGGGCATGCAGAAAACCATGCTAACCTCCAACATAATGAGACCCTGGATCACGGACTAGTGAGGATTTCTGTAAAATACACAAAATATTCTAAATTGACACGGCAGCTTTTAAGGGGCAAATGATTCACACATTACTGTGCTGAAAAAGAACAGTTCACAGTCACTCTGGTTGTGCCTACACAACATGGAAAAAAAAAAAAAGAAGACAGGATGGGAGTGTGGGAATGGTGCTAAGACTCTGAAAACAAGAGATCCTGGATATCAGCCAGCTTCCTATGAAAGGCACTGCCTCATCTCAGCAGAGCATCTGGCCCAGGACTTTGCTATTGAGGTATCTCAACATTACTATCAGACTCTGGTTGAGGTTATCCTTCCCCAGGTCAAGAAACCAAGATGTGAATATGCAAAAGTTCCTGTGTACTCTCAGTATCTTCCAGCAACTTGCAAAATGTGCTGTTAATCTGCACTGCAATATTAGATTTCAAGTAATCACAGAAACTATAGTGACAGGAAAGTTTCATTGTTCACATTCTATGTGCATTTTGGGTACACATGCACACAGGTCTATCTGTTTTAACAGAGAATAATTTAACAAAACAACTAACCCTGGTGTTTCATGATCATACAGCTAAAAATAAATATCAACATATAGACATATTTATCAACACGTAGAACCCATCTCTAGCTAAAATGGTTTGTTTGCAAAGACAAAATTAGTAACATCAGCGAACACACTCAACGTTCCCAACTATTTCTACCTAAGATCAAGGAACCCAGACTTCAGTTGATGTGAAGTAGAACCACTCCTGTGATTTCAGTGCAAGCAGCCCAATTCAGATCTGATAAGCAAAAAATCCAGCTCTTAATCTAAAGTCCTCACAAAGGATTTTAAGCACAAGGACCAAATTTCTGATTTATTTAGACTCTATTGCTTTTAATACCATAAACCACCAGTTGGCATAGAAATCCTGCTCATCTTCATCTTTGCTTTCTGTAGAAGGGGAATTTATCAGGTTCTGATGCTTTGCATGATCCAACTGAAGCCATCACAGAAATCTGCCCCACTCAATCACATTTTAAGCACCTTCTCCTACCTCTGTAAGTCTGGGAAGACTTGGTCACACTCCTTACACTCCTGGATTTCATGCACGTCCTGAAGGTCACTCTCATTCTCGAGCTTCTTCTGGAAGTCCTCCTCCACCATGGAGAAGGCAGAGTGGGGTGTGCTGCAGGGGAACTTCTGGTGGTCCACCAGCTCAGCCTTGGACTCAAAGAGCTGGTCACAGTCCTCGCAGCGGTACTGGCGCTCCTCTGCAACACACAGGGGTGGGCACAGGGACATCACTTCAGCTTTCACTCATTTTTAACCACCACCCCACCAGGAGCTGGATGATGGGGTGGTAACGAATTGCTCTTCAATTAAAAAAAAAAAAGAGAAGAACCTCAAAAGAGAGAAGGATTCCTAAGAGTGCTTTATAATAAGGCTTTGATTCCATGACGACTGCCTGGGTGACATCCAACAGGAATCCCTAACACTGGCTTAGGACAAAAGTTTAAATACCAAGGGCAAGTGTTTAAATGCCATGCTAAGTGGAATTATACAGGGTCTAACATGGATATCCAGCAGAGGCTGCCAACCTCTGCACTTCCCAATGGAAGGGCCTGACTCAGACACAAACACCAGCATCTGAAATAGCCAAAAGGGTGTTTCGAGTTTTTAAAAGCCTCTTCATTTTCATCACAGTCCTTCTGCAGCACCCAGCCCTGTTCAAAGTAAGCCAGAGATGCATGAAGCGAAATTCTTTGCCTAAATTCCAAAAAATTGGCCATATTTTCTTACTGGAAAGTGTAGAATATCAGTAAAAAAGTTACTTTGGAGTGAGTACTGCATTCCCTTAACTAGTAATTCCTGCAAAGTAATAGATTTTAGCTAAAGAAAATCCCCAAAAAAACAAACTTGGAGAAGAGCATCCCACAATGTGTTTTTTTTTCTGCTGCATTTTCTACTGTTGGTCCATACAAGGAGCCAGACACCCTGGTTTGGTTCCAGATATAAATGCCCTGAGTCTCTGAGTCAGAAAGGCACTGGCTGGAATCCCCAATGAATGTTCTTGGTTGCAACTTGACAGTTGAGCTGATCCAGAGAAAGTGTCATGGGGCTCTGCTCTTGGCTGTCCATGAGCAACACTTTGGCTCAGTCTGATTCTAAATTAGCCCAGTGGGACATGATCTGCATGTGACTGCAGAGATTTTCTCTGGTGCCACTTATACAATAGCTACTTGACCATGGGGACTAGGCAGGGAGAGCAGTGTGCTGGACAGGGGGACACCTTCAGCAGTAACTGAACAAAGTTACCACTGTGGGAAAAACCCAAACACAAAACCAAATGGGAATGAATGTATAATCCCCACTTGTTGTTTTTTAAGAGAACAAGAAATACAAATTTAAATGTACAAGCCCTTACAAGAAAGTAGAGACCTTGATAATTCCTGCCCTGTGCATTGTCCCTGAACCCCTGAAAATGTCTAAAATGTCCCTCTGGGCATAAACTGCAACCTGCTGGGCATTAAGCAGACATCCCACACCCAGTTCCCACTGTGGCTGATAACCCACTGCCCAACAGGCAGCACAGCTAAAAGAGATCTGGGGCACAAATCTGAGCAACAACTCAGGAGCTTCAGATGAAGAATCTGTGTGGGATGAGTAAAGAACAAGTGTGAGGAATAAGGCTGGCTGAGATGCCCTCACAAGTGACAGCAACATTGACAACCTCATATTTCCTCTTTTCAAAGTCGCAGCTGTTTGGCTAAATGACAAATAAAACTCCCTTATAACCAGGGCCCACATGTGTCCTGCAGGAGCAGCACAGTCTTGAGATAAGGACATGGACTGTTCTTCTTTGGCAACCCCACAAAACCAACAAGTTTCAATCAGGAACACAGGGGCAGAAGATGGACAAATGCAGCCACAGTCCATCCCTCCTCCCTGGCTGCAGTGAAGCCATCCCAGATTTCAACATGAGGACAAAATCTGCCTAAATTCTGGGTTAATTTCAGTGAGTTAATTTCACTGGGTTAATTAATGAAACATTAAGAAGAGGCTAACCGTGGATGTCCGGAGCCATTGTCTCATGTGAATAATCTTCACTCTTCATGAACAGTAAGAGCTCCTCTCCTGGTTCAATATCTGCTACCACTCTGTAGAATATCTGGAAAAAAAAAACAAAAAACAGAAATAAAAAAAGCAAGGTAAGCACCAGAATAGTCAAAGAAGCATCAAACACTGCTGGTGAGTGTGGCAGTCCTCGTGGCCAGAGCCAGCATGCTCATGATGCTGCTGCTGGAGAGGAGCTGATTGTCCATGGCAGGTCTGCTCCTTCCAGCCCCAAAGCCATTGTGCTTTGGGGTCTGTGAGGATAAAAAGAACAACTGTTTTCAACAGCCTCTGCTGCAAAATGAGCTGTGTGATGACTGCAGTTATCACCAGCAACTTGTCTGAGTTATACCAAACCCAAGTACAGAGCAGCCATAAAACACATCCCTGAGTGATCCTGGTAAGGGAAGGAACTCCTGTTGCACTGGGAAAAGGTCCTTAAGTAACTTTAATGCTTGGACTTGATTATCTTAGACGTCTTCTCCAACCCTAATGTTTCTATAATTCTAAAGCAGACATGAGGAGATGCTGCAAAGGCATCCAGCCCCCTGTTCCAACCATCCACACAGTCCAAAAAAGCTGTGAGGAGAGAAGCTTGTAAGAACCAATGCACCTGGTTATTCCTTAGTTTCAAATGGAAACCAAGGGAAAAATCAGTCCTGGATGAAGAAACACCGCGAGCAGCCAAAGCTCTGCTGGTGGTGGCCCTGGCTGGTGACACTGTCCCCTCATACAGGTGATGCTGGGCTGTGGGAAGGAGCCCACTGGGGAGGCAGGAGGCTGTGGGGGAGGACAAAGGGGACACCCTCCCTTGGGTCCATGCCCCAGAGGAAGCAAACACCAGCACCACAAAGACTCTGCCGAAAGGAAATTCCCAAAATCCATCTGGCTGCTTTCTGTCTCAGCAGGAAACGTGAAGAGCACTAAAAAGCTCCACGAAGCAGCTCAAATAAATATTAGTAACTTCCTCGGGCCTTGTTAAACAAAACCACATGACAGCTATGTATGTTTCCTACGCTAAAAAAATGATGCCTTTGCCTTTTCTCAGACTAATGTATTTTTAAAGGGTTTGCTCCCAAACTCTTAACTCTCAACACTCATCACAGCACGCGGGGAGAGAGAGGCAGCAAATCATCTCCAGGGTTCAAAGTCACACAGATGAGTCTGTCACACGTAGGGACAGGTGTCTGGAGGTTTGTGGGTGCCTTCCCTGCATGGATTGTCACCCAGGGTGGGTGCTTTCCTTGTCCCCAGGCACACACACAGACTGTCACCCACCGGCAGGCAGCACATACCAGTGTCCTCCAGGAGGTGGCCGTACAGCCTAATCCTTTCTGCCTGCACAAGCTGTGCCCACGGACATGGGCTAAACACCTAAAAATGTCGAATTAAGATGCATTTCCTCAGATCTGGAGGGTTTTTTTCCTTAAGTTTGTCCCAAAAGCCACTCCAGAGAGCAGTGCAGGGAGCGGCAGTGGAGGCTGCAGGCACAGCTCATCCCACACCCCGATGCTCATCCCTCACCAGGTGACAGAAGTGCTGGAAAAACACATCAGGCACAAGGTACCAGTGCCACAAGCCCCTGCTTGGGGACAATTCTCACCATAAAAATCAGGAGAAGGAATTTATGGGCAGTGTGATGTGCCCCCCCCCTTCCTCATCCACACCACCCTCATCGAAACACCAGCCTGGGCTTCTTGGGCTTCCCATTTTTATCTCTTGTTGAGGGGATTTCAAACTCCATCAAGTGTTTTGGAAGACAAGAGAGCCACGGCAGTGTCTTGTGTATATCTCTTCATGCAGCCAGGTAAATATCTGGTACCACAAGCCCCGAGGATCCAATGCTGTTGCCAGTGCCAAAGGACACAGGGCTTCCTGGTGGGGCTGCACTGAGGGAACACAGCTCATCCCATCAAAGCCCAAACCACATTTAAATGAAGCCAGCCTTTACCTCCTGCAAATAAACCTGATGGCAGTGCCACAACCAGTGAATATCTGCTGCAAGCAATGCTTGGTGTTCCATTTGTTATGATGAATGTATTGAAAAGTGGATTTTTAGTTCCAGAAGTGTAATGGCTTCTGCATATCTGAAAAGGGAAGCTGCAGCTGGATCTGTGGAAGATAAGCCACTGCTGGCTGGTTTGGGGTGTAAATAATGTGTGGAATAATGACATGTGCACACTGACTGAAGAGACTTCTGCAGACTCCCATCTTGGGGTAGAAGCAGGAGTAGGACCACCACACAGCCAGGAAGGACTTCCACCATCCCAGAGGGACTGTGCCAAAGCTTCTGCTCTGCCCAGGACTTGCTTCTGCTCCCAGATTTTATTTCCCAGTCAGGTAAATGCTGCTGTTCTTCCTGGGCTGGTGTTGCATCCACACCACGGAGCAAACAAAAACCAGAGCAGAGCTTTCTCTGGTGTTCTCCCTGTCCCATCAAAGGTGTTTGGACAGACCTTTTCACCTCCCACCACAGAGTGAGGACACATGGACTGAGGCATAAAGAGGGTTTTGTTCACAGGGGCAGTGCGGGGGAGCATCACTTCTCTTGGGGAAGCCCAGGAGGATACAGCATCTTTCCTGCAGCTGTGGGACACATCCCTGCGCAGGCAGCAGACTCTGCAGCCAGTTGTCTTGTCTGCACTGGTGTTTAAAAATCCAGAGGTGACCCAACTACCTACCAGAAACTGCCTGGTCAGCCTCTCTGTCCCTCAGCAGGGAAACAAGATGAGTGTTTCAAAAAAACTCCATTTTTTAAGTTGAGTAATATTTCTTTATCTTGCATGTCAAACCAAATATTCCCCAAAACAAAGGCTGAATGACAGATTTCCAACTCTGACATTTTCACATTTCACATTTTCACACATTTTTAATTATTATTAAAAATAATTCCTAAAATTTCTGTACCTACAGAAAAAATTCACCTACACAAATATATCAATTTGTGTTGCAGTGAGAATCTAAAATAAAACATATTGAAGATTAAACCAAAACGATCATGCAGGTAAATTTATTCTGATTTTAAGACCTGTCCTTATTACTTCACATGAATAGCTTTTCTTTTTCTCTCTTCCCACTTAAAACCTCCTGGAATTACCCTGTCTGGGGAAAAGTGAGAAGCCAACTGTTGGAATGAATCATGTTGCCCGAATTTTGAGGCAGCAGCAGCAGATGACTGAGGGCAGGTGGGGAGGGGTTGTCCTGCAACCCCCAGATGGGGAACCTCACAAACTCCCCAGCAGCTCCACAGGTACCCCTTGGGCTGCCTGTGTTTTGCAAGAACAGCACTTCCACCACGGGCAGCATTTTTTGTATTAGGAAATGCTATCATAAAATAAGTGGATTTTTCAATTGCAAAGCTTGAAGATTTCTGGTGCACGGTCCTGACTCTACTGTCATTAATGAAAGGTTTCAATTTTCTGGCTATCATTTTTCCAGCTGACTGAGCCTGCTCCATTAACCAACTTTTTTGGGTTAACCTGCACTGGTCTGCTTGGGACCATGTATAGGAAGAGCTTCTGCACAGAAGAGGAACAACCAGAGGAGTGGGGGTAAAAAAAAAGCAAAGTCCAGATGCACATTTCACATGCCCTGGGATCAACGGTGTGTGACTACAGTTTATGTAGGAAGAGCAAAATCGGATTCAGGTCTGGAAACACTTTCAAAGTTCAGGGGGTCCAAGGTGGGGAGAAGCTGGGGGAGGCCTGGCTCACCAGTGCTCTGTGCCTGCCCACACCACAGGTCAGAGATCTGTGCTACTGAGCAGAAATAAAAGCTCCCAAACTGCAAAGCCATAAAGGGAAAGGGGAGGGGGGGAAGAAAAAAAAAAGGAACACACACAATTCTTTTTTAAATGGATGAATAAGGCCTCATTGTTATGAATCCCAGTTTACTTTTCCTGGTCAGGCACTTGAAATTTTATTTATGCTTAATAGACTGCATTTGGCATGTGTAAAGATGACAGAAGCGTGAATTATGAACGACCTTCGACCTATTCAGGAAGTTGTAATAATTGAAATAATAGCGAAACGCGCTCCCCACGAGCTCGGCTGGGGCCACGCTCTGCCGCTGAGCCCGTGTGCTTTGAAGCACCCCAGCCATCCCCCTGCCCCTGCCAGCCCCACACTGCCCTGCCTGGACCCCCCTCTGCTCCCATCAGCATCCCCCAGAACCAGGAGGGGTTAATTGAAGTTAAGGTTTTGGGGGGGAAAAGCAACAACTCAGTGACTGAGTGCGAGTGAAGGCAGGAACTGCCATGCACGCATTTGTCGTGCCCCAAAGAGGAGCCGTGTTCTGGTGCATCCAGCTAAACCCTTTATCCCTACCTACAGCTTTGGAAAATACTGCACGTGCCCCAGAGCTGCCTGGGAAATTCAGATTTTAGGGCAGGCTAGAGATGCTGCTCCAAGTCAATGCAGTTTGTCCTTTAACCCCCAAGGCCACGTGCTGAACTCGCAGCTCCCACCACAGGGGAGGCACCCAGGGATCCTGTTCTGCCCCACATTGGTGCAAACAGGAGGACCACTCTGCTTGGGATGGTGGGATGGAACAGAAGACCCCAAAAGTGGATTGCTCTCTGGTGAGCCCCACCAGCACCCACATCCAGCACTCACTGCACCCCATTCCAGGGGTACACCCACCCCAGGCAGGGTAGCCTCATCTCCCAGTTCCCTTGGGGAATGTGCCCCAGGAGGGAGAGTGCATGCTGCCAACTGGCATCCACCTCCACACTGCTTTGGAGCAAGAGTGGAACTTGCTTGAAAAGTAAAACAAATTAAATGTCCAAAAATACTAATGAGCATTATGTCCAAGGAGCTCCATCAAAATCAGGAATTACGCTGCCAGATGAATGAGAAGGATGAACAGACACACAACTTCACAACAAGCCATAATTAAGAGTTTGAAGGGAAAAGAAAACAAGAATGAAAAAGGTCCAAATAGTACAGCTTCAATTTTAGCTCCCCTGATGAACAACTTGTGCAGCTGGAGAGCTGTGTGATGAAACCCGAGCCACGTTCTTTTTGCTATACTCAGGCAAATGATAAATTGAAACAAACTGGAGTTTTTTCAAGGGCCAAGGTAGAGGAGTCTTGCCTGAGAGCTGTACTGGGCCCAAAGAAAACTTCAGCAAAAATCCAGAGGCAAAACTCAACAAGTCTCCGCACGCAAAGGGTTGCAGGGACACAAGTGGGAGCCCAGTGGGGAGAAAGGACCTTCCCCTTCCCACTGCAGAGAGGGCAGGGGGAGCACCACAGTGCCTCAGCACCAGAGCTGTGAATCCTTTCCTTCTTCATTTCCAAAATGCCCCAAAATCTCTATGCAGGAAGGACTGGAGGAAGGATGCTCCAGGAAACCCCATTTTGCCACCTTGTGACTGAAAAGGTGCCTCCTGATCCCCAAAACAAGCGGGGAACTGCAGGATACTTCTCTGCAGGGCACCCTTTTTTTGGTATCTTGGGGGGCTTCAGGCCACCTCTCTCCCCAGTACCACTCAGGTCTTCTTCCACTGTTGGTGAATTTTAGCTTCTCTGAAAGCCTTGGTTCACCCAAGCTGCTCTGGTCCTGCAGAAGCTCTTCCTTTACTAACCACTGACACCAGACCCCAACTTCTGCCACCCACCTGCTCTCCTGAGCTGACCTAACCAATCAGTTGTCCTCTAACACCCATGAACCTCCACTAATGAACCACACCAATATCAAGCAAGGTGCAGTCTTCTCCTGGCTCTGTGGTGGCCCATAATTCTCTATGCTTTAACAAGCAGATGAGTAGGATTTGATAGCCCTCATCACAAAAAAAAAAAATCCCTTATCACTTTTATGAAACGTGAATCATAAAAATAAACCTCATCACTTTGCAGAAATGCCAACAACAAGTCACTAGGTTTGGTTCTAAACAGTTTATTTTAGGTCACATCAGGACAGTCCAATGCTGAGAGCAGTAACACCACCACTGCATCAAATTCCAGATAACAGAGGCAGTCATAAAGCCCAGGCAGGAATTTCACCCACAGCCTCAGCTCTAACTGCAGCAAGTGGAAAATCACCACTGAACAGCTCTTCATTCCACCAATCCTGAGCTAAAACATCCCTGCTCCACTGGAGATTTTCAGTGGGAGCTGGATTAAGCTTTATTTGATAAATGACCAACAACTCATAGGAAGAGTCACGGCAGAATAGGGCCCCGTTATGAGCTCAGCGTGTGCTGCCCTCCTGACCCACAACAGCCAAAACCTTAATTTCACTCTCTGACAACAAAGCCTCAAAACTATTCCTTAAATACACAACTTTTGCAGGTGGCTGCGCAAGGAGCCCCTGCCCGCCACGGACGGGGGGCCGCGGCCATAAAACCTGAAACATGAAGCTGTGCCTGCAGATTAAAAAAGTTTGTAAAACGCGTAAGGTGGGATCAGATCTGGTGGAACCTACAGCAGTAGGTTCACTCCTGTAAGTTTATATCACTGACATCGGGCACGTTGTTAAGAGTGTGATACTACTGGTTTTGCTCCCTTTGCAGCGGCACG
The DNA here is from genome assembly GCA_013397095.1 of Sterrhoptilus dennistouni. Classification (NCBI taxonomy): domain Eukaryota; kingdom Metazoa; phylum Chordata; class Aves; order Passeriformes; family Zosteropidae; genus Sterrhoptilus; species Sterrhoptilus dennistouni. The sequence goes on from VWZU01012850.1 coordinate 303,984, forward strand.
TACTTGAGGATAAGGCAAGGAAACGAAACACACACACAAAAACCCCACCAAAAACCTATTTCAGCACGCACAGCAATATAAAACCTCAGTAAAGTGATCCTGAGTCACTCTGAGTTTTCCATGAATAAACCAAGGGGACTCTTCAGGAGCTGCTTTGTTGGGGGGAAGAGATGTGGAAGCTCAGGGCAGTTTCACAGCACTGTGTGTCTGTATCACTGTCAGAACTCTGCAAGCAGCAAGCAAGATAAAAATATTCAGGGGTTTCAACTTCAACAGCTACCAACAATCTTTCTAAAAATAAAAAAGTAAAAAAAAAGTTAAAATTTGTAGTTTGAAGGTGACCGTGATCTCAGCCTGGAATGTGTGACAGCCCCTGCCATGCCACTGCTTGATTTGCAACCACACTTTCATTAACATACATCTTTAAAAATAATGCTTTTGCTGGGCTGACAGCACTGCCAGAAAGCCTAATAGAGCCAGTCATTCTGAAGTCATTAAAAAGTTGAACTAATAGATATTTAACGATAACAGAGAGGAGTCGTCCAAGTTAGCAGAAACTGCTCTAGAATCCTAAACTGACTCTGAACTGAAAAAACACATTCCAGGGCAAGAACAGTGACAAGACTCTCTGCAGCTCTGCACACACTGTAGTCTCTTTGGGGAAAAGAGAAAAAACTGAGTGCCCTGTTTGTGGAATTTCATTATTGACATACACCTAAAATTACATATGTTCAGGTTAGATTGGGTATGACAGGAGATAATAGTAAGACAGCAAAAAGAAATCCTAGATCGACCTCATTTGAAATTTAAAAAAAAAAAAGTTTTAAAATGCAGCTTTTAAGCCCTACTCCAGCTGCAATCAAATGAAACATGAGTTGCATCTAGCGTGCATGTTTTGACTGCATCTCACCATTATCGAGCTGTTCATCTCAGCAAAGCTCATTTATACAGTCATAAGAAAGAGCCCAGGCCTTTTGTAAAGTTGATCCTAAGTGATGAAACCTAACCTCAGCCGTGAGTCAGGGGGTGGGGTGGTATGTCTCTGAAAAAACTCTAAGAGAGAAAATGACAAAAAAATGTTTTTCTTTCCCTCTTTTTGTTAAATACAGCAGGTAGAACACAGCAGAGTGACCAGATTACAACAGTGAGTTCATCTCAATCCTGCCTCGAGCAGTCTGGGAACCATACCTGTCTGTCAGTCAAGCTTGAATTTAGTAGTATAAACTTGTGGGCAGCATGAGGCTGGGAGCACTGGTAGGATCTTTTACCTTCTCAGGTACAGCCCAATGTTTGCTTGTGAATTTTACAGATGAGTTAAAGCAATTAGAGGTGAACAATTACTGCTGATTGAGTGTCTGTGGCTCGGGAGAGAGCGGAGTCTCCACACTGGGGATGCCCCCCGTGCAACCAGGGCTGATGAGGGGCTTTGTGTCCCTGGGGAGGCAGGAAGAATTGGAGTGTCCCCCCACACCTGCACCCAGCACTGGCTGTGGCTGAGCTGGGGTCTCCTGTACCAGCCAGGCTGCATCATCTCTGCCCTCCCGCCACAACCACTGACACGCATCCTCAGCTTCGCCTTATTTTTATCTTCCCTTTTCATTCCCTCCTTTTTCTTTTTTACCCCTCTTTTTTTTTTCCAGGAGCTACTGAGGCTGAGTGACCCCAGGCAGCCCCACACAGTCTCTATGTGCACACTCAGCCCTGACTTGCATTTGTCACTCCTTGTACACGCACACGTTTGGCCATGTAACGTCCATTTCCCAGTTTGCCTTCCCATTATATTTTATGTTACCTCTGGTGAGCTTGTGCCAGAAGAAAGCAGAAGGAGGAGCTGTTAGAAAGGCTTTCTTGCTTTAAGATTCGAGAGCACATTTTTAGCATTAACTTTTTAGGCTCTGGTCATAAAACGCTGGAGTACGCGGACGATTTTGTGGGTAAATGTGCAGCGTTTCCAGAGGGCCAAATGAACAACAATCTCCTGCTGACAGCACCCAGATCACAACATGCTACTTGAGAGACAACCAAATCTTAATTTGCAAATCTCAGCAACAAAACACTGTAAAAATATGGAATTATGAACAGCACGATACTGTGCAAAATAAATAACAAGCCTCCAGTGAATGAAGGGAATTATTGGCAGCAGTACAGCCACCATTACCGAATGTCAGAAATGTAAACACTAAAAAGAGAAAGTTTAAAAGCACCATAACTTTCCTTCCAAAAACGTCAAGGCGCGGGTGCGTGTGTGCACTCAGAGGGAGATGCTGAGGGCTCAGCCTCGCCTGCACTCTCAGCTGCAGATCCCCAGCACCGACCCAAGGACACTGAGTTGCTATGACCAATGCACGTGATTTTACTTCTGATCTTTCCTACCTACACCAGGTCCTGCTCAATGTAAAATGCTTGAATTTGCTGTTTCAATTAATCTGCGTAGTTTCCTTTTCCTACCACTGTTTTATAAATGCTCTGCATGGAGAGAATTTATTGTTTTTCAGCACGAAGCGTATTTCAGCTTGGAAAACATAACTTGCTTTTACTAATAACCTTTATGGTTTCTTTAGTTAAACCAGCTGCTGTATAAAAAAAGCAATTATCTCTCGGTCTGCTGGCTCGTTCTATGCTACATGTGCTCAGGGCTGAACTGTAAAAGTTGGAAATGAAAAGGATCTTCTCTCATAGTTTCTGAAAAAGTTATTTAACCCAGTTTTAATCAGCTATCTCACATGAGTGAAATACACAGCACTGGGCTGGAAATAGCAGGCTCACTCACATTCATTTCCTATACGTAAGGAATTAGATTAGAAAGAATGATTTCTAATGGAAGCTTTGTGTCTGGTTGTGATTCTTCTTTCAATACTGTCAAGGCAATTAAATCAGCTAAAGATAATCTTTAACATTCACCTGATGCATTTAATTAAGTGGTGAAAAAATGAAACACTGATTAAATGAATCGAATCATACGTTGCAGGTAGTGAAGTTTAAATTGGAAACAAGAATTCACAATCAGTTGTTGCTTTTCTGTTTTAGATATTTTAGTTTAAAGAAGCAAAGCTTCCTCAGCCTAACTTTGCCCATTAAAATATTTCATAATGGCCTCTGTTATCTGCAGACAAAAGCAAACCCTGATTTAGGAACCACCTAATAACTCATCAGCATAATTGAAAACAAAACGCTTTCCTACTTTACTGCATTCTGCCTCTGCCTATCCCAGCCTTTTTTCCAACACACAAGGATAAATAATGTTTCAGCCCAACAAAGAGTGGACTTAAGTGCAATAAATGAAAAGAAAAAGAAAACCACCGAAGACCCTGATTCAGCACGTAAGAACTGTGAGTTCCAGCAAAGTGTATGGGAAGGCACAATAATATCCATGCACGTGTGCATTCAAATCCAAAGCCCTACACATGCAAGCACGCTGGTAACATTAGCACTTTTGTGTCCTCCACTCTTTCCATTAAATTCATGTTACAGCTTCTGACCAACTCAACGATTTAACATTGCAATCCAAGTGGACTGCAACAGGAGCCAGAAAATGTTCCTCATTCAAAATCAGCACATAATGGCTTTGTATCCTTTAGAAAGCAGTCCTGAATTTTACCAGATATAAGACAAAAAAAAATCATTTATGAATTTAATATACAAAATAGAAAATTTGTATTTTCTACCGCCCATAATCAAAATTATTCCATTCTGCATTTCCATCTGTACCTTATCTTTTGCCATAACAGGCAACAGGCCAAAAGCTGTTGTGAATTGCTGTTATTTTTTTTTTTCCCATTGACATCTGAAAGTTCCTTTAAAAAGTAAGCCCAGAAAGTGAACACCACGTACCTGATCACTTATTTGACATGCAACAAGGTTGTGCTGATTGTAGCATCCAGCAAACTTGATATATTTGAGCCAGTTTCCTACATCTGGTTGACTGGCATCTATGCAGAACTTCACATTGCAAAACTCATCCAAGATCTAAAAAGAAAAATATGAAAGAGTAAATCTTTCTGTCCCTGGCTGAGTATTCTAATCAAAAGATAAATCACAGGTTCCCAAATAAACAAGTGGATAATAACAATAATAATAATAATAGTAATAATAATAATAATGGTGTGTTTGTTCAGAAATATGTTTCCCTGCTGAGATTTTTAAGGAACTGTCAGAATACATACATAATAATAAAAAGACAATAAATGTTCTGAAAAATGTCTTGACAAATATTTACATGTAATCGAAATGTTGTCTAATTATTGCAATGAAACACCATGTTAATTTGAGGCACCTGATTTTCTATGCATTCATCAATGACTATGTCTGAAATTATTCTTTTAATTAAATAGGACTCTGACAGGAATGTAACAAAAATTATTAAAATAGATGGCACTGACTTCATTTAAGGTTTCTATTTTGTTTCAGGATTTATGTTGATTGCAGCACTCATTTAGAATTTTCATATTTGTAGCTCTGAAGGAAACTTTATCTAGTAGGCAGAGTTATTTATCTTGTTTTAATATTACACTTCCCAAACAGTCCTGTGCAACACTTAAATCCCTCCCCTTAATCGAAGCAAATAACAGAACTCCTTATGTCAAAATAAAGAGAATAAATGAAAAACAATGTAAACACTCATGCAAACCATGGCAGTATTCAATACACACCAATAAATGGTTCCAATTACGCAGACAATAAACAAATATAATGAGACTGCTGGTGGACAAGCTAAAGACGATGTTCCATTCTAATATTATGACAAATTACTAATCATTACAGCCGACTGAATATCATTATTTGCCAGCCTCACCATCGGCCTATCCCAAACTTCCCACAGCCTCCCAGCCAGCTGAACGCTAAATTGTAGCTCTTCTCCTTGGCACCGGCAGCACCCACCACTCCCCATTTTAACAGCAAAAATAAAGGGAACAACCTTAAAAC
>VWZU01012852.1:14129-60868 GCA_013397095.1 Sterrhoptilus dennistouni
AGTAAGTTTAATTTACTTAAAGAAAAAGACAGGAGGATCATTTGATTTATAATAAAAATTTAATAAATAAACATTTCCTTATGGGCCTCGTATTTACCTTAGATATTTTTTCCTAATAATATTTTTTAAATATTTACCTTTAAATATTAAAACTCAGTTTTTGATTCCATTTGGAAATAATTACTTAAATATCTTATTTGCCTATTTCAATTGCATGCAACCCATTTTTCACAAGTTTGAGATTGCCTATATTAATTTATATTTTAATATTTTAATCAATGAGGTTGTGAACATTTTGCAGGCATTACAACATTCCTTACCATTGGCTTCTCTTATTTTCTGAAAATGGAAATTGTTTAATGCTGTAAAAAAAATACATTCTTACATGGATGATTGGCACCTTATACTGTAAAATCTATGCTCATATGATTGTGCTTCTATATGCCTTTCACAGAAAGTCATTAATGTCTCTTTTTTGTGCTGAACTGAGGCTTGGGATCCCTTTGTGATAAACAAAAACCACAAGGAAAAACCAAGACTCACAGAGACTCACATCTGCATTCATCCTTCCTGGAATATTTTTTCTCTTTTAACAAATAAATAAAATCTGATCAGTATGAAAGATGCAATGTAACAGAAGAAAAAGGAGAGGTAGGCTTGCCCTAACAGTCATTCCATGAACTGCACAAACCAAATGCATGCCAAAATTCCATATCCTACTGTTATGGACAGTTCAGGAATGCACATAATGAAGAAATGCTGGGTAAGCTCTACTTGAATTGAAAACACTATTGACATCCAGATCAACCATTATTATGAAATTCATTCCATTATTATGGAATTCAGTGGCAAAACATAAAGTGTGCAGTTACAATGTGATTAGGAGGTCAGCTTTATTAGCTTTATGGAGGAGTGTAATTATTTTAAAATGGGAAAGAAGTAGGAGAGGAAAAGAAATTCTGAATTCTTATGATTCTTCTGTCTATTCTGACTTTGTCTTTTGATGACTTTACAGATCAGCTACTGCATGGGGCCTAAAGCTCTGGCCATCTAAAGATCATTGCTTTTTAACACCAACTTTTACTGCAGCAGATGCTGGGTTGAAAATTAAAGGCCTATGCAGTCAAACATCTGATGGGTACTATATTGTCTGATTAATAATGTAATAAATTACTCTTTCTAAAATTACTTTTTATCTGCACATGCATACTTTTGCATTGTTTGGCCTACAAGAACTAGTTTAAGAATGTTAAGAAGATTTTTCTCTTGTGCAATTTCGATTTGTCTCACTGCTTAAAAAGAAAGTAGTTTCCTATTTTTCATCCTTTTAAAACATCTTTTGAAAGTCACTGTATGTTAGAGAAAATGTGAGGGTCTCATGGAAGACATATAGAGCAAACCCCTTTGTTTCCTTTCCACAGCAAACACCCAGTCTGAGTAGTGTCATTAAAAGGACATTCTGGCAATGAGCGGGAGATTGAACATCATAATTTTCATTTTGTTTGTATGTCAGCCTATCAGGGTCATGTCAGCAACAGTGCTTTTCTTATTGTATGACATGTTCAGAAGAGGAGTGGCAAATGGATGTACTGCTCTAAATCAGGAAGCTGACACGTGGGAATGAATTTCTGGCAGATACTAGGAAAAAAACAGATATTTTTTATAATTTTCTCCAGGCAACGAGACTTTTGAATAGAGGGACAAAATTTCAATGTCACTGCACACACCCCTTTGATTTTGTCACCACCCACTTTCTCATGGAAAAATGTCATTGATCTCCTAGGGAAAGTGACAACAATTAAAGTTACTTTTAAACACAGTAATGGTATTAGATATGAGACTAAATTTCCATAGTTAAAATGAACTGTTTCTTTTCTGAGTGAAACACTTTTACACTGTACCAGGACTGCCAGATGGTTATTTTTCACTATGACAAGGCTAATCTTGGCTCTGTGCAATGTAATGCTTGTGCTAAGATGAAGGCCACGGTTACAGGGATTTTGAAGACTGTAGGAAGGAGGATGATTTAAAGGGCCTTCTGAATTTAAAAATTGTTTCAATATTTTTTCAGTTGCACTTTCCACCATTTCAAGTGAAATCGAAGCCTTACTCATACTGCAGTGTGATGCTTTGTTGAATTGTGTAGGGATATGGACAGGCCCTTTAGCTGAGGCCACAGTTCATGTGGGGGTTTGGGATTTTTGACAACCCTTAGACTTATATTATATACTTGGTGTAACACAAGTGAAGGTGAGGCCTATGGAGAACCCTAGAGAGGAAACAGAGCTGCCTGGGCCTGGATATGGGAAAATTTCAGAGCAGTCTGATGTCTTAATTTGTATCTCAGTCTATTGCTTAGGTTTTGGATTGAGTGCCTATATTTCTTGCAAGTAGAGCTTACATCCACAGCTAAGGACATCAGCCTTTTCCTTAGACAGCTGGGAAAGCCAGAGTCTCTTAAAGTGCATTGACAAGGAATAGAGGGGATCCAGAAACGGTAGAATTTCATTCCCTCTTTTACCCGTGTAGCACTGTTTGAGTTCAGCACCAGTCATCAGAATTTAAAATCTATTCTCAAGTGAGGATACCTTATTTTTTCCCCTCTTTGCTTCTGCATATGCAAAAGGTCTGTATGACACAATGTTCACAGGTTATAGGGTAGGAAGGAACACCTTTTTTTCCTTGTCAATCATTAAGTTATGAGACTTCACTTGGTGTGTATATTAGGCAATTTTAAATAATTAAAACAGTCATGTACTTCAGAAGTAATGAGGGACACCATCATGGTTTCAGTGAGAAGCTTGACTTAGAGCTTCTTTACTTTTTTGGACAAACAGAATTTCCACTCTAATGTTGTTATAATGTTGCTTTCAACTATAATTATTATACATATTTCATTCTATCTTGCCATTCCTGGAGTGGATTAAAAAAGATCCTAGCTACATTTCAACATCTATACGTATTTCTTTATCTTCTGATGAAATACTATTTCATAACCACAGCAGCATTTCTTGGAAGATGCATCTTACCCTTCCACAAATAAGAATATATTTCAAAAGACTGCTTGTTCACATAGGCCCTGGCCAACAAATGAGTTGTATTTGAGCTGGTGAGTTGTTCCTGTCTACCATATTATTAGCAAACTTTTATTTTGAGAATGCATTTTGTTATAAGCCTATTCATAAAATTTGGATGAGGAATCCTGTCTAATGTCCACATTTTCCAGGTAGAAACTGGTGCCTCGGATCTTCCAGGATTTCACTAACAGTAAATGTGGATGCCCAATAACAAAGGTAATGATGGAAATACTCCCCTCCAAAAAACATTGTTCAACTTTCTTAATGTGCTTGTTTATATTTTTCATGACTGCAGTATGAACCAAGCAATTGGTCTACTTGTTAAAACAAGGAAGTGCATACTGAAATCAAATTTAGTGTAAGGGATATAATATCACTGATTTCTATGGGGTTGTACTAGGGCTGCATTTGCCCTGACTATGCAAACTTCATGTGAATCATTCAAGTACTGAAGAACTGTGCGTAGTTTTAATCAACATTGTCCTGTAAGCTGTGTTTAAGTAATAGCATTTTAATCAGTCAAAAATAGTTCCTCCTTTTTCCTCTTGAAAGCATATTGCCAGCATTATAAAACTTAATTTTGTGAGCTTTTACACACTCTAAGTATTTTATAATATTTTCTTAGAACAAGAAGCTGAAATGCCATCTGGTTCCACGAGTCTTGGTTAAATATCAATGATTTAGAGGTTTTGTGACATTTCTTTATAAATACTGATACTTTATACTGATATTTTATACTGATAAAACACTTACACAGAAATGATCACACAGGACTTCTAATCCCATGGCTGTCGTTTTTCCAAACTTCAATTTTGGATTGGCTGACTATAAGAGCCCTGAACCATGCAGTCCCTTATAACTGATATATTTTATTTGTCTTTGTAATGGTTTACAAATAGTGTTCCTACATTTCTCTCCCCTTCAGTCTCTCTTCCCTTTACTCTCTCCTCCTTTCCTTTTCCCCTCTCCCCTTGGCATACTGAAGAGGAGAAGTGGTAACACAAAAGGTAATGATCGTGGGTTGAGATAAGACCAATTTACTGGAAACAGCAATGAGATAAGAAAGTGAGCAGTAACAACAACACAATCAATAACGAAATCTACAGGATAGACAGGATAGGTGAATGGTAGATTCAAGTGGTTGCTTGGAAGTGGAGTGCCCCTCTGCTTCCTTTGCCAAGTTTACTCAACTGGAATGACCCTCTCCCTGGAAGAGATTCTCTTTCCCCCATCCCTGATAATAACATGAAGTGGTATAGAATAACCTCCTGGTCCTGACTCCTCGAGGGAAAAAGGAGCTATGAAAGCTGCCTACCAACAAGAGATCTATCATTCTTTATCTGAGGTGTGAGGAAGGGAATGGTGTAGAGTCCCCTCAGTAATATTAGAGATGGGATTGATGCTGAGAACACTAATTCAGAATGAAAATTTTGTCCTGGAAATTTCCATTTATAAGGCAACCTCTCAGAAGCTTGTTAGTTCAGTTTGCCACTTTATGCCAAAGGGGTTCCAGGACTGGTGTGGCTCTTTGGTTTGCAAGTACAGGCCTGGAAACAAGAATTCAGAGAAGTAATAAAAGGAAAGAGCTTTGTTTCCAGCAAAATTCAAGATAATTCCATGAAAGAATAAAGATTCAGAGGCAGTTAAACTGCCAATGAGCTCCTAGCTAAAATCCAGACAGAAATACTGTCAGCATCGACCCTGGATCAGAAGATTAACTTTAATGGCAAACTATTGTTCTGAATTTGTGCTTTTACTGGCCAATCCTATTAAAAAGCATTATATTACAAAGTCCATGTTTGCTTAGACCAGCATCTTTTATTATGTGGGATTTTCCTATTTTTTCTCTTAGATAACTTCTTGTGGCAAATCTTTTTAACTATTGTTAGTGTCTGTGCTTGTATAGAATCCATGAGTATATACATTTCTAATTGTATCCTGCTTTACAAGTTACTTAAAGCTGATGCTAAATTTCTGTGTCTTTTGAAATGAAGATCCTGTTTCTTTGGTTATCACTATAAAGTCTGGGGCATACATAACTGTGCTAGGATACAAACGAAGAATTTTAGTAAGATTTTTAAATAATGCTGTTTTGCAATAGCACTATTATACTTCCATGTACCTCTACTGTTTTACTTGCAAGATTTTGATGAAATAATGTAATATTATGACAGTTTCTTCCCACTTCTCATGCCTTTAGATCACAACACGCTGAAAGAAGCACCAGGTCCATTTTCAAAGGAATAAGAACTGTGCAGACATCTGAAAAACATTTTTAGTGTTCCAAGTCTGAACTGAACAAGTTCTTTTAAAGGCTTCATTATAGTTGTTCTGACAATCATTCACCAAGATACCATATGTTGCCAATAAATAAGCCTTCACTAGATAGCCATTGTCCCCTACAACAGACATAAGCACTTGTTAATTAAACCTAATTAAGCCAATAGCATACATAGTAAAAACACATGCTGACTAATTTGCTAGCCAAAGTTGGCTTGGGCAAGTCTTCAGCTTTTGGCAGATAGCTGACATCTCAAAGCCATGTGCATTAAGGAGAAAAAAAGTCAGGCTATTTTGGAAGAAGGATGTGAAAAAGGTTTGTGTACACAAACACAACCCTTATGTCTGTACAGATGTAAGTCTAATTTTTTTCTTTGACCTGAGAGCCAGCAACAGTTCCTAATGAGACAATTCAATAATAGAAAGTGTTTCAGAGAAAAGAGAAATCATTCTTCACTGTTTTTTTCATGGCTATGGGGAGGAAACACCAGTGGTTATATGACCAGAAGTGTTGTACCATTGCAAACTCACAGACAGCCATGTTGCACCTCCCAGTGAGATGTCAAAGGCTGGTTCACTAACAGTACCTATTCATTAAATACTGCAACCCATTCAGAGAATAAAGGGAGTTTTTATAAAACCATAGGCTCTTGGTTCACAGGTGAGCTTTCAAGATGACTAGCAGATCTCTTTAGATATTTTTCATAATTGTATTAATACTGTAGGATCTGTATCATCTTTCAACACATTAGCAGTCTACTTTGACATAAGAAACAACAGGGAGATGCAGATAAAGCTATGCCATGGTTGTAATTTTGCTTTAGACTAAACACATTGATACAGATATGACTCCACTTTATACTAGTTTAGTTCCTCCACCTCATTCACCATTTCACCTGTCCAGTTAATGTCTTATTCACTCAGGTGTTTCAACTAGTACTTTTGCAGAAACTCTGCCTGAGTTCTGTCACCTGGGGCTGTCAGTGTGGAGAAGATACCTGCAGTTACCAACTGCCTGTGAGCCGTAGTGGAAAGGCTGTCTTAGGCAATAGGGCACATTTGTGTTTAGAGTGTTAGTGGCTTTTTCTGCTTATTGATAAAGCTGCCTGATGGGTGCCATGAAACAGTGTTTCTTCCCAAGTGTACAGTGTACAAAAGAGTGCAGTGTACTTACAGTTTCATGAAGTTATGTTCCGATTTTTAAATAATTCTTGTTTTGATTAGCAAATTTACTGGTCCCATGCCATACCCACTGCCTTTTAGAAGCTGTGAACAGTATATACCATGATCAAGCTGAGAACATAACTTTAAATGCAAGAGATAGACATGAAACAGAGACAAAATTAGAAATATTGACATGAAAAATATGCTTCTGTTTTGCCACCACAAATCATTACAGTTTCTTATCCAGAGGTAAACTTTTATGGTATAAATTATTAATAAGATTGAAGAATAGCAATATGATTATACATCTTCTGATCTTATAGTTGTCTTAATCTTTCTGTATGAATTCATTCACTTTTCCAAGTCTAGTATGACATTTTAAGCCTAATTCAATAAAATGAAGGCCTTTTTTTTTTTAAATTCAAAGCAAAATTTAATTCAGATGTCTCATATACAGCCAAATATTTCTATGAAATATACTGGGTTTATGAATATTATATTAGGAACATTTATTAGTTGGAAATTTCAATTAGGTGATATTTACATATGCAATATTAAGCCATAAAATTGCATAAGTTTCCAATTACTGTAAAAGAACTAAAATTATTTACAATGTTTAAAGTAACAGCAGGGAAGTTATTGCATTGGAATAATGGGACAAAAAACTTCTGCAATAGCTATGGATTCCTTAAATGGCTGATTTACACATATTTTCCTTCACTCAGGAATCAAAAATAATTGCAGTCATTTAAAGTTTAGAATATGGTGCCAAGAGATGGTGAAGTTATGACCAGATGATGAATTTTATCACAATACCACTTCATACAGAGTGATGGAAGTTTGCAGGAAAATGTACAAGCAATTCTTCCTATTGAAAGTAATTTTAATTATTTTCCTTCCACGTACAAAAGGGAGATTACAACAGATCCAGGAATTCCTGCTGCAGTTCTGCTTGTCTAGAAGTTTATGAGCCACTAAATGCATGAATATACTGTGAAAAATGTTAATTACTTATATTTCTTTTCCTCTCCCGGTTTTTGCAAAACAGCAAATGAAATAACTTTTCCAAAACATATTTTTACCCTTTGGTAAATTTCAATAGATGTAAGGACAAGCTTAACATGATAGAATATGCAATAGGGTTATAGGAAAAACATTAGTACTCACTGTTTTCTGATACTTTTTTTTTTCTCAGAAGAGTAACTGCAAGTTACAGAAGATTGTAGTTTGTAATATTTTGGACACAGGTATTAAAGAAAGCTATGCTCCTCAGTTTTCCTAGTGAATTTTTCCTGAAGTGTTCTCCCATTTACTTCATCACTTAACTGTACATTGTACGCGTACACAAACTATTTTAAAACGAACTTTATTCAAAATTATTTTTAAAATAGACTGTATATGCTTGTGTAAAGGCCTTGTGTATCTTGTGCAAACTATGTGTTGGAGCAAGTTCATGAATACAGAAACTCTGCTTGCAAAAGAACAGGTTTTGTTTTGGAAGGTTACAGTACAAGATATGCTTAAAACTATATAATTTAACTAACCCCTGTAGAACTTTTATAATATGTGCTCACACAAAACAATTTCTTGCAAGCAAGTGCTGGTGAAACATAGTGGCCTTATTGTGCCATTAATATAATGTCCATTGCAAATCTCTGATGGATAAATTTGGTTTGACATTAAAATAGAGGGTTCTTTGCCCTCACTGTATCATTTTCATTTTGAATCTGAAGGTTTTCATGTAAACTTGACCACAGGTTTTTCCTCAGAAATACCCTTATTTTCAGGTCAAAATAACAACTCAGTAGAAACCATTGTAAAGACAACACATATAACATATGGATGGATAACCAGAGTAGAGCTGAATTTGAATCTTTTGGCAGAGCAGATCCTAATCTTTTTTTTTTCTTTCAGTTCATAAATGTTTATATAATTTCTATTTTTCATTCCAAGGTGGAGGCAAAAAGAAGTAAAATTAAAATTCTTCTGAGAATTATCTTCCCAGCACCATACAGAAATTTTACTATTCTTCACAAGCATTTTCATCACTTTTCTTGAAAAATATGACAGATGTTCTAAGAGTAGCTATTACATTTTTTCAGGTTTTCATACTCAAAAAGGCTGTATCAGCCTCTTTTCATAATAATCTACCTGAAGATGGTAAAAGATGGTAAACTGCTTGTCAGCAGTTTCATCCTTAAAATAAGGTAGTGGTCTTTATTTCATAGGTGCTTGTAAAAGTCTATTTTGGTCACTAACTCTTTGAAGATTTTTAAGAAATGCTAATTGATCTTTGTACTGTGTATGTGAAAACTATTCACCTAGTAAAGCCTGGTTGTCCAAATTCTTGCCTATGAAAGCTTATTTGGTTCTGTAAGAGTGCTCCTTTGAAAAATCTAAAAGGGCTGGTTATATAATCAAGCACAGTAATTTTAAAAGTACAGTCAGTCTTTAATTATTTTTTCCCAAGATGAAAATATAATCACCCACAAAGTTTGTGCTTTCTAAATTATTAAGTCAGTATAGAAAAAGGCAGCCTCTGTGTGTTAGAGTTGTGGAGGGAGGCAGGGCTAGAGGCATGAATTATCCAATGAAATTAATTTTGATTAACAAAACTGTTTTATCATCAGTTTGTTCTTGGACCTGTGATGATGCATAAAATTATACAAGGATAATCAAGAGCTTGATTTGACATGACAATCTTGATTACTGGGTTTGGAATAGCAAACAGCTTTCTGAAGATCGTTTTAATTGTAGGCTTTCTGTTATCAGTCACTTTCAACAAATCTGTTAACCATTTTAAAGTCTTGCTTAGATAGGAAGGTCAGCTTTCTGACTGTCAGGAATAGGAATTTTACAAAGAGGTGAATGCTGAGACCAGTTTCCTTTCCAAATGAGGAAAACGTTGCTGTCTGGTTGTGCTCCTGAAGCTGACCAAGGAAAGACAGACACAGTGTTTAATGTAATAGTCCTCTAATCATTACAGTGTGGGTGACTGGCAGCAATCCTTGAACCAAACTGATAAAAGGCTTATCTATTGCAAAGCAGTATTTTGAAGAAGTTTTTTCTAGTATCACTGCACTGAACAAAACCTGAGTTCTTTTCAGTGTGATATATTGTATGACACATAGTAACAATTGCTGATAAAAGTAATGTAACTGGATACAGTTATTATAGAGAGAAATTATTTGAATGCACTGCAAAGTATGCCATGTAACTGCTTCAGTTTGTATGAGTCTGGCTGGGATGGAGACAACTTTCTTGTTAGCAAGCATTATGGTGTTGCATATTGGATTTAGGACTAAAAGACACCATTCTTTTGTCTATTACAAAGCATTGCACAAAGGCTTTCACTTTTTTTCTTTCTCCAACTCCACAGCGAGTAGGCTGAGGTCAAGCAAGAAATTAGAAATGGTCAGTCAGACCAGCTGACCCAAATTGGCCAGAGGGGTATTCCATATCATGTATTGTCATTGTCACCAGCCATAAAGCTGGTATAGCAGAAGAAAGTGTTGTTTGGAGGTCTTATGTTTTCTGGAATACCTGCTACTCAGAGAGTGAGTCTGCATCAGTCTGCTTGTGAGAGGTGGTGATTGATACCTTTGTATCACTTGTTTTTTATCTTTCCTTCATTGATTAAACTGGGTTTTTTTTCCCTCAATCCATGAGTTTTCTTGATTTTGGTCTTTGTGCTGTCTCCTTTGGCCTGCTCAGCAGAGAGCAGTGAGCAAGTGTGGGTGCTTTGTTGCTTGCCAGGGTCAGCCCAACACAAAGTTATACCTACAAAATAGTTTTCTTGCACTCTCTATGGCATGTGGTTTTTTTGAGGAATAGCAAATGCTTGTCTTTTGAAAACATGCAATGTACTTCTGTTCTAAGTCATGGCAAATGAAGACTACCTGATTCCTTTCTCAAGTGTGCCTTCTCTCCAAACCTCACACACATAAACATGTGTATGTATCTTCAAATTACTTAGTCAGACTGCTTATAATTCCTATATCCCTGCGCCCAAGTTTCAGCAGAAAAGAAGGAGATTCTGGGCCTACAACAGTAACTCTTAATCCTGTGAGCACCTCGACTGATGCAAATTTACCCATTAAAACTCTACTGACCTGTATAAAGAATTACCTGGACTTCCTTTTTTTTGATCTTAAATTGTGACTTTTTTCTTTTTTTTTTTTTTTTAACTAATAAATTTACACTACAATACTTCTCCATATCTATGAAAACTCATATGTGTTTTTCCCTGACATCAGGAAATGTTCTAAGCATGAAAAACATTTATTTGATTTAGAGATTTTATTGACCATAACTAGTTTGCTGTGTTTTGTTTGGCACAACAGCCTTGGTGTGGTGGCTTTGTGGTTGGATTTTGCAGACTTTGTGCAACCAGATCCACACGTAATGATTTAGTCTGGCAATATTTCAAAAACAGACAAAATGTACGCACTTTTATTTTAAAGTCTCCTTTTCCCATTGGTGGCTTTCATTTGGGAAGCGTTTGTTTTTTGTTTTTTTTTTTTAATAACACAGTATCACCTTTTACATATGAATAGCAGCAGCCTGCTAGGAATGAAGGCTTTTTTGCAGTTTTTGAAAGAATGTGTTTACATGTATTCTTGAACTGTGATAGTACTCTAACTGGGGACACTGCAGAGTAGCAACAATTTTTATCCAGTGTGCAAAGACTCAGGATTCGAGAATGTGTAAGCACAGTGGGACACATCCACAGTGATTTGTAGATTTTCTTTCACATTGAGTGATGCAAGCAAGCATCAAGGGCAAGACACAGCTCACCTTAGATGGCTTGTGGTGTAAATGTTGGGTTCTTAGCTGGGGACCTCTGAGGGACAATCAAGCAAAGTTGGAACTTTTAAAATATAAGTCATCTAAATTTTTGCCAAAAAGAAGGTCTTAGAGTGAAAGGAATGACAACCTAGGGCTGTCATTCCTTGACAGCCTGTACTGTCTATGTGGAAAACACAGGAAGCTAACCTATGTGTAGACATGTTGGACAGAGTAATTCCATCACTACAAGATCCCTGTAGGATATGGTTATTTCTACCATAGTTTTAGGCATCTAGACACCTTTAAAAAGATCTGGCCTACGAATCCCAAAGAATTTCGTTAGATAACTAAACAGGCATTAGACTAACACCCAAGTACCATGATTTCTGTCCTTGTAAAGACTAAAGAAGTTTGGACTCTACTGACCAGGTAAATGCCTGAGTTGAGAACATTTGAGCTCATTGATGTCAACAGTGGAATAAAGTTAAAAAAATTAAAATATAAATTAACATAACATAGTACTCTGGGTGTCCAAGCCTAGCCTGGAGAAAAAGATTTGAAAAGTAGTGACATAGTTCATGGTTTTCTCAAATACTCAGAGCTAACTCCTAAGTACAATTCGCCACCATTTCTGATATGAACAGACCTGCTTCTTTGAATTTAGGTTTTAGGTATTCATTGCATTATTACGTGTGCTCTTTGAAAAGCCTATTTAGTAACCTTAAAAGGAGGAAATATCTTACCATGCTTTATTTTTTAAAACTAAAGCAATTCACAAAGAAGCCTGGTGTTCTCTTTTGAAGAAAATCTGATTTCATGATATTTCACATTATAAAGAATGTATTTTATTGATACAGAACATGAAATATTATTGAGTTTTATACCCTATTACTTTCATATGGCAAGATAGTAAGCTGTGCAAGGAGAACCTGTGCCACCAAAGATGGGTTGTGACAACACAGCACCATGTGGTATCTCGCAAGGCTGCTTATTGGCAGGCTGTGCTGCAAGGAAATATGGCACTGCATCAATTCAATTCCAGCTGTAATATCACTGCGTGTCACTGATTCATACTTTGCAGTATGTGATCTGACCTGTCCAAAAGACACTGGTGCGCAGCCACAAGTGAAGGTCAGAAAGCCTCTGGATAAAGTCAGTACAACAGGATAAGTACTTAACACTTCTGCACTTATTTCTCATACATTTTTCATACTTAGGTATCTTAATTGCCTTCAGATGGTGTCATGAAGACTGATGTCTACTATCTGTGCTTTTCTCTTAGCCTTAATCTTATGTAAAAAACGCAGTATTTGGTTTTGTTAGGGTTCTATTTATTTTTAGTGTACCCATATAAATGTTTTTTTGTTAGTGCAATCAAAGCCCTTGGTCTCGGAAGTAGGAACAGAAAAATTGTGAAGACCTTTAGTTTTCTTTCCTACTCTTGCACTAGTTTATATGAAGAGGATTTCTATAACAACTAATAGGCTTTAAAGTTACTTTGTTTCAGAGTACTGGCGGTCAGTCAAGGTCTTTTATCCTGTCATATTTCTCTTAGATACAGAGAGACTGAAATGAACATGATAAAGGTCTAAACATTATTCCTCTCTCCACATTCTCTGATAAATCAGCTTTATGAGTAGAGAGTGGATGTGATCTTTATGTCAGCCCATGCAGCTAAGTATGCAGATTTACCCATAGACTGATGTCTTTAACCTTGGTATAATTTTGGAGTGTAATTCTCCAAGTGTAACATTTGGCTCTCACAGTAGGGCAAAATTCTGGATCTTCCTTCATCCCATTTGTAGTAAGCCAAGAGGAAACCAGCTACAGGCAAATATCCATTCCCATTACTGTCCTTCATGGGAATACCAAACAAGATCTGATTACTATGATTCTGAAAGACATAAAACTGACGTAACTATGGAGTCACACTGCGTCAAACAGCTACAAACACAGTATTGAAAATCAGCATTTCTGTCTCCCTAGAATTTTTGAAAAATAAAAGCTAAACCCCGAACTGACTACATAGAGTTCAGTTTCTGGAATGTAAGATGGATGGGTTAATTTTTTTTTTAAATAAAAAAACAGAAACCAAAACACATGTGGGGAAATAACCCATAAAGTTATACTATTCCTGAATTAGTCAAAGTATTTTGTGTAGAAAATGTAAATGCAGAAGAGGTTTGCACTTAAGTTCTTCAAGGAAACATGGAAGTCATGTGAACAACAGTTCAAGCTTTCATTCTTGAGGTGTCCAAAATTTCTGCTGAGCTGCTGGACTTTCTCAGGCTTCCAGGCTCTGGTTTCACAGTACTACAAGGTTCACAAATCAATCTGTGCACAGAACAACAATCCAATACCTTAGAGGAAAATGGTACTACAGGTATGCTACCCAATCTTGTTTGGCTTCAGGCTCTAAAGATCCACAACCGTTGTGATGGCAAGAGAAGAAATGGCTTTGCAAAGGCATGCTGACTATTTCATCAGAAGTTCATTAAAATTAATGTTTGTGCTTCCTGTGACACAATAATGCCTCAATCAAACAAGTGTTCTGAAAAACTGTTTTGTTGGAAAATGTTAAGCCAGTGGTGAAAGCTTCAAACTGACAGTCATACAAGAATATTTTCCAGAATTATTTTCCAAGCTAAGTGGCCTTTTTGTGATTATTTGGATGAAGAGGGATAATGAAAAGAGTTTTTCATATATTCACATACACACGTCAGCCCTGTTAATTGCTGAATTTTGAAAAATCCAGTTGTCAAATGAAACAACATTTTATTAAATCCCAGTGAACTCCAACCACAAGAGCAACAGAATTAATCCCCCTATTGGAGCATCTGCATAGTATATCAATTCTATAAATATTGCTTCATTGCCAGGAAAATATTTCCTTCTCAATTAATTTTGGAAGGTACACTGGGTTTCGTTTCTTCCTTGGACTGGTTTCCAAAAATCATCCACAAATAGCCCAAAATGTTTTTGAATTACTGTGGTTGATTTTCAAATGATCAACAAATAATAACCCTCGTCTAAGTTGTCCATGCCTTTGCCATCATCACTCTTAATTGTTGAGTAAATACAGAGTTGAAAGTTGAAATTGTTGAGTAAATACAGAGTGAGGAAGTCTCTGGTGGCTGGTGATTACTACTGAGCAAGAAAGAGAAGTTAAATGCCCCTTACATGGCAGTCCCATGGCATTAACCAGAGAAGAAGCATTGTTCATAGGAGGAAAGTCCATATGTATCAAAGAAAACCCTATTTATTTTTCCATTTTTTGCCATAATCTTGAAGATTCAGGTGAATTCAACTAGGCATATGTAGCCTTCAAGCCTTCCTTAATGCTTCTTGACTGAACTATAGATAAAAGAATTTGCATTTGACTTTAAATCCTTTATGGAGATACTTTGAGTGTTCTCTATAAGTAAGGTACTTTATAAAGTAAGTGAATAATAATTTGTATTTTAAGATCATAACTATATTTGAATTTAAAAACTGAATTTCAGATACATTAGCTGAAAGTGAAGGGCATCTTCAGTAATTTTAGAATTTCTAATTGGTCTAAGAACTGAGCAATATAAGATACCTTGGTTAGACATCCATTCTCGTTTATAGCCATAACGTAGAGTAACCTGAAGTGTTAAGAAATCCAGCAAGGAATTTTCTGACAGTAGGTGACTGCTTTCCAAAGAAACCATGAAATGAATGGCTACATTTACAGTTGGTACTATTTAGAACTTGTAATACAAAGCCAGGTTTTGATATAATTCTGTAAATATGTTGGCAGAAATACTGATTATTAAACACTTTCTGTGTCTCCTTTAAACTCTAATAAAACTGTTGAAATCAGGTTTTCAGGTGAACCAAATTTGATTTGTATGTTTGCATTGTTAATACTTTTTGTTTACTGTGTAGGACTCTTCACAACTGTGTAAAAGGACTTAGTGAACTTAATTTTGAAGTGTTGGATAAATGCTAAATTTGCTAAATGGAATCCCAGAGGCACATGAGTTGGCTGTATGTAAAAACTATCAGATTTTTGAAGGCCTTCTTCATGGGTCTAAAAGGCCTGGTGCCAATCTCTGACTAGTGAACTTTTTCACTGCTTCATCTGAATCCCTACACATCTATGGGGCATATTGGAATTCATGCAAGCATCCTCAAAGACATAACTGGTGTCATCACAAAACCTCTCAATATTTTTTATACAGTCCTGGGAATCTGGAGAGGTCCCAGCTGACTGGAAGCTGGGGAATGCTGTCCCAGTTTTCAAGAAGGGCAAGAAGGAGGGCCCCAGGAACTACAGGCCTGCCAGTCTCACTTCACCTCCTGATAAAGTTATGAAGATTTTTCTGGGGAATATTGAAAATGCTGAAAGATAACACATTCATCAGTCACAGACAGCACAACAGGACTGGAAGGGATACTCAGCAAGTTCACAAATGATGCAAAACTGGGAGGAGCTCTTGACTCCCCCGAGGGGAGGGAGGCCCTGCAGAGAGACCTTGACAAATCAGGGCTCTGGGCAATCACCAGCCATATGAATTTCAACAGGGGAAATGTTGGATTCTGCATCTGGGATGGGGTAACCCTGGATGTAAGGACAGACCAGGGAATGAGACACTGGAAAGCGGTGCCATGGAAAGGGACCTGGGGGTCCTGGTCAGTGGCAAGTTGAACATGAGCCAGCAGTGCCCTGGCAGCCAGGAGGGCCAGCCCTGTCCTGGGGTGCATCAGGCACAGCATCACCAGCCAGGCAAGGGAGGGGATTGTCCTGCTCTGCTCTGAGCTGGGGCAGCCTCATCTCAACTGCTGGGGGCAGTTTTGGGCACTGCAAAATAAGCAAAACTTTAAACTGTTAGAGGGCCTCCAGATGAGGGCAACAACGGTCCTGAAGAGCCTTGAGATGAAGCCTCACTTGGTCTGTTCAGCCTGGAGGAGAAGAGATTAAGACGAAGTCTCATTGCAGTTACATCTTCTTCAAGATGGCAGATGGGGCAGGCACTTATCTCTCCTCTGTGGTGCCCAGTGACAGGACCCAAGGGAATGGTCTGAAGCTGTCAGGGAATGTTTAGGCTGGATGTCAGAAAAGGTTCTTCACCCAGAGGGTGTTTGGGCATGGAACAACTTCCCAGGGAAGTGGTCACAGCATCAGTGTGACAGAGTTCAAGTATTTGGTCAATGCTCTCAGGCCCATGGTGTGACTCTTGAGGATGGTGCTGCGCAGGGCCAGGAGCTGGACCTGATGATTCTTCTGAAACCCTTCTGATTCAGCTTATTCTCTGAATAAACTTCTGAATAACTTCTGTTTAGAGTTACACAGCCTGAATGTTAATGGCTGTGATTCTCCTTCTGACACATGGAAAGTAGAAATAAAACCCTATTTGTCTGGAGAACTGTGACATAAAAAGGTGTAAGGGCTAAACAAATCTCACACTGGCTCCATTTTGGATATGCTACTGCTCTTGAATTTTAAAATAATAACCTTGATTCTCTGTTCAGTGTCAAGACATCCCATCTGCTCATCCATTCACTGTTAGTAGCCACCTGCAATGAGGAGTTAAAATACTGTGCCAGTCTGTGCTATGTTGCTACCTGCGTAATTTCATGCCAACAGCAAACTCAGGGATTTTTACAGGGACAAAATAATGCAACTGCTGCAGCAACCACATGTTTTCCATCATACAGGGGAAAAAAATAAGGTCAGTGTGGGCTTGAAGGGTTGTAAAGCTTTAGTCTGCCTGAATTATTTTACGCATGTGAAAGTTAAGCAGATGAGAAACACATTAAATAAGATGACAGAATTTAGATTATACCTCCTCCCCTCCTCATGCCCCTTCCAAGTCCTTAGCTCAGTGGATGAATTCCTCCCCCCATTACTTTTTTCCTTTTTTTTTTTTTTCAATTTGTTAAGATGCTGAAATCTGCTTTGTGTGATTTATGAAGGAACTTGAAGCGATTAGTTTCACAGTGCATGAAAATTCCTCAGGTTCAGAAGGATGTCCAATCTGTTATACCGCGAGCCGTTGACTGGATGA
This sequence comes from Sterrhoptilus dennistouni, assembly GCA_013397095.1. NCBI lineage: Eukaryota > Metazoa > Chordata > Aves > Passeriformes > Zosteropidae > Sterrhoptilus > Sterrhoptilus dennistouni. The sequence goes on from VWZU01012852.1 coordinate 31,474, forward strand.
GAACATGAGCAGCTCGGAGCCATAAGGAGATTGTGTTGAGTTATTAAACACTTGTGGTAAAGCTGCTTATTGTTAATTCCCCAATGTCCTGCTGAAGTGATCGGATAAGATCAGATCGGATTAGATCAAAGAGCCTGGGAACCAGCCTTTCGAGCAGATTCATTTAATCAATAAAGAGGGTCTCCAAAAAGAGAGAGAGGCAGTACCAGGATCACGAGAGATTAGAGTAGGGAAAATAAGAAACAACAGATTATTTTCCTCTTATTTTTAAAATGTAATTCTGTAAGCCAAAGCACGCTTTTGTGTGTGTATGTGTGTGTGCAAAAAAACAGCCAGAAAGAATATAAGTGCTCCCTTGCAACTTCATTACAAAGCAGACAGTTTTAAATGAAGTATTTTGCAATACAGTAATACTTAATAAGTCAAGAGACTGTAGAAGTATTATTAAAGCAATCAGTACCATGAAATACCTACTGTGAAAAAAAGAACCATTAACAGCATTTCAGCAGAAGCAATTTTTGTTTTAATGATTCCTTAAGAAGAAGGGATTCTGGGTGGGTTAATGTGCACCATTTCTGATCTTGCTTTCATCTAAAAGAAAAAAAATGTGAGCAAAACCCAATAACACCACCAACAACAACCTCCACCCACCAGTATCGCATCAAAATCAGAATGTATTAAATTAATAACACTGGCAGATGTTGTGGAATGTGCATTGTTATAATACATGTAATTACAGTACAACTGCTGCCATTAATGCTTGTACAGTGAATAGACTTGTGTATAATTACATGCAAAACCTTGCTATATCTGTACTAAAAGCTAGAAGCTGTTAGTAAATGTTTAGAAAGTTAACCCACAGTAAAAAAGGAAAATATGAAGAACAAAGAATCATTCATTCTAACAAAGCAATGGTATAACTCCTTTCCATTTCTAGAGTAGCAGAATTTGGCCCAAAATAATTTGGAGAGAGGCGGACACCTTTTTAAGATTATTAGCCCTAATTGCTTAATAAAAAATTACATCTACTTTTACATGTTGTAATTTATACTCAGAGTCAGATAAGGATACATATCTATAAATCCCATCTATCAAATGTAATTTTCTATCTACATAGGCTGATGACTTTAGGCCCTGCACACCTTTAGCAATTGTTAATTATTATGGGATGGTTTAACACTATTTTCCAAATCAGCATGCATGCATTAAATGACTGCAATCTAATTTGACATATTATTAGTGATGATTATTGTCAGAGATAAATTAGATTGAACAGAAAATAACTTTCATCCTTAGCATGTTTTAGCTCTCAGAATTAATGTGATTTGGTGAACACATATAAATAAAAGTCTGATGAGTCCCTGCTGACTGCAGGGCTGCTGGTACTGAAGTGTATCAATTTCATGCAGATGATGAATTTCTTAAGCATTCAATGATAATCATGCTTGATTTGACAAGACTTTCTCATGCTATTTTAGGGCCTTAATTTTCTGTGAAGTTCTGTCAAGTGTTCATTAAGCACCTACTTATCTCCCTATCTTAACCTGGCAGCCAATCCAAAGGTTGCCTACCAGTGCCGCTACCAGTCCCAGTCCATTAATATTCCTGGATGTGACTGTCCACGGAGGGAAGCCAATCAATGGCTGATTAACATTCAGGTCACATGATGCCCAAGGAGAGTAAATGAGTTACACAGTAAGACATCAAACAAATTTTCATCTTGAAAGAGTGATTGCTTTTTCTGCTGCTGTGATGTTTGTCAAATTCACTCTAGCCTTGTCCAATTAAGCTCCATGAGCTGAATGACTAATGAGGAGAAGGGAATGCTGTGCCAGCATGACAGCTATGAGAAGTATCACTGAATAAGAGCTGCTGAAGAAATTAAAAAAAAAAAAAAATTTGAAAAATCTCATCTGGATAACTGGTGTAATTGCTTTCAAACTTCAGATGCTGTTTAGAAGTCTCTAGTGAAAAATAGAAATTGCACTGTGCTGTATAAGACATTTGTTTTCTGTCTAACTTTACAATGGAAAATGAGCTTGGATTTCCTCATAATAAAATTATTTTTTGAGATTTTGAACAAATATACATTAACTGGAATATTGCTAGCAAATGTGCTAATGAACCTTCACGGTCTCCTAGAGACATACTGATAACAGAAGATCCAACTTTTAAGCATCAGCCAGTATGGATAAAAAAATCCCTACTTTATGAAACTGAAAGGAAAAAAGGGAAAAAAGGAAGACATTTACCAGATGAGGTGGAGGAGGAAAGCGAGTTCTCTGGATTTTAGAAGGAAGTAGCTTTTCAGGGCATTGATAGAAATACTGTGTGAGATTCTTAAATAGTGTGGCACAATTCTTTTTTGCATCATTTAAGGAACTGATCCAGTGTGGAGTTATTATTTTATTTTATTTTATTTTATTTTATTTTATTTTATTTTATTTTATTTTATTTTATGTCACTGCTATATATATTTGTTGTTAAATTAAAACTCTTCAAGGAAAGAAATCTGAATATTTGAATAGAATTATAACCCTGTTTAGCAGAAAGCTTTTAAAGTGGATATATGAAAGTACATTCTGGGACATCACCAAAAGTCTATTTAGTCACAAAGTCAGAAATTGCATTTTTGTGCTGATACTGTACTAAATTCCGGTGATGTATTTGGAGTAGAGACCCTATGACTAATAAAGCTTTCATCCAGTCACTGAAAGAAGTTACAGTCACCTAATGGATTACTGAAGATATGAAAGAGTGTCAGATCCTACTTATTAGGTTCTAGCATGAAATTAGTTATATTCCCAAGGCATTCTGAAGCAATATTTTCAAGCTGGCTTAATAAGGGTGTTAGAGCATTCCAATTAACTGGCAGCTGAAATGAACAGTAGTTGGAGGCATAAGACAGTATTTATATCTGCAAAGCTAATAACATTTTAAATGGGACTTCTTGGTATGGTGGCTCAAGGTGCTGGAAGGAGGCAAGATGTGGAACATACTGTATTCAAAAGACTGTAAGTCAATTCTCAGCACTGCTAGTCAAGGGTGGAAACTGCAAATAGAGAAGCAATGAATTTCAGTGAAGAGGAAGACAAGGAGGCAGGGGGCTAGCAGCTCGTTGAAGGCAGGAAGAGGGTGTCAGGTGGGTACTGCTGAAGAAACCTGTGGTGAGTGATTAGACCAAGCGCCTGCCTTTAAAAGCATCACCACAAAGAGACATGATGGAAAAGACAGTGTAAAGGGATCAGGGTAGAAAAGGGAGAAATACATGGAAATAGCAATATTTCGTATGCTATTGACATATGAATATGACATACTGTGTTTGGGAGGCATTGTTCCTAGTAAAGTAGCGGTGCAAACTTCAGAGATCAGTACTGCCTCGACATGAAGTATTAGCTGTTAGATTACTGCTTTACTTGTTTCTACTGCAGCCATACCACAGAGAATTCATAGGCTCTGAACCATTAACTGCTGAAATGTTAACAAAGCAAAAAATGGTGAATATTGTTATAAGCAACACCACTTGCCGAAACATTTAAATCAACAGTGGAGAAGGTGTCTAACTTTCTGTCAGTCACATTAGGTGGTTATGAATAAAAGAGTATTCTACTTTCTGCATAACTTTGCATAATTAATAGTTTTTCATGCAAACTATTGTTTGCCTTAATTGTTGTTTCAACAGCTGTTTTCATTAAATTGTAAAGCTCTTTGTGTCTAATCCTTTGAGCTGCACTATTGATAACAAGAACGCACTGGAGCTAGCTTTAGAGGAAGAGAGTCCCTGCCAAGCTGGAAAGCAGTCATGAAGTTACTTGAGAAATAAGGCCCTACAGTGGGACTGGTTGTGTAGCTAATCCATTAGTCTTTTCAAAAGGACTTTGCTCTACGCCCTTATGGCTAAATTGACCCAACAACCTATCAATGCCTTTATTTGCTGAGTGGTTGTCCATGAAAGGTCTCCATGCTGGATCCAAGCTGTAATCAAAGCCTCCATCAGTACCAGGGCTCTGATGACACAAATGGCCAAACTTTCAACGAGGCTGGCTGGTTTCCAGCCACGCCATTTTAAAGATACAAAGAGGCTGTGTTGTGCTGTGGAATTCATTTTCTTGTTTACTTCCTACAGAAACAAGAGCATAATCAGCACTCAGTGAATCAGATCAGACCGCTGAGTTGTTGACAGAAGCTTGGAGAGGCTTGCCAGCTTTCCACATGAAACACTGGCTTTCTTCTAATACACCCCCCACCGTCTGTGGCCCTGCCAATTGTAGCACATCAGAGCAACCATTGAGATAATGACCGTGAAGTCTCATGATACACTTTGATGAAGTGTAACATTTTTTAAAGGATTTTTGTCTGTGCCAAAGTGATAGAGACAGCTGACTAAAAATCACCCCATCAAAATCAAGGCTGATGAACAGCAGGCAAAGACATGTGCTTCCACAGAGAAAAGGGAGGAGAATTTACAGCCAAAGACTCTCAATGACTATGCGCACCACAGATTCTTTTATTTTGCTTTTAAATGATCCTTTGTTTCAAATGAATGTATGTAACTTTGCCAAGAGAGCAATTTCCCCAAATATTTTTTTTATTCCGCATCAAAAAATGATTCAGCATTTAACATTTATAATGTTAAATAAATACCTTTTCTATACAAGCTAACTTTGTTTCTTAGCATTAATTTTTTGCAACTTTACAAAGTAGTATTTTGAAATAGCTGGGACTTAAAACCTTCTCAGCCATTTTAAAATTGTCTAGTGGCAACTCATTGAACCAACTTAGCTTATAGTAAAACAATTGGAGATGTGTTTCCAAGCAAACCACAGGGAAAAGAAACAGCAAGACGGTCGCTTAGGCTTTTACCATGCTTGCTTCAGCAGTCCAATATTTTTCGCAACAGGAAATTCATTACTAGCAATGGATTCATTGATACACACCAGTGCTAAGTAGCCTGGTTTAGGAGCTTAGAGAGAGTCTGCAGAATTTCTTGAACTGGCCATTTACTATGGATCTGGACCACCCCACCGTGCTGATGGAAGTGTGGTTAGAGGTCTTTGAGCTGAATCAATTTGGGTTGGAATTTTCCCAGTGTATCACAGTTACATAAACACCTGTGCAAAATATCTTTGAGCTGAATTAATGGCATAGGGGTGCCAGTGGGGGAGGAGAAGAAAGGAGAGAAATAGAGTGGAAAGAGACAGTTGTTTTCAGTAGTTTTCAACGTTTCTTGCGTGTAAAAAGTGGGTCCGGAGGACTGTGTTTTAAACTGTCTTTATTGTAAACAATACAAGAGCTTATGTATGCCTCTTTGTCTCCTCAGTACTGCAAGCCTAGAACAACGCTTTTTAAAGTCTCTTTTTCTCTCTCTTCTATACTCAAATTATATTTTTTTTCCAAGTTTAAATATACACAGCATGTTAGAGATATACAGTGTCAAAGAAGGATGCAGTAGTCTTCTGGAAGAGATCAAAAGTACTGGCAAGAGAACAAAAGTACAAACTTCACTTTGAACCCAGGTACACAGCATGCTGCAACCAACAGTGTTATAAGTATGCAGAATTCAGTGCTTTCCACAAGATAGATATAGAATACTTGTAGGTTTTTTTGCTTCAGTTTACATCCCATGTCTGGCTTTGAAGAAGGAGAAAAAAATTGGAAGAGAAAAAAAGTGGAGATGGGACCTATTTTGTAGTGGGGATTTGTGGGTGTTTCAGCAGCCCTGTCTACTTTCCTAGAAATGCTTAGTTAAAGAGGGAAGCAATGCAAAACACTTCAGTGCAAAAGGATGCTGCTTCCCATTACAACTGAGCCTCTGTAGTAGAATTAAAAAATTATTGGCACCTTGTTCTTCCTGGAGAACAGCTCTTTGCTCTGCAGTCTTGATATAAAATAAGATAGACAGTGTGTGGTTGCTTTCTTTATCTGGGGGAAAAAATTGATCAAACTTGAGCAGATTTCATGTGGTTTGTATACAACAAAAACAAGTAGAACTCTCACTTTTTTAGCCTCCCTACCAACAAATACAAAGCAGTTCAAATTTGCCAAGTAGTAGCATGGACTCAATGCACTTGCAGGATTGAGCTTCTCCTCCTTTAAGTTTCAATAAACCAGTTTTTCATACCTCCACTTACAAGCAGAGCCTAGGTTGTGCCTTGCCACAGGTGTGTGCATTGTCCTTCTGTGAGCACACAGGATCATAAAATCCTAGAATAGTTTGGGTTAGAAAGAGCCTTTAAATGTCACCAAATCTGACCCCCCTCCAATGAGCAGGGACATCTAAAACTTGGTCAGGTTATCAGAGCCCTATCCAACACAGCTGAGAATGTTTCCAGGGATGGAGTATTCACTACCTCTCAGGGAAACCTGTTCCAGTGTTTCACCACTTTCATTGTAAAAAACTTCTTCCTTATATCTAGCCTGAATATACCCTTTTCTAGTTTAAACACATTACTCCTAGTTCTATCCAACAGGCCCTGCTAAAAATTCTGTTTTCATCTTTCTTTTAGGTTCCTTTAGATGCAGCTTGGGAGCTGGGGTGTTAGCAGGGCAGAGCAGAGGGGCAGAATCCCCTCCCTCACCCTGCTGCCCATACTGCTTTGGATGCAGCCTGGGATACAACTGACTTTCCAGCCTGCAAGTGCACATTGCTGGGTCATGTCCAGCTATTCATCTACCAATATGTCCAAGTCCTTGGCAGGGCTGCTCTCAATACCTTTCTCCTACAGCCTCTGTTGCCAGCAGGGGGTTGCCCCAGCCCCAGTGCAGGATTTTGCACTTGTTGAAGGGCTCACTTCTTGAACTTTTCTGAGTCCCTCTCTGGAACAGCATCCTGTCCTTCATGAGCTTGATGTCATTTGTAAACTGCTGAGACTACACTCAATCTCAATCTTTATATCATTGATCAAGATATTAAGTAGATACTAAGATATTCCCAGTACAGACCCCTGTGGGACACCACTTGATGCTGGTCTCCATGTGGATTGGGAGATCAATGGGATATTTCAGGCAGTCTTCCCATCAGTGAATGCTGGGAAGACTGCCTGAAACCCTTTCCAGTTACTAGGTGTTTTAGCCTGAATAACTGTTTGAGAAGTCAATCTACTTATGTTTGCTGATGACTTGGTGAATGTTCTGTACACTCAGTGTGGGCATCCAAGCAATCTACAGTCATAAATGAGCAGAGTGCAAAGGTACATCCACCCTCTTGATTTCGCAGAGGCAGAAGTCATGCACAAGCTTTCACCAGCACATCCAAAATGCCTTGCAATCTGCTAATAGCAACAGGTCTTTTGACATTAGTATCACACTTGGAACACTGCATCTGTTGTGTGATGGCCAAATTTTCAATAATGTGGTTTAGTGATGGTAACAGTAGAAGCACTTTCCTATCTTATATAAAAAGTTAGAGGAGGCAAACTGAATCTGTCGCTCAAGAAAGTGCTGGGGTTGCACAGGGGGGATGTGTGTGTGTATGTGTGTGCATGTGAACACAAGTGAAACAAGAACTATTCATACAGTTTGAGTGTGTTATTTCCCATCTCCTTCCTGTTTTTTGAAAGAATGTCCTGAGAGTATTAATTTTGGAAAGCAGTTCAAACAATGAGGTTATTCAAGCTGGCCTTATTTTTGCTGGCTGGTGAGTGCCAGCGCACATGAAATAGGTAAACTTCCAGCAGACTGGATGGGAATCAAAATAATTAGAGCACTTAAGAGATTTGTACCTTAGAGGCAAAGGTTGTCATTCTCCCACATCCATTTTCATTCACATGTCACAAAACTGGGCAGGAAAGGGAGGACTGAGTTAGGCAGTATTGCATCTCTGAGCGGGCATCTGTCAGTGATAAGCAATTTTGATGGAACTTTGCTGCAGGGAATATTCAACAGTAATATATTCCTAGCTGTACCAGTGAATTTATTCATTATGAATGCCAGCATGAGAAAGCTGAATGAAGTCAAGGGAAATGAAGAAAAGGTTGTGGGGAGAAAATAATGAAAGGAAGAGGCGGAGGGTGGGGGAAAAAACAGTTAGCAGCGTAGGCACATACATTTCAAAGCTTCTCAGATTTCCTGAAACTGAGCCTAACTGAAATGAGTAATAGTTAGAATCCAAACACAGTATCATGACAATCCAGGCATTTTGGAAACCACTTCCCCACCAAGCCTTTAAGGATTACTTGATGTTGAGGATTATGGTTGTAGGAACTAACATTGGCTGTATTCACCCAAAGCCATGTATATGATTTCATTTTTCCTCCTGTCTTTTAATGATGAAGATTTTACAATTTCTTTTGCTGTTTTGTTTCATTTTCTTATGTTTTGACTTGTGGAATCAGAGTAGATCAAGTGAAAAAAATATTGAATTCATTTGTTTGGTTTTTTTATACAGTTTTCTTTGTATGAATAAACTCACAATTTAGAAGAAATGTAATTTCTTGAGAGGAAAATAATTAAGCAAATAATGTTAAGTCCTTCCTACAAAAGAGACTGGCATCCTAATATATGACCTAAAATTAGTTGTGAAAACTATGTGAAATTCTGTGACTATGAGGATACACCTAAGCCATGAAAATCTTAACATTAAATGAAGCAGAAATATTAATGTGAAAATTGTAGTTTTTTTACATTTGTTGCTGTTTTTTAAATTAATTAATTAATTTTATGCATGGCAGTAATAAGTAATTGGAAGGAATTACATATTAACATCAAGTCAAGCAACAAATTCATATTTATTGCAAGAATATTAAAAAAATATTTAAATACCAGGAAAATCTATGCTACCAGATTCACAGAGGGGAAAATAAATATGTTCTTCCTTTCCAATCCCACTGCATGAAACTATTTGCCCAACAAAATACTGGGCTATTAAAAATACAGTTTTGTAGAAAACAGTATGGTTACAGGGATAAATTCTTTGCATTTATCTTGTAATGTACTCAAAACCTATGATGCAAAATACAGCCAATGTAGAGTAATGAAGAAAACTTTAATGCTTTTTTTTCTGCCTTAGAAGTAAAACTTGATAAATAGGTAGATTAAAGTTGTAGTAACTTGACCTTGTCTCATGCTCTAACTTCTTATAAACTATATAGAACATTTTAAAGCTAAGTAATAGATGATATTATGTCATTAATATTAAAGAAACAAATATATGGAGGTCTGCAATACCAAATAGTTTTATTCACAGATGTTGTAGTGATATTTGAAGGGGAATGAGAAGGAAGTATTTAGTAATCTTTTGCATGAATTCCATTTACATATAAAAATTTATATCAAAGGATGTCACTAAAGTCCCAGCTGGCCTATCCTTTCTGCATCATTTAAAAGTAAAAACTTTGCTGAGATAAGTTCATACCTCTTCCTCCAGATTATCAGCATCTGTAACCATTCTAAAAGTCATCGTGGGACTTACTAGAGACTGTCAGTGTCTTGGATTTTATTTTTTGTGACAGTGGGAGTGTATGCTTTAATTTGTTCACTTAGTCTTATTATTGATAATTTCAATATTTTTCATCATTAAATGGGAGGTGTTAGCAATGGCAAAGGCCCTTTCACTAGAGGAGAACCAAAACCTTCATCTCCCGGATTGAAGTAAATTTTATTGGTGGGAAGTGGAGCTATCAGCATCATCAGACTCCAAAACAACATTTATAACAAATCATCCAATTGCATACGTAGGAATTGTGGCTCTTGGCTGAATGCAATGAACAGGTTGTTGTGATCCAAAGAGAGATTACATTTCATATACACTAAAAACTCCCTTAAGATATAGTGAGAAAGTTTATTTGTTCTTGTACTTATTCCACTGAAAGATTTTTATCTGCTAGGAAAGAAATGGATTTTCCCTTCTTGTTCTATTTTTTTTTTTTCCTCTGGAGGACTGTTGGCCTCTGGTAAATTCTGAGTTTTAAAATACTGTGTCAGTAAATTAAATTCTGAGCCCACTGAAGTCAGCTGAGCTTTGCCATTGAAATCTGCAGAGGCAGTATTTTTGCCTACGGTTTGGAAAACATTGCTTGCAGCAATCAGATATCAACCATTGGTGACATCTAGCAGTGAAAACACTAACTACTCAACTGTCACTAGCATTCAACAGTTGCTTCTTCTGCCTGTGAAGATATCAGAGTTTTGTGTCCAAAACCACGCAAGTGCTCAGAAATAATCTGTGCTCAAATTAGCAGAAATCATATGGCCAAGCCCTTTCTCGACTTTAAGTTAAGGGCCATTACCTCCTTATATTTTCTCCCCCATAACATGCATTAAATAGGACAAGGACAGAATCTGTGGAGCACAGGACAGTAGGGCTTAAAAATCTCAGGACAGACTTCAAATATATACTGGTATGGTGAAAACATGGGCAATCTTGTGTAAAGTTATGTAGACTTGGTCCTGGCTTTGGGACACATAGCTAAATAGATCAGCTTTGACAGGATATCTTCAACATGTACAAGAAATCTATCTTGGTGAGATTCCTTTATTGCCATTAAGGGAGAAGCACAAAATCCAGATAATTTCACTTTCCTTTTTAGTACCATAACAGGAAAATACAAGGAATGGTTCATCAGAGATTCAGCCTCAGGAAAGTGTGAAAATTGAGGCTTGTTTATGATGCTTTTTTACCTTCTTGCTTTGTACTTTGTCTACTCTTCCTCTTAGGCAAAACATTTATTCTCTGTTTCTACTGCACTGTGGCCTCTAAGGGCTCATAGCATTTTTTAGAGCATGTTCTGTGTCTTGAAAATATTCTTTGAGCTATTCCCTCGGATTAACAATGCTGCTATTCTTTACATCATTTGTCCTTGAGGAATCCTATATAAACTTTGGTTGCTGTGAGAGCTAACGATGCACAGAAACCCTACTGCCAAGACAGAGACCCATTTTTATGAGGTAGGTCTCTGTTTCAGAGACTACTATGTGTTGTGTGAAGTGATTATTTAGAGATTCTATGAACCCTAAAGTAAAATGATGAAAACTTGGTTTTCCTTCAAGAAACTTTTTTAAATTTCAGTGGTTATATCTGAATTTGGGGCCTTCACTAAAAAACTGGATATGGTTTTAGTGAAAGAAAATAATATTCTAAACTTTAAATCAATTTTAAAATTGATGTATGAAAATATGTTTTTCTTCACAGCTCATGGGACCCTAATCCTATTGTGAAGTAGTCATTTTACTTAGGTTTTTTCCCATTTATTTTCTAATAAAAACCTTACAGAATTAAGAAAAGTTATATTAGTCCATGTGTGCAAATATATATTTGTGTGAGTATGGGGACAGGTAAATGACTCTGAGAATGGGCATGGCCTTAAAACAAAGAGACTTTTGTGGTAATCAAACTTTGGAAGTCCTGAATTTTCAGCTCATAGTTAATTTGACAGTGGGAGTGTAATTCTTTAAAACGGGCTGCCCTGTCTGCACAAACTGTGCAAGAGACATCTGTGTCTGTGAAACAACTCACCTCTTGGTTAGATTTTCACTGGATTTAATTTATCTAGCAGAGTTAGACTGATCTTTTCAGCTGTGGATTAACTTCACAGGTGGGCAGTATGCTAAAATTGAGTGAAGGCACCTGTCTCACTGCCATTCAGTTAATGGCAAAACTGTGACATTTTTTTCAGAGAAACTGGATAATAGTTTTACTCTTTATATTGTAAGTATTCTGGTGTTAGGTACTGTTCTCAGAGAAAAATCCACTATTTATTTACCCTAGAATTAATATTCCAGTGTTTCATAACCTTTCATTAAACCCCATGCATTTCTCTCATCTTTTGCCTTGTTCTAATCACATATAAATTGGTACAGTACAGTGTTTATCTTGCTAACTGCTACTCACTCAACAGAAATTAAGTGATTGCTTTCCTTTGTGATTTGTGAGCTCTTCCAGGCATAATTTTGCTTTGTGCCAACCACCCAAATTCATTTCTTAACATAGCTCTTTTTGCAGAATAACTATTGATTTAGAAATTCCCAATTAGAGAATGTGTATCCCCACTTTATTTTATCTTGAATGTGAATGTAGAGTGACTAATGTGCTGAAATCATATCATCAGGTCGCGTAATTTATTAACCTATAATGGTACTATTCATCTAGATCAGGAGAGAGGTAGAGAATATTTCTGTTGACTCAGACCTTCAACCACTGGCAAACAGTATTCCATAGATTGTCCTCTGTCACAGCATCACATTTTGCAATGTGGCTCAGCAAACCTAGTATTTTTGTGTCTGCAAACCTAATATTTTTGTCAGAGGCTCAACAAATCCTATTCTTCCTTTGAATATGTACTCTACTGATAGATCACTGTTTAGCAGAAAAACCTTGGGAGGCATTTATCAACAGTCAATGAATACATGCCAGGCAGGATGGAATGATAGCCAATTGGATTAAATCATCTAAAATGCCATTAATTCACATCTCCATCAAAAAAACTTGGCCCATGATACCAACTGTGTAAAGGATTGAGGACAGGGTAAAAAAAAATGAAATAATTAAAAGAACTATACCTGTCATTCTCTCAGTTGCAGGTTTTTTACATATTGGCACAAGAACTTCCCTTTTGTTGATGCTCATTATTCTATGTCTGCAAAAAATCTTACATTCTCTGGAAATGATTCTTTTAATTTCCCATCATCTGGTCTTTGCGCACATTAGATATTATTTTGCTCATGTAGCTTGAGGCTAGTTTCAAAATGAGGAATGGCTATTAACAAAATGCATGACTCCAATAGCTGCTTTCCTTGAAGTTTCATTCTGAAGGGAAAGAGAATTATGCTAATGTGAACAGCTTTACCTTAAGCATCAACTCTGGCTTGGGAGATCAGGTATAAAAGGCCATTTCTTTTATATCTAATTTTCCAGGAGAGATATTTAATTAGGAAAAGGAACTAAAGTGGATTGTATTCCTTTGCATCGCCTTTACAAGGAGAACAGAGGCAATCTAACTAAAGGAGGCTAGTTTTCTTTCTTGGTTTTGAGTGTGATTTTGGCTTTGTTTTGGTTTGGTTTGGGGTTTTTTTGTTACTTCATGTGTGTGTTTTTTATTGCTATTGCTCTTTTATTTTGTTAGGGGTTTTTTGTATTTTAAATCTTTAATTCAGCAGTGATTGTACTGTTACAGATATTGAGGGGGGACAAACATACTAGATGAATGGGACTACTTCTCTGGAAGCATGTTAGCACAGTATAGTGTCTGAGAAAGTTTTAGAGAAGCACAGGTGAGGAGACACTGGTAGTATTTGTGGAGCTAAGCAACCGAGTATGCTCTTTGTGGCGGCACCAAAGTCCAAGCAGAGTACTCTGAGATAATTGGCTATATTTTCCTGGCTGTCTTGATCACGAACAAGGACTTAGATGGGAAAGCCTGGCCACCGGCAACCCGCCATCTCTCTCCCATGAGATAGGACTGAAAATTGACTACATGAAACTTTTCTCTAAATGGCACAACATGCAGAGATTTGAGGCACTTGAAATTCATCTGGTAACGCTGGCACATGACACAACAATTTAGTTCCCATAAATCTCCTATTTTGGTAGACCTTTTTCATATTTCTCCTTTTTAAATGGTAGTTTGCCATCAGAGCAAATTGTATTGAAGTAGGTTGATATGAACTATTTAATTACTTTTTAGTGCACTACACAATTCTGTTATTCCATTAAATACTTTTTGCTGTTATTTCAAATAATAAATTTAGGAAGAGCAACACTCGCTTCAGGTTTTACTCCTATACTAATGTACAAGCATCTTATTTAGGAAATCCAATCTGAGTTTGAATGTTTCAATAAAATTGAAACATAGAATTCAATACAATTGTTATGATATTTAGGTCAGTTATTTGTCTAATAGTTACTAACTTAGTGAAATCATTATCAGCCCAGCAAACAAAGTTCAAACAAAGGGAACTGCTCCATCTAGAGTTTCGTCTTGCACATAAGCTGATTTAATATTTTAATCGGTTTCTTTACTGGCTGCCATGGCCTGTACCATTAGCTTACTTTGACTTAATTATTTCAATAATTTAGGAATATTAAATCTACTAATAACCTTAAAAAACAGTAGTTCATGTAGTTTGGTGATCTCCAACTATTTACAAACGTCTGAGAGAAAGGCATGCACATAAGAAAAGATAACTAATTTTGCAGTTTACCACATGAAAAAGTGTTTTCCAGCAGTGAAGTGCTCAGATACTATTTTAAAACATGAAGATGATGTTCCCATGATTATTATTCCTGTCATGATTTTTCCAGTAATTTTATCAAAACTAGTCTAAATCCAGTGTAAATTTCTGCAAATACTTATTTCAGAAGTAAATTCCAGTGAGAATGAATTCCTCAGCATATAAAGATATTACCAAAAACTATACTGAAATACACATATATAACTTGCTTTTAATTTATTTAAAGTTCTTCAGGTTTTGTATTCAAATATCGTCCCTGTATGAGCCTTCTCTCAATTTGTTTTATTCTGCTCAGTATATCTGAATATCTTTCTCACTAATTTATTTATTTATTTTCAAATTCGGACAACTGCAAACAATTGTTTTTAGATTTCTGCTCTCACTCACCTGTCCTCTATATATTTTTCTCTTCCCTTTGCTTTTCTTCCAGTACATTTTTCAAATTAGCAAGTCTAAACTGAATTCACTAAAGTGAGAAAGTTGGTAATTTCATTTGAATTAGTCAAATCTTGTGCAATGATGCATCAAGGCAATAATTTTAGAAGATGTCTTTGTATGAATCAAAAAAGCTGGTAGGTAAAAAGGTCTCGCTAGAGAAAAATCACATGAAAAAATATGTCAGTGTTCAGTATGTGTTGAGAAGTGAGGGGTGAGAAAATGTGAGGCTTATGCCAGCCAAGCCATGACAGCCACCTTTCTGCCTGCTGTCAGCCCATGCAAACAAGACGTGGTCTAAGCTGATTTAGCCCAGTCAAGCTGAACTGAATTACTCTGCAGCTGCAAAGAGATATCTGTGTGTGAGCAGTAACCACAGAGCAGCTACAAATGAGAGCTTGTTTGCATTTGTCAATCACACTTTTCTAAGTACAGCAAAGGCAACTCCTATGCTGAGTCAGCTCAGCTGTTGTGTGCGCTGCCCTGCTCTGGCCACACTGCTGCTGCTGCCCCTGGTTTTATCCTAATGCTACACAGCAGCTCCCCAAATCCTGCATCTCCTGATCTGACAACCTTACTTTATTTGGTCTTATCACAGTGTGACTGTGGTTAAACACAGAGCCCTGAGTCCATTCTGGAGGTGGGGAATAGTCATAGTAAGGCCCAGAAATAAAGCAGAAAAAGACTATGTGAATTCTCCTCAATGGGATAGTAGAAGATGAACTATAAATACATCTACTGGAATAAATCTCCTAAAGGGCCCTCCTAATGTTTAAGCAGAGAGATATCAAAGTGTCTGTTAATTTTTCCAAATGCCCAAGGCCTGATGCAAGTTAAAGTGATTATGCTAAAACACTGTACACAATGTTATTCATAGCAAGGATGCCTCATCTTGGATTTGTAGTCTCTTGAAAAGATGAGATAGACATGAGATAGACAAAAGTGGCACAGCACTTCTTACACTTTTTAATCTTGCTCTTAATTGAACTTGATGAATTAGATATGGATGCCTGTGCTGATTTTAGCATCAGCAGGAAATCAAAGTCCAAATAAACCATTCCCCTTCCCCTGCCCCTTCTGGTAAGAGAGGGACAAAAAAGCAGAGACTATGGGTTAAGGTAAAAAATTACTAAAAGCAAAAGCACAGAGCTATGGAATAACACACACACAATTACAGTAGCAATATTAATATAATATATTATATATATATTTGTTTATTTGCACACACACACACACACACACACACACACACATATATATATATAATAAAAGGTGTTTTACGCTCAGAAAGGTATTCAGCACTGAGAACAAAACTGAGATGACTAATAGCTCCTTCAAGTCCATGTGGTTTCCCCAGAAAAGAGGCACTATGGTGACCACACAGTGCTAAATGCTTCCTCTTCTGTGTAATCAGGGCAATGCCCCATCTATACCCACTGAATAAATATGGGATGCCACATCTCTTGAAGTGTTCAAGGCTGAGTTGAATAGGTCTCTGAGAAACCTGATCTAGTGAAATGTGTTCCTGTCCACAGCAAGCCTGTTGGAGCTAGACAATGTTTAAGGTGCCTTCTAACCCAAACCATTCTATGATTATATGATTCTATTAATTATACCCCTGGCAAGCAACTATCTGACCAATCTTTACATTCTTTCCAAAAACAAAATTGAAAATGCCTTAAGCTTTGCTTCTCTCTCTAGGGGTCATTGGCTAGTAAAACAGCATGTAGACTAACCAAGATAAAATGGCAAAGGTTCAAACAAAGACTGAAATATGCAGGTTGTTCTTCAATGCTTCCATAGAATATTTATCTGGAAATGATAACCTGTCTATTTTATATGCTGAGTAAAAAATCAAGTATTAATTTTATTTCAATACACATTTTCCAAGCAAGAGCATGTATGTGAGAATTTCAGAGGAATTAAGAGAAAAAGAAAATCCACCCTACTCCTGTTTAGTTCTATATAAAAGTGGAATGTTCATGTTTTTCTTGGAATTATTCTATTATCTACATCTCTTAACACTTTCAAAAAGGAATATGTGCAAATCAGTAACCAGGAGAAAATAGGAAAAATTAATATGACACTTTAACAAGACTGATAGAACAGGGCAAGTAATGCTTAGACGCCCAGGCAAATAGCAGCAGCCTCAAATTATTTTCTTTTATTCTTTTAAATTTAGCTTACTCTATGCTAGATTAAAATACTGCCTGGAAAAATGCCAACCTGTGGTCTTTTACGGGTAATGTCATTGATGTTTCAAAGAACTTCTGCAATAAAACATGAAAATTATCTGCAGTTGAGCCTACTTACATTATATTTGCCTCATGAAGTAGTGTCACAAGTAATGGAAAGCACTCACACAACTGGTCACAATATCTCACCAAAACTCTTCTGAGGAACCCAGCTGGCAGACTAGGTTTCTTTAAAGAACAAAACAAGAAGGGTTATGTAAGAAAGAATCACATAGTCACAAGAAGAATCTCTGTGAAGTTATTTGCAGTTGTAAAATATGCCTGGTTTCCTGGCTCAGGGACAAGGTCTAGGTGAGGCTCAGACTGCATTGTCCCTCTGGGAGAGTATTGCTTCCCCTGAAAATAGATTGTAAGACTTTTCAGAATATGTTCAAATAGACTGGAAGCTGCCTCACCAGTTTAAATGTCTAGTATATAAAGATTACTTAAGGCTTAACTTTGAAATACATCCATTTCAGCCACCCTATCATTCCCCAAAGGAACTACTTCAACTTGACACTGAGATAGATACAGGGCACATTTTAAAGTGACACTTTTCAGTAATTTAGTTCTAAATAATGTCATTATTATGGGCAGTGAACCCAGGAGGTTCACTGTAATTTGATCCTCCTCTACTAATTGAATTTTTTTTTTCAACTGATCATTTAATCTTTGATACTTATTTTGACATTACCAATGGGTGGGTAGTGGAACACTCTCCCTACTCAGGGACAAATAAGCCTTTCAAATACATTTTACAGTCACTAGCACATTCTCTATATACTTATTCTCTCTATACTTATTCTCTATATACTTATTCTCTTATACTTATTCTCTCTATACTTATACAATAAGTATACATAAAAAGAAGTGATGATGAGCCTGAGGAAATACAGGCAAGGGCTATGTCCAATCTCTGGGTCATGAGTCCCCCAGCCTTGTGGTTCATGGTACAGAAAGAATTATTGATGGTTGCTACTGATTGGGCTACTAAACCTACAGACTAATTCACATTTGAAATCCATTTGGTACTCTGTAGGTAGGCAGGCTTAAGAAAACAGAATTTATAAACACAATGACGGAAATGTACAGTAGATGAATGCATCCACTGTGGGCAGCTGCAGTGCAATTATCAGTTGAGCGAGAGTGTCCATCCACTGAAAGGTGTGAAGGATGTGCAGAGGAGCCTGTACAGTCTGGATCCAGGGGCCAAGACCAGTCGTATAAGGGTCAACATGGTGAAGTGTCAAGTCCTGCCCTTGGGTCACAACAGCCCTGTGTTGGGCCACAGGCTGGGGGCAGAGTGGCTGGAAAGCTGCCTGGAATGCTGATTGACAGCAGTTGAACATGAGCCAGAGTATGCCCAGGAGCCCAACAAGGCCAGTGGCATCCTGGTTTGTGTCAGAAGCAGTTATGGCCACAAACACCAGGTTAGTGATTGTCCCTCTGTACTCAGCACTGGTGAGGCAACACTCTCAATTCCTGTGTTCAGTTCTGGGCCCCTCGATTCAAGAAGACATTGAGATGCTGGAGCCTGTCCAGAGAAGGGCAACAGAGATGTTTGAGAGTCTGAAGCACAAGTCACATGAGGAATGGCTGACAGAGGTGGTGGTGTTCAGCTTGAAAAAAAGAAGACTGAAGGGACATTTTATGGCTTTTTCCAAGTACCTGAAAGGAGGGTGTAGCAAGATAGGGGTCAGTCTCTTCTCCCAGGCAACCAGTGACAGGACAAGAGGACATGGTCTCATTCTGTACCAGGGGAGGTTTAGGTTAGGGAGGACATAAGGAAGAATTTCTCCACTGAAAGAGAAGGATTAAGAATTAAGGATTGTGATGGGCTTCCCCAGGAGGTTGTGGAGTCACCATCCCTGGAAGTGCTCAAGAAATGGCTGGACGTGCTACTTATTGCTATGGTTTGGTTGACATAGTGATGTTTGTTCAAGGGTTGGATTCAATGATCTTGAACGTCTTTTCCAATCTTAATGGTTCTGTGATGCTATAATAATATCCCTTCTACATACTACAAAGAGGATGAAAATATTTACTGGATATGTGACTAGACACTGTTTTTAAAAAAGTGAATGGCAATAAAGAAAACAGAAGTTTTCAACAAAAGGAGTATGTATTTGACTCAAGATGATACCAATATTGCATGAGCATTCATGCCAGAGGCAGAGGTTTAGAGGTGGCGAACTGTCACTAGGAATGTGCTCACAGGTGTTGTCAGTAGGACCCCAAGCACTTTGTGGCTTGCAGTGACCTATTGCCATATAGGTGAGCTACCTGGTGAGCTACCACACACCTGTGGTTTGGTGCACATGCTTTGCAGTCCACGGCTGCAGATTATGTATGCATGGCATTTGCAACCCATTGTTAACATATTATCAGTTCATCATGTTCATCACTAGTGCTGTATTACGCTGGGGTTCTTTTAAACACCAGACTCATATATAACACTAGAAATACCTGTTGTATTGGAACTATAACTTAAAAATATAACAGATTACTAGCCTTCTGTGTTTATGAATAAAAGTTCAAAAAGCTAGTGTTAGAAGTTATAAGTCTAAAAATAAGGAAAGATGTCAAATTATTAATCTACAAATGTAAGAATTTTTAAGTAGAATTTATTTTGAGGTATCCCAAGAGATGGATAAGCAATATAAAATGAAGCCATATTTAACTCATTGCAATTCTGGATACATTACGCTGCATAATGGTTGATGCCTTTATTTTTACATTCACGAATTTCTGTGATTTTCAAGGCAATTTAATCTGGTTGCTGGTTGCTGCTGACACAGGAAATGAGTGTCAGTGTCACCCTCAGAGCAAGGATAACAAATACTCTACCACCAACATTTTGCACACCATGTAACATTTTTAGAATTTGTTCCATGCTGGTATACAGTTGCATTTATTCATCCTAACTTAGAGCACCTGTTGCATATACCAGGTTTTACATTTATGTGTTCACAGCCCAAGGCTGCCAGTCTTTGAACAGCTTCTCTACTGTGAAAGAAGATTGATGAAAATGCCTGCAAGCAATTAGCAGGACTCTCTATTCATAGTGTCAGCAACATCAATTTTCTCATTGCTAGTAGAAAAACTGAGTTTGATGTAAACTGAACAGGAACTGTGACTGCTCAGCCTTGCACTAAATGGACCTTAAGAGTATTATTATTATAACCTTGGCATATGCATCAAAGTCCCTGTGCAAGGCA
This sequence comes from Sterrhoptilus dennistouni, assembly GCA_013397095.1. Lineage (NCBI taxonomy): Eukaryota > Metazoa > Chordata > Aves > Passeriformes > Zosteropidae > Sterrhoptilus > Sterrhoptilus dennistouni. Next base: position 51,527 of record VWZU01012852.1, read on the forward strand.
CTGTGAACGCAGTACTAGATTTAAATAAATGTCATACTTCTCAATGTCAGTTAATCATTTTGCAGTTCCTTGCAGTTCTTCTTACTGTAATGTGTTTCAGCAACAGCTAAAATTATAAATTCATGCCTCCCACCTTTTATTTGAAATATGTCAGACATATTGTAGCCCTTCTTGAGTCTGAAACTCTGGTGTAATCATCTCACACAAACTAGTCTGAGTCATCTGTACTGTTCAGGAAAAACAAACACATGCATTGATGCAGCATATTTGAAATGTTTAAACTTGTCATCTTAGAGCAAATGATAGCAATTGATTTCCAAGAGAATAATGAAAAATTATTTTTAAAAATCCAAACAGCAAACCTACTGCAATTGATATCTCTTGTACAAGTAGAACAATGTAGAATTTAATTTCATAAAAATGACACGCCAGTGATCTCAGGAGGCCACATGACATAAATTCAAATGTGTCAAGCCTGTAACACCAGATTTTTTAAACATTTGTAAAATTCCACCCAGAATACCTGCATAATCAAATATCTCACTCTTGGTATCCAAATAAAAGAGCTGAAAAGTAGGTGTAAGCTTGAGTCTCTGTACTGGGTTTGCATGGAGAAGCTTTGGTAATGATGGACTGCAGGGGTGGCTTCTGTGAAGAGATGCCAGAAGCTTCCTCCGGGCCTGGAAGAGCCCATCCCTCACAGCTCCAAAGCTGAACATTTCTCTGGTAAAGGCTGGGCCCAATCAGAAATTATGATAATGCCTCTGTGGTAACATATTTAAAAAAGAGAGCAAAACTGCCCCATTATTGCTCAGATATGATTGTGGCCAGAGAAGAGTGGGGTGAGAACATGTGAGAAGAACAACTCTGAAGACACTGAGATCAGTGAAGAAGGAGCTGTGGTTCCATTGCACCATGGTGAAGCAGCTGTGTCCCTGCAGCCCATGGAGGACTAGAAGGATGAAGAAATCCACCTGCAGCCCATGCTGGAGAGGTGGATGCCTGAGAGGGGTTGAGATCCTGTTGGAAATTTTGTGCTGAAGCAGGCTCCTGGCTGGGGCTTGCAGACCTGTGGAGAGATGTGTCCACGCTGGAGCAGGTTTCCTGGTAGGACCTGTGATCCTGTGGACAACCCACACTGGAGCAGCCTGTTCTTGGTCCTTGAAGGATTGCACCCTGTGGAAGAATGACTCATGTGGAAGTAAAAATGTTAAGGAAGAACTGTTGCCTGTTGGATGGACTCACATTGGAGAAGTTCATATAAAACAGACTCCTGTGTGAGGGATCCCATGCTGGAGCATGGGAAGGATTCCTCTCCCACAGCAATGGGAGAAAAAAATGTATAATGAACAGACCATAATCCCCATTTCCCACCTCCCTGCACCACTAGGGGGTGGGTAGGAGGTAGGACTGGGAAGGAGAGGGGAGTGGGAGGAAGATGTTTTTAAGGTCTGTTTTTACTTCTCATTATTCTGCTCTGATGTTGTTAGTAAGAAATACAATTAATATCTTACTTCCAACATGTTTTGTCTGTGATGGTATTTGGTGAGAGATCTCTCCCAGTCTTTATCTCAACTCATAGACAACATCTTCTCTCCCCTGTCCATCAGTAGAAGGGAGGGATAGAGAGGTTTTGGTGGATGCCTGGAGTCCAGCCAGGGTCAAAACACTACTGCCTCTTTACAACATTCTGAATGAAATCCTTCAGAACTTTGTCCGGGCAACTAAAGTATTAACCCAAATTCAGCTCAAAATGATGATGCTTTTGCCTTCTGTCTAGTCTACCATGCCTTTAAAGGGTATGAGAGAAGGAAAATGCACATCTGTGAAGGAAAGAAAATACGACTTCCCAGCTCCACATGGGGATAGATATTGTAAAATGTATGTTCTCCACAGAGGTCAGGAGTTCAAAATACTAGTGGTATCCACATGGAACAATATTTCATTTTAACTTTTGGTAATGGGATCCAAAATAGGAAGATCAAAACCTGACACAGTCAGGTATTAGTCATACTTTCTTCCACTCAGTCCTGATATTAACTTCCTTTCAAAGAATATTTACTATCATTTCAGTGGAACCAGACATGAACTAGTGTACCAGAGAGCTCTCACCTCCAACAACAACAACAGCAACAACAACAACAACAACAACAAACCTGTCAAACCCTCTTTATTGCTTTCAGGAGTTTTGATCTGTACTGGGAACTTACCTGGAGTAGGCAAAATTACTTACCTTCTAGGGTATTGTAAAATACACAAGGTCTTCTCTTTTTATGGAGAGAGAATTGAGGTAGTTACAATTCAAAATAACAAAGTGATAATTCTTCAAGAAAATGCTTTCTAAAAAGTGAATTTATAGTAGAAAATATCAAAAAGAAATATGAAACAATCCATATGAATTCTATCAAGCACACACACAATTACAGGCACATGTCAAACAAAACCAGACAGAATTCAGAAGGCCTAAAAAGTTGCTTCCTGCTAAAGTGACTATCCATCATCTCAAGATTGATGACTCACAAACTGATAAACTGTTTTCTGAAGCATAAATCTTGCCCTGCTTCCCTCCATTCACCACTGAGTAATAAAGTATACACAATCTTTTTTTCTGTATAGTTTTGTAAGTCAAGCCAGAATCCAAATTGGATCAGATGTGCAGATTTTGGCTTTAGCATTATAAGTCCAGGGGATTTCAGTATCCATTTCTGGGGAAAAAAAAATTATATGAAACTGTGCCCTCTTATTTTTGCTATAGCTCATTTTTGCTACAGTTCATTATCTTTTATCCTTCTTTTTCTTCTTTACCTGCTGCAAGTAGACAAATCTCTCTTTCAACAATTCTTATAACTTTATGACAGATAAGAACTGTGATTCAGAAATTCCACTGAATTTTGATCTGATCTCATCTTTTCTTATGTATTAAATGAACTGTAATCAGAACACAGAAAATTAGGCTTCTTTAGAAGATTTTCTTTCTTGAAAAGTGCTTCTTCACATGAAGTGCATAAATATCAAATAATAAGATGTAAACTTTCAGTCACAGGATTCTTTTTCTCTCTTATTTATTATAATTTGAAGCTAATATTATTAATAACATATACAAAGTATGTGGTGATTTCTTCCTTTTGAAGTTGTAACAATTTTATACGCTGGTTATTAGTGACAGACTGAATCACAGAATCAGTCAGGTTTGAAGGGACAACAGGGGTACATCTGCTCAAGCCAGGTCATTCCAGAGCACATGGCACAAGATTCTCTCCAGAGGGTTCTTGAGTACCTCCAGTGAGGGACACCTCATAACCTCTCTGAGCAATCTTTGCATCTGCAAAGTTAAGAAGTTTTTCCTCATATTTTAGGTGTAATTTCCTATGCATCAGTTTCTATCCATTGCCTTTTGTCCTTTTGCTTGGCACCATCAAGTAGAGCATTCTTTCAGATTTTGCTTACATTGATAAGATCCCCTCTCAGTCTTATCTTCTTGGGGTTGAACAGGTCCAGCTCCCTCAGATTCTCCTCAGATACCTGAGCAACTCCAGTCTTCCAACCATTTTTGAAGTCCCCTGTTGGACTCTCTCCAGGAGCTCCATGTCCGTTTCCTGAGGAGCCCAGAACTGGACACAGCACTCCAGCTGTGCCTCATCTAGGCTGAGTAGAAGGACAGGATCACCTGCCTTGTCCTGCTGGCGGTGTTCTTCCTGATGTGGCCCATGACACCATTGGCCTTCTTGGCCACCAGGGCACACTACTGGCTCATGGCCACTTTCCCCAGATTGGCTTCCAGCCTGTGCTGGTGACTGGGGTTATTCCTCCATAGTGAAGAACTCTGCATTTACTTTTACTGAACTTCAGAAGGTTCCTCTCTGCCCATGTCTCCACCCACTCAAGGCCTTTCTGAAGGGTTGCACTCTGGGGTATTGGCCACTGCTGTCAGCTTTGTGTTATCAGTGACCTGATGAGGAGGCATTTGTCTCTTTGTCCAAGTCATCAATGAATAAGCTAAACACTGAGCCTAGTATGGAACTCTTAGGGGACACCACTCATGTCAGGAGGTGACAGGCTTCCAATTAGACCCTGTGTCACTGATTACAACCCTTTGAGATCTACCTTTCCACTAACTGTCAAGTCATCTTACTGTCCACTCGTCCAGGTCACACCTCCTGAGTTTTCATATGAGGCTATTATGAGAATCATTGTCAAAATCCTTGCTGAAGTGCAGGTGCACAATCATCCAGGTAGTTGTGTTATTGTAGAATACTGTCAGGTTAGTGGCACAGACAAATAAAGTTAGATGGAAGGTATCTCATAGCCAAGAGCAATTTTATAGTCAGTGAAATCAAATGGCATTAAACAAAACTTTCTCGTGCTTCAATTTTGCATTTGACTTGTTTTCACTTTTTCTCCCCATTTGCTTTTTAAATCAAAATATTCATGTTTGAAGTAGGTCTGTGATGTAGGTAAATAAAAATATATTAGAAGCAGCATTCAAAATTGTAATTTAGGTGGACCCTAAGGTTTTTGATAATTTTAATAGATTGTTTTTACAATTTTCTGTTGGTTTCTTGTTCCACTGATATCTGCTTTTGCAGCAATGCTTAGTACATTTAGCAATATGCTGCATCTCTCTGATCTTAAATATAACTTGGAAACAATAATTTGGGTGAAATTTGTGCACATTTCTTTCTTTGGTACCCCCCAAAAATCAAAAAATTTTAAATGGTGATATAGCGGCAGAACAATTAATGAAGTGGTATCCAATTATGTCAGAGCCACAGAGAGAGAAATGAAGGTACAAAAATTTATACAGCATTGGTCAAACGTTCCTGCAGTTGGAAATTCATGCAGATGACCCAGTCAACAGATATTTTCTTATTTTATTTTAGTATCTGAGTTATAAGAACTTCATATAAATGGCATCTCCGCAAAAAAACCAGCAATGAACTTCACATTATCCAGTATAGCTTAAGAATATTTCCCTTAACTCTGTTTTCATGGTTATTCTGAGCTTCTGTACTAAGCCCTCAGTGTGCCATGTCAACTGAGATATAGAAAAATATAGAAATATGTTTTGTAAAATTTGGGCATAACCACTCCTTAAATATATGACAAATATAGAATTGTTATCGAAGTATATATTGGTAAGTATATTAATATATTTTATATTTAAACAACTCATACACCAAATACAATAGCATATACATATAAGTAACAATACTCTAATTGTACATAGTTATGTATTACATATGTATAATGCATCAAAAATGTATATATTGAAAATAATTGTAAAAGAGAAAAAGAAATAATACTTTTTTTACCTTCCCTCCAAAATCCTTTGGTTCTTCAAAACTAAGGAGCAACTGTAGGCTTTATTCAAAAGGGTAGCATCATCTCTGTGACTCTCCAAAGGCATAGTTTTTTACCTTGGAACTATTAGAACTATTAAACTCAGAGAATGATAGCCAGAAAAAATCAAGAGGAAAGAAAAATAAAAGAAACAGTATTAGCAGTCTACAGAGCATGAACATGAAAGGAAAAAAAAAAAAAAGAATCTCAACATCAGAACTGGAAGGGAAGCCAGGGAGAAGGAAAATCAATGAGAGCTATGATGTCTTTAATTATTTCCTTTCCAGTTATTCCTTAAGTAACCCAGATTCTGGCAAACACATGAAACCATTTAAGGCAGAACTTGGAAACAAGACTTAGTGACTTCAGTTTTCATACAAATCCCTTACTGCACTGAGAATTGTGTCAGAAGAATACAAGCATAATAAAAGTACACTTCTGCCCACTAGCTGGAACTTTCAGCTCTTGACCCACTTCCTTGAATGATATAAGAGGAGGAAGAGTTAGACTCTCCCACTCACTTTGAAGAAAACATATACTTCTTTTGAGTTCAGTGACCTAACAGTGTTTCTTTTTGAAAACTGGCAACTCTAAACCACAATCAGATGTTAAACACACTCACTGCATACAGAAATTCACCCTTCTGTTCTCAAACTTTTAAAGCTTTTCTTTTTCAATTACCTGTTCAATATGCAACATATATTCTTCCTTCACTGTAGTGGCAGGACATAAATGTGACTTACAAGGAGTTTCACACTTTATCTGAAAGCTAAGCAAAATCTATTGTCTTTTTAAAAGTTACTAATATCTGGAACAGCTGGTATGACTCCTTTAAGCTAGACTATGTATCCAGGTTATTCAAGTGTTCATTCTCTGTGTTTATATGGGAAGTGGAAAAATGTTAATATGATCTGTGTGACAATGGAGTGCTTCTGAAATATTCAAAACAACATTACGTACTCAGAGGAAGATTTGGAAAATATTTGGTTCAGAGTGTATGCCTAAAACAAATGTGATAACTTTCATATGGATGGTAATTTTTAAAACACATTGCAGGAGAAATATGTAATATCCATATTTACTCAACAGAAAATTTAGACAAAGAAACTCCTAGAGAAACCTTTACCAGAATGCTTCAAGGAAGTGGGTTGCTGTGGGTTGTCACAGATACTGTGTAAGAATTCTATTTCAAGGTAAAACATAACAAACAACATATTTGCCTGAGAAATGCCTTGGTTTAAACTCTGAATTTGTGATTTCCATTTTAATTTTGCAATGACCTATTTTTAAATGCAAAATACATGAATTCCAAGAAATAAGCATCAAAACACAGTATTTTCAAAAAGCTAAAACAAGGTAAAGTTTGTGTTGGTTTTTTTTTTGTTTTGTTTTGTTTTTGGTTTTGTTTTTTTTTTTTTTTAATTTCAGGAATAGAAGGGAACATTTTTTCTTAAATAGGAAGTTTTAGATGTCTTACTGTCATAATAACACTCAGTTTATATATCTAAAGTTGTTTACCAAACAAATCTTCCAGGCTTTCAGCAATTCTATTACCAATTAAAGAAATATGAGAGACTTTAAATTGTTGCAGCTGTTTGTTTGTTGTTTACTGTTTTGATTTGTGTATCTATGTTTTAATAGATGACAATGACAGAGGTGGAGGGAATCTAGGAAGAACTGCACAAAAAATTCTCTGCTGAAGCTTAGCATGAGACTCCATCTCTGTGAAACATAATGTAAAACATGAGAGAAGGTAAAAAATGTGGAAGCTTTTAGTTATCCCATTGTTTTAAAAAATTACATCCTAGAATTCAGCTCACAGATGATACATATTTCATCTAACTTGGCTGTTAGGACAAAAGTGAAGCACCTGCAATTTATCAGCTTGGTAAGGCAGTAGGAGGGTAGCAGTCAGTGTTATGGAAAACCAAGTGGGCCAGCTCCCCAGACCAAGCAGGGACACCCAGCTGGCTGCCACACCCTGCTCTGAGTGTAAGGAGGGGATGTTCCCACTGGACACCTTATACCTCACCTGTCACACTCTGCAGAGCTTGAGAGAACCTCACAAGAGTGATGAGCCCTCCCTTATGCACATATAGTTTTCTCCTCCAAAAGTTTTGTGTAAAAGTTTTGCAGGTTCAATGACAGTCTCTGTAAGACATTTGGTAGCATTCTTGAGCCTTCTGTACATTTTCTAAACATCAACACTGTATGTGAATATGAGCTGGCAGCACAAACATTTCCTCCCATCCAGTAAAAACACATTTTCAGTTGTTTTGATGCATGGGGAGGATCTGTAGAGAAATTATTTTCTCAGACCCAACTGTAGGAACCTATTAGCCTCAGTAAAGTTTCCATGGCTTTATACCTAAAAGCAAAATACAATCCGTTCAGTTTCTACCCTCATATATTTATTTAAGAAACTAAGATACTTGAGTGAACTCCAACTGTCTTATCTGCAACAATTCTGTACATATGACAGTAGGCCTGTTTTGAGCTCAGTGATCATTATTTAACAGACTAGCAGGCCTCTGACAAACTGAACTTGTTAACAAAAAAGCAATTTAATGTCAGCATTCACAAAAGCATACCCCCAAAATTTCCATTTGCTCTATGGTGTTCTTTACTCTTACTTCATTTAGCAACCATAAACAATGAGCAGGAGTATATTTGCAAGATATCTTTTAGTTTTCAGTCTTGGGAAAAAAGGTCTTTTATTCCTGGAGCATGGCTGGAGAAGGGTAACAAAGCTGGTGTAGGGTCTAGAGAGTAAACCCTAGGAGGAGAGGCTGAGAGAGCTGGGAATGTTTAGCATGGAGATGAGAAGGTGCAAGAGAAACCTTACACTTCTCTACAATTACCTGAAAGGAAAGTGTAGCAAGACAAACATTTTCCCCTTCTCTGGGGCAGCTGGTGACAGAATGAATAGAAATGGTCTCAACCTACACCATGGGAAATTCAGACTGAAGATCACGAAATTTTTTTTCACTGAAAGGGTGGTTAAGCATTGGAATGGGCTTTCCAGGGAGCTGTTGGAGTCGCCACCCCTGGAAATACTCAAGACATCTTGATATTGCACTTGGTGCTTGAGTTTAATTGGTGTGCTGGTATTCGGTAAAAGGTTGGACTTGGAGATCCTGGAGGCCTATCCCAACCTTAATAATGCTATAATTTTGACTTTTCTATATGAGGCTGTCATGACATTTTTCTGTATAAGTCTCTAACTGATATTATTAAAGAACATTGGAGATCTGATTCTTCAGAAATTGAAATGGGTATATAATTCTAAGCAGTTGTTTAGTTCCCTTAATTTAGTAAGAACTTATAAGAAAATAGAATTCTTATAAGAATACTTACAAGAATTCTATATATATTTATCTAAGAATTCCATCTACATCTATATAACTCTATATTTTATTCCTCTCTTGTAAGAAAATAGAATTAATACATATAAAGAAGATAATTACAGAATTTTAGGCAGAAACACACTTCCACATGCTATAAAATCATATAGAAAGTGACCAGGTTTTTTTCCTCAGGCAAAAGAGGACTAAGACAATACCATTCTCAAAGCCAAACCTGTTCTGTCAATGCTGCTCCCAAAATTTCGGCAGTTCAAATGGTGTTTCAGCAGGAATTGGACAATGTACCTTAAAATATAATGGTCTGTGACCCGAGATCCAATCTTCTTCTGCTATGGTAATGTCACTACTGCTCTCTGTGTTTCACTAAATAAAAGCCACTTATGATCAGTAACTCCCTTGAAGTCAATTGATGTAAACACATATTTTAGACTGGTACTATGTAAAAGTAGTACCATTTCACTGTGTAGAACAGCAAGCTGAAATCTGTGCAAAAGAAATAAACACAATATATAGTTAATTGAAAGTGCTATAGAAGCTACCTATGAACATAACCTGACAGAAAAATAGAATTTTTAAAAATCAATTAAAATAAAGTTTTGACAGAATTCTTGACTTTATTTAAAGTAGTAAATTATAT
>VWZU01012864.1:0-75811 GCA_013397095.1 Sterrhoptilus dennistouni
ATATATATATATATAATTTTGTAAAAAATGGATGGAACTGTAGGTTTAGCAAGATTTTTTATGGACATCTGAGTATATTCATTGCACATGATGGTTTTAACTCTGACCCTGTCACAGGGAGTAATTTTAACACGCATGGCACACTCAATCTTCTGTGCATCAGCCCAGAAAATCTAAGGATTCTAAAGCTATTCTTAAGCAGGAGCAATACAATGCCAAAACTTACTAATATTTTAACACTTGCATATTTCCGATCACAATAAAAGTGCTATAAAATATTTATAAATACTTTTATTGCTTTTTATATCTGAACCTTTGATGATTTTACTATACTGGTCATTGTTCTCACATGTTGATAACTGCAGTGAAATACTATTGTTCTCTAATTGATAAAATTTTGGTAACCCTGGATCTCACTTTCTTTCAGTCATGGTCTGCCCCCCAAGAACTCAGCAAGTTTTGTGTTCCAAAGGCTCAGCTAATTGTATTCCATTAATAAAATAATAAAGGTTGTACACAAAATATTAGTCTCATTAATACTGAATTATGCCCTTAGTGTTTTGAATAATGTACTTGGATTATGCAGACTGTTGTCTTGCTATATGAACTTGCTAATTGTAAATATTGCTAGTATAATCTACGTTTATGTATCTAGTGTAGATGCTCATAGTGTGTTTGTGCACTGCTTAATTGGATAATGCAAAGGAGGAGAGAAAGGGATTTCATTAAAAGTAATTTGTTAAAATTTACAACTGCAGGCCTGTATTGCCTCTTTGCTGACAGTGAAATTCAAGCCAATTTCTAGAAGTAACAGAGCCCTATACATATGCAGAAGCCTGAAGGACTTATCTGTCCCACTGCATGGGAGCTGGTTTTGATGGTTTCTCAGTTTGCACTCTTACCTTGGTCCATAGCTTTATTCCTGGGATGTAGATGCAAAGCAAATCTGCAAGAAGAATCTCCTGTACCCTAAATTAATAGTAGCTCTAGATTATCTCATTCCATCAACAACCATCTCCCGGGCGCACCGTTCTGCTTATCTTCAGCCTATTCCAGACCAAATTCAGCATCCTGGAAAAAGATGGCTCTTCATTCAGTCCACTTCTTCCAGAAATTTCTTATGAAACTTTCAAATAATTTGCTGTTGAAGGAATAGTATCAGCATGCTGCAAGATTTGGATGACGCTCAAGTTATGACTGAAGTGGAAGTCTAGCAAATGTTATTTGAGCATGTGGACATGATAGAAAAAAAAAGTCCTTCCAATTTAATTCACATACTAAAAAAAAATAAATTATTACTTTTTTATTACTACTACTATCAACATCATCATCATCTTCACAAGTTTTTTAATTTGTTCTTTGGGTTTTCCACAACAAAATTCCAACTTGTTATTACCTTGATTCTCAGGTCCACATTCTCATCTACAAAATACTTTGATTCAAAACTATCAACAATATATTCCCTTCCAAAATTACTTGGAGTACTCAGGTTTTGATTAAAAGTTAGGACTATGTGTCATTATCAATTGTGTAATACTGTTTTTGAATATTCTTAATATTGCCATTTAAACATTACATCTACACCCTTAAGAGATTATTGAAACACATCACTATGAGACTATTAACAAAGAGAGAATGAACTAAAGGACTATAGGTTTCTGTAAGATAATTTCTGGTCAGTGGAAACCACTTGACTAATTTAACATATTCAGCAGCCATTTTAAGCAGGATACTTTGTGTTATGGGGAACATACTGTATTAAACAATTCGTGCTGAAATAAAATAAAAATAAAAAGCAACAAGCAAATGCCGATTCTGGGAAAACTGGGTTTGCATTCAGAGATGGGCGGCTCCGGCAGAGGGAGAAAAGAATTCAAAAACTGAGAGTCCCAGCCTCGGAGATGGACCATTAAAGGTGATTAAACAAGGATAGCGAATCAGATAAGCGTCAAGCACCACACCGATGTTGCCTTCCCGAATGGAAAATTCATCAATTCATCAAGCTCTTCGAAAACCTATTCAGAAGAAATACTGCCTCAAAAGAGAACACATGAATACACAATCTGAGCAACAAAGGAACCCGGCCTGGGGGAAAATAAACAGTATAAAAACTGGACTCACATAGCAAGATTTGTGAACGGGGAGGACGGTGCGATAGAGGCCTGTCCATACCTTCACCCAGTCTCAATTCTGGGGTCGAGGCTGTCCTTTTATTGTGGCTTTCCAAATTTACTGTTACGCAAAAATAAACTTTGTTTTTTTGATTTTTCAAATCTGGCTCTCTCATTTATAACACTTTGTATTACTTCTTTCTCACTGTTCAATTATATTTTTTTTCACAGTTATGTCTGGTAGGATTGATAAAGTTTTATAAACATTATGGAGGCCTAGAAATTGGAGAATTGTCACTCCCTTTTTCACAAACTTCATGCTGGCTTTTATTTTCATATTGTTTTCTTTGAGGCATTACATGTTTCCCTTCCCCTCTTCTTGTTTCATCCAAGTTAGACTTAACAATTGAAAGTCATAATCCATTTATATTTGTTATTCCTAAACTAATAGCAATTTTGCCCTAATTCACACTATATTGTCAGCTGACTGTATTTGTTACTTTATTCTAATGCTTCTATTCTATGTTTTTTAACAATTACTTTTTCTCCATGGTCATTAATTACTGTATTCATCTACCTCACTGGGGAAGACAGTGTCAGAATCTTTTCAGAAATGTCTAAAGACAGGAAAAATGGAATGAATCCAAGCTGAACCAAAGGAAATATTAAGTAATTAAGTAAATATTATAGGGGAAAATCACAATGAATGAAAAAAAAGAAAAAAAAGCATGAACATAAGTTCTTTCTTCCATCGTCTTTTGGAATACCAAAGTAGGTTAACCAAAATTTTGAGATGAGGGAGATTATAGTTTGAAATCAGACAACTCAGAATAATTCAGTTTAGAGATAGAAAGAAGCTGCAATAATCTTCAATTATAGTGTTCTTTTCTCATATACTATATCATTAAAGCAATCATGAGTAAAAATAATAGCAGTTTTGTCCAAACCCTTTACCTATTTTTTCCCTTACTTATGCTGGAAATTATATGCAAGTGTTCTATGTTTTCTATGGGTTTGAATTTCCAACATCTTATTTGCTCAATTCCATCTGATCTTCCAAAAAAATTCAGGTGTGTGCATGAAAGGTTCTAGCAGCGGTCTTAGATTTTGCTCAGCAATCAACTTAGATGGATTCTTTAGTTGTATGAGCATGTTTAAGAAGCAAACAATTGAGAACTAACGATGCTAATATTTTTTAACCCAATTACTTCACTGGACATATTTTTCTTGGGTTTTTGCTCATTTCTCTTTTATGTAGCAATTAGTTTTCGGGCTGATCTCATTACATTATCTCTTGAGAAATTATTCTAGAAACTCTTTGTGAGGATCTGTGAGTCTGGCTAAAATAAGTGCAAGATAGCTGAACATTTGTGCGGAAGCTGCATTTTTTTTTCCTTTTCCTTCCACCTCCATCTCTTTCTGTTGTGATTTAATTTTTATTAAAACTTGATAATGTATTGCTCAACTATTCCTCTTAAACTATGAATCAAATTTTAAATGGTATGTGGTATGTTACAATTATGACAATTTTGATCACTGAAAATTACTTCTGAAGTATTTGTAAGATTTTTAGGGAATGGTTAAGATTGCCTGAGGGAGCAATTAATGACCATTCCTATTTTAACTAATAAAAGAGTTTCCATGTATACTTTTTTTAGTGATTTAAAAAACCCACATTTCCATCAAGTTCTCAATTTTCAGTTGGTGAGAAAAACTGCCTGCTTCCACATCACTACCATAAGTATATAATCTGTCTACTTTGTAAGCCTGTAGACATACTTGTGTCTTTCTTTTTTACAATATTCATTGTGGTTTTATTCCATGTATATTTCTAATTTCTAAAAGCAATCATAACAAAGGAGGAAAAAAAAGAAAAAAATAAAATACACATGGATGCTTAATCTCCTGATCATAAAATATAATAAAGGATTTTCTGATGAATTAGAATGAAGAATTTTCTGCTTGTCTGAAGAATTATCTGAATTTCTTCTCAACGTCTCATATAGAGTCACTCAATATCTTCTTTTTTTCTACTTATTGTCCTCACTGAAGTATGACCAAGGAAAGGTTATGTTCATTTAGTTAAATAGTCAGAGAATGTACATAGCTCCTTCTATGCTTCAGTACAAGAAAGAAGAAATTTATAACTACATTCGCAGATAAGAATAGGATATCTATAGGAAGCAAAGCCCATACTTTTGACACATTATGTGATTATAGAGCATGGCAAGAGCTCTTCCTCAGTCAAAAGGAAAAGCCTTAAATCCCAGATTTTCAACATACAATATATACACTCATATTGATGAAGAATTTATTTCACTGAAAGAAAACTACTTCAAAACCCCAGTCTTACCAAAACAAATTAGGGTTTTTTTGACAATGTTTTGTGTGTTTGGAAACACTGGATTCCTTTACTTGTATAATTAAGGTAAATCCTTTTTAATGGGTTCCTTTGTTGCAAAAAATTAGCATTTTTTTTTCAGAGGCAAGTAGATCCTTACTTACTAAAGGAAAATATCTGTCTTTTTTCAAATGTCAATATGAGCTCTTCTAAGATGCAGATGTCACAGGATGTGCATATATTCTTTCCTAGACAGTGACATAACATCTGCTATCATACAGTTGATATGAATTTAACACAATATTCTAGCTGCACAGCATAATACTGTCTTCATTAATAACCTTAATATTTGACAACAATTAGTACTACATGGTTTATAAAATTAAATATAGAATAAGTAATCTAATGTAAAATATTGGGATTTTTTTTAGTCCATTCATGTAGCAGTGTAATCAATACTACTTACACATCAAACTGTAATAAGCTGTTACTTAGATGCTAAGATTAAAAAAAATTCCTAAACTAAATAGTAGGTTTTTCTATCTGAATGTTGCAGGTAAGAATTTTTTTCTTTTTCTTTCCTCCCTTTGCCTTTCACTGTTTGTGATATTAAACTGAGAGTGTTCTTTCTAAAGGTTCTAGGGAAATGAAGGGTATAGCTCAAATGTGGTTTTTTTGAATACAAACTACTATCTAATTTATCTCTGTGTCCTTAATGAACAAAGTACAACTTTCCAATCAATTTATTATTTTCTACAACTTTTATATTACATTATATTTTAATATTCATCATAACTGCTACAGAGATGCATTTGGGAATATACAGGAGACATTACAGAGCAGAAATGAGATGGTCCAGGTAAATAAAGAAATCATACAGACCACAGGGAAACACTTGCTGGAAGCCTGTGACTTGTGGAGCTTTGAATTAAGTCCTTCTTGGAATACAATGAGATGGCAAGTGCATAGTCTACAACCCTAAAATCTAATGAAAGTTAATAATGCTGTAAGAATCATCTGAAATTCAAACCATTGTTTTTATTTTTAATTATTTTTACTTGATTGAAAAGCAACTAGATCTGGGTGAAGAAGAGCTGAGTGAAATATTCATTGTTTCCTGTTTTTGACTTAGCAATTGGAGTGGAACATTAAAAAATATTGAAAATGAAATGTCTTCTTGACATTTTAGTGCAAATGTTTATGGCGATGTAGCTGTTTGAGAAAAACACGTCTGTCCCACTGACACTGTCACATGCTGTTAAAGAAATAACTGCAGGATAAAGCTGTAGCTGTTCATCATATTACAAGATGAGTTTACTCAAGGACTAAAGCAATGAATGCCTTATACTTAATGAAATGGCTAATAGGTGTGCCTCTTTTCTCTCTGGAGCCTGGCTAAAAAGAAGAGAATGAGTTCAAAAGAGGTAAAAAAGTATTCTCAAAGACTGGCAAAAAATTGTCTCATTTCTAAAAGTTAAAGAATTTATTTTTTTTTTAATTCAGGCAAGGGTTAGACTTCTCTGTCTTCTTTCAGTGCCATGTTATGTCTGGGGCTGGAAAAGGAGGTGCCAAAATATTGTGAAAAGCTGTTCTTATGGCATTTTCTTCTAAGACTGAGACTGCTAAAAAAATCTGACAAGAAATCTTCTTTCCAGATTTCTGCCCCAATTTTTCAGACTCAAGAGGCTTGTGTAGTCCTAATAAGCTTCAGCTAAGTCTGTGAACATTTAGATGCTTGTCTCAATCAAAACGAAATTCCAAACCTTCTGAGTCTCACTCATCACCAATCTAAACCTGAAAGTTGCAATTCTACTTCCATCAATACTTTTCAAATGAACATCCATGTTCTTGAAGGAAATGTCAGAGTACACCAGGTATAATAGACTGTACTAGGAAGCACATTTCATTGATGCATTGTATATGGTACATCAATCAAAAGTTTCAAGATTAATCATCTGGTCTCTAAATTCACTTTCCAAAGTTCACTAGCTGTTCTGGCATGCAGAGTTATGCACTATGCAAGAGATGCTTATTTTCCTGTGAACCTAGTGACTATCTAATTTTTGACATTTTCAGAATGGAAGGAAATTGGTCTTAATATAATGGGCTGAAGAAATACTTATAGCCTCTTAAACTCGTGTATCACTAGTAGTTATTTAAAAACCATAGAGAGTAAGGGACTAGCAAGTTTAATAAAGACATCCAATGTGTTTACATAGCATAGGTGTAATGAGAAGAAGGTTGAAGAGGTGGAGCATGAAGTGTCAGAAAGCATATTTCACTTTCCTCTTACATATTCACAAAGCCAGGAGAAATAGAAGCATGTCAGAAAAGTAAAGAAAATAGAATTAAATAAACAAAACCATTCTCTAGAAGCAGCGCAATATTAGTAGCAGTGCCAGAGATTACTTTGGTGTCTTAATAGATTTTTTCCAAAGAGAGATTAAAATCACCCTGTCATGGGTGAAATTTTACCCTAGTACTCATCTGACACACAATACTACATTTTCCTTTGAAACAATGATATTTACATATTTTATTTATTTCTGTAAGTTTCAACAAATTCCTAGGAATTTTACTATCAGTCTGGACCCAAAAATACAAAACAGCATGAAAAGTAATTAAATACTTAATTAATACATTGGAACTTTGAGCTTTAATAATTTTTCACAATCTCAATCAAGTCAAACAAATGTGAAGCTGGTTTGCTGCAATGACAATCCTAACAGTACCTACCTACTGAATCTGTGTTGTTCACTGCATAGTCATCTGTCTAGCAGCACAGATTTCATTGTAAGATGTATATGGTGTAAAGATATCCAGGGATAAACTGTTTTGGCTTTATGGCTGATGACATAAAGTACTGAAGAAAAAATCTGGTCTTTAGTTGAATGTCTATTTTACTTTTCTTTCCTAATTTCAATTATTTGTCATAGATATGTTTTAGATAGACAGAATTTTAGTTGCAGGCCCTAAATCTCCAGAACTTCCTAATATAGTATAATGATGTCAAAAAAATTGACCAGACAAAATAAAAATACAATGCAGAAAGAGTTAAAAAACACACAGATTATTTCTCTGTTGCCCAGGCAGTTCTACTGCAGTCTTATATCAGTTTCAGGTGGTGCCAAATCAACCACAGTTCAATTTGGTTTATAATGTGCTTCCCCAGCTGAGGGATATGAACTGCTTTTACTTCTTTACTGAGAGCAAATGTTTATGCTGCCATGATTTCTGTTGCCTATGGAGAATTTTAGCAACATCTTTTGTTTGCAAGGAGCAAAAATAAATCAGTGCATCAAAGCAAGTTTTGTATTCTCCATGGCTGCTAAGAAAAATGACAGGTTTTACCCCCTAGAAAGCAGAATTCTGATAGTTGCTGTAAGTGACTTGCAACAACACCTGACCAGGCTGTCTTTCTTCCTCATCAATTGCAACTCTCCTATTTTATTTATATCTAATTTATCACACACTCCTTACAACTTCAGTGAAATAAGACATGAAAGATAACAGTATTTTACGTGAACCACAAAAGAGCAACACATCAAGGAACGCTTCATAATGAAACAATACTAATATAACCATACAGAATTAAGTTTTTATGCTGCGCAAATATATGCTTGTGACACATTAGTGGAATGTATACCATTTATAAACCAATAAATTCCAAGTTTCAAGTTATGGAACACATCCTATTTCTGCATGTCAGAGTTCACCATTTCATCCCTTAAAGGCTACCAAACCACACCAGCAATAATACAAGTGTTACACTAATAAAATAGAATTTGATTTTTTTTCCTGGTACACAGAAGCATACTAAAACCTGTTCATGCAAACCAGTAATATTAGGAAAAAAAAAAAAAAAGTTGCATTTTCTCAGCAAACTGGGTAGGGCTACAGCCACATTACATCACAGTACTGAGAGTGAGTGCTTATTTAAGATTATGAATTGTAATACATAAATCAAGAAACATTCTAAAATATGAGAAAATATCTATAGCCTTATCAGCTACTATAAGCCACTATTAAGAATCACACTAACAAAAGCATAGGTTTTATCCTTCTGTCACCTTCTTTTCCTCTGTCACATCTTTTCAATCAACTGTACCCACACAGATGCCAGAATGAGCATCTATATTTACCAGTAAGAGTATAAAACACCTATTTGCTAACTGATACACAAGTGAGACAGGCAGGACAAACAAGGTATTAGGCTAAGTGTTGATCCCATCTTCTAATCCTTCTAATTGAGACACTGCAGTCCTTTTTGGTGAGGAAGTCAATGGTTCAAAGAGATTGATCAGTTTTGTGAGTGAGATGCTCCTCTTCTGACTCCCTTAGGACTTTAAATTTCCAGTCCAGAGTTTCTTTTTATTTTGAGTCTTTGAACTACTATTATTATAATTTAAATATTTGCTATTACTATCTAAACTGTCTCATCTTTATCTGTGATTTTACTTCTGTTATTTTGCACTGCTCTACCTTGTATTCTTCCTTTCTGCTTTTTCTCATCTATGTCTTATCAGAAGTCTAAGCTGGAGTTAGACAGCAGTACTGTGTCCAAACCAGAATTTGGATCACAGACAGCTGAAACCCTGGAAGGAGGATTACAGGATAAACATACTTGCTTCAGGTGGTAAAGATGAGTTGGCAACAAACACAACTCAACTCATAGTAGTTCCAGTTGTCTGATAACAACAACTGTGTTGGAAAAGAAAAAAAATTATTTTCTCCAGTTTTTTTTTTTTTTTTCCAAAAATACACCTCACTGGCTAAGCCCATTACTTTGTGCCATTTATTTCATTCTGTGAAGTAAGATAATAATGATGCAAAAATCCAGCTCATGTTACAACAGCTCCACTGAACAAAGAATACAGGACATTTGGTGCCAGTCTTGCCATGACTCATCACAAAGGAAGGCGTATGAATAGATCTATTATGAACAGATATGATTAAGCAGGGCAGGAACAAATGTGAAAAATAATGAAGCAAATTATGTTAAAATGACACATCCCAATATTCTGCAATAGCTTACAGAAGAAAATTCCTTATTTCCTTCATTCCTCATGAAAAAAATTATTTATTTTAAATCCCTATTTTTATTTTTCTTATATCCCATTAGTTCTTTAGTATATAAATGTTATTTAAACTGCTATTGTGCCCTAAGAAAAAATATATATGGAGCTAAATTTGTTGTAATTCTTACCATCCACAGTAAATCTTTGAATAGCTAATTTTGTTTGTTCTCTTTGTAGAATATGACAAAGTCTATGCTTCATCAAAAATTATTTTCCTTCACTACAACTTGACCTTTTACAATTAAACTCTCTTTTTCTGTTACTTCTCTATCCTTTCAGGCCGTCTCCTTCCCATGAATACTCTACAAACCAGGCTGTAAAGAGCCTTTTGTAGTCAGTAGGGTTGCCTTGAAAGTCTGTGGAGTCTCCTTCTCTGGAGATATTCAAAGCCCCTCTGGACACAATCCTGAGTAACATATTCCAGGGGATGCTGCCTGAACAGGAGAGTTTGGACTAAATGACCTCCAGTAGTCCCCGCCAACCTTACTCATTTTGTGATTCTTCAAAAAGACTGGGAAGGGGGCATCCTGTAGTTGTAGCACTGTCACAGGTCCTGTGACAAGCATACCTCACTTCTTTCTCTGACTATGCATTTTTCCCCTCTCCTTTCTTTAGACATGAGATTCCTCATAATGGAGACCATTTTCTTTATTATGTGGCTGAGTTCCCATTGCACTCAACAATGAGCTGAGACATTTGTCTTTCCATTTTTTAGGAACCCAAGTGTCCAGGTAGACTAAGGCATTAAAAGGACCAATCATTCATCTACTATTTAGTTTTTCCAAACTTGAGCCCTCACAGATACAGTATTATTTTCACATATGTTGATAATAATTAAGGGTACTCCTTCAGCTGCTTAAAAATCTTTATCTGTGTGGTAAGACATAATGAGGTAAATATATATAGACAAAGTGCTCAAATCCAGAAAGCACAAACAAGAAGGAGAATGAGCTGATATTCAGCTCATACCATACTTACTAAGAGCATTTGGCATCACGTAAGGAAATTGAAACAAAAATAAATTTCTAATATCCTGTGATGTCGATTTGTTAAAAAAACATAATAATTGGGTGATTATGATTCATTACTCTTAGAATTGTCTGTGGTTTTTTTGTGTTTTTGAACTTCAAATAGATAAAGCAGGAAAGTACAACCACAGTGTCATAAAGAAATCTTTGTTATTCATCCATAAAATCAGAGCTAAAATATTTTTAATTTACAAGTAAAATTGCTTTACAATTCCTTTTCCAAAAAAAAAAATTACCTCAAATTGTACTTGTCTGTGAAGTTAAAATTAATTCCAAACTGTGTTTATATAACATAAAAATGTAATTAAGTGAAAGCAGAATTAATATGTACTTATTTTTTTACTTTATTATCTATTTTCCTATATGATTTATTTTTTTAAATAAAATGCCTTACTATGATGCTATGTCCTAGTCTAATGATACGTGTGTTATATATTTCAATGAAAATCACCAATTTCAATATCCCTTATTCAAAAGCTAATAAGTGGAAGACTGTTTGAGGCTTCATTATTAGAAAAATGTTTTCCAAAACAGCAGTTAGAACACTGTAAAAAACTCTTCCACGAAACACATTAGAGAAAATCTCTCAGTTTTATCATTATTGACAAATTCAACTATACTAATGTAAACATCTCAACCCAACAGGCTTAGCTGGTGGTGTTGTAGATGACAACACTGAAATAATAAGTATACAAAAGGAAGACCAAGGCAAGTGAGTAAGAACTTACAACACAAAGCTTGTCTCTTCCATTTTCTCTCTGTGCTTATTCCTGTCTCTCAAAGGGGGAGTAGGAGGTTGTGCAAAAGAATTAGTAAACAGCTAAAAACAAGTACACCTACAAAATATTTTAGTCAGCTTACATTCTATGAAAAACCACAGTTTAAATACAAACTGCATCAGTCAGGATACTGCTATTTTTTATAATTTTTTTTGGTACAACATTCTAAATATTCTTTTAAAGCAGTTGCATATTAAAAAAAAAAGAAAAAATTGGACTGTAACCCAACCTCACAAAATTAAGTTACAGGAGTTTGTGCTGTCCACTAAAATCTGCACTTTGTCACTCCTCTTCTGGTATCATAGAGTGGTCTGCTGAACCACTAAAGAGCTGAAATCCTTACTTTCATGTACCCCTGAGTGAGGAACTTTGCACCAGGCTTACAGTTTCTGCATTTTTCTGTTTAGGAGAAAATTGCCCCAGTTGGGAAAAGCTTATATGTGAAAAGTGAATGAAGCCAAACTGCACTTTTCTCATAGGCACCTGACTGATGTTGAATCACTTTTGGGAAAATACTTGGGTTTATATTCCCAATTGTTGGAGGTCAAAATTTAAAAAGGGGGAAACTAGTGAAGTAAACTGAAGAAAGGTATTTTCATTAAGGCTGTTAACTACAGCATTACTTTTCAAGAACTCCCTTGATATTGCATTTTAGCAGCTACTAGGGGGAGTATTATTCTGATTTTCATTTTAAATTCCAGCAAAGAAGTTAAAAATGTGATACTTTAAAAATGAAAAATTATTAAGATAAAACAGATTTCCCCCCACAATCTATAATGTAAGTAACATGCAAAGAAAGTTAAAATGGGGTTTATGCTCTGCTTTAAAGCTGCCATGAGGCAGGCACTCTTCATGTACTCTGTAATTCCCTTGAGGAGTAACAAAGTGATATATGATATTTTTCAGTCAGATGTGACATTAAACAGATTTTCCTTTTTATTTTCAATATATGGTTCATGGGAAATATCTCTACTAGTTTGTATCACGCTCAACTGGTGTTTAACCTTTCACGGCATTCTAGCCACCCATGGGCACTTCAGACTGGCCTGGCAAAGGGTTAAAAGAATCAGCAAATTTCAGTACAGCTAAGGAGATACTTAAATTTACTCTTCTGTTTGATATCTATTTTATCTGTATTCACTGCTGAAAATGTGTTTATTTTTAAAGTGACCAGTGATGAAAATTGCTATTTTTCTTTAAGACTCTGTACTGAAAAGATTCTTATGATGAGGGAAAAAGGAATTTTAAGATGGACTACATGGAGGAAATATATATTTCTTCAGAATTGGATTATATTTCTTTTATTTGCATGAAGAAAGCTGCACTATGACTTGAAAAAACTTTTTAAAGTCATAGTGGGTTTTTTTTTCTGTGTCTGTGAACACTATAGAAAAGATGATGAGTAGCTCTTCCAGCTGGCTAATAAATTACTTTAAACAGTGCAGACTAGAATGTAGCCCATCTTTGGAATGCTGATTCTAGGATGTCCACATATTGGGCCACATACTAGGAGAAATAGCAACAAAGTACATTAGAAACAGGTTTTACTAAGGAGAATTACTAGGAGAAAAATCACTCCCGATTGTTCTGCATCCAGTGAAAGAGAAATTGCTCAAAATTCCTAATAAAAATTCAGAAATTACATTCTTAGAAGTTTCAAAAAAGCACTTTTATACACGGAAGGTAAAGGCTGTTGTTTATTTGGGTTTTTTTATGATATTTTATATCCCCTGTGTTAGGCATATCAAATTAATGTTGCAATGAAAAGGTGTTTAGTTCAGATTTCTTCATTATTCTGTCATATATTTAACTCAGAGAGTGGGGAAGTCATTTGAAGTAACATTTATTTTCTCTGCTTTTTGAAATGTTCAGTCACATCCTCAGGAGTCTTGCAGCAGACCGTAATCAGAAGGGACATTCTAACCTGAATGCCAGAGGCAAAAACTCACAAATTCTGCAGAAGAATATGAACAGTACCTTTCCTCCTCCCCCTAGATTTCTCCCTGGACATAGAGCCACAGCTCCATCAGTGACCAGGAAATTAAGCAAAAGTTCAATCATGGACCTAAGGAACAGATAGTTCAGATTGTATGCAGTTACTGTCATTTTAAAGGAATATTATAGATTCGTGTTGAAGAAATAAAGACACAAAAGAGAATCAGGTGCAAGGGAAGAGGAAATTAACTACACATCCCTCATTCAAAGACATTTGGATATTATTATTATTATTAATCATCATCACCATCATAATCAACATAGAAAGCAGATAATATTTTTCCTGTGTTCTTATATCCACATCCATGTGAGTGTATGCAGATCACATTTGCCCTTTCCTCTACAAGGGATACTGCTAAAATAATATAGAAAATTGAGCTAAGCATTATTTTTATTCTTTTTGTGTTATTATCAAGTTTGTTGACAGATTGAAACAGCAGATAAAAAAAATATTTTGGGGGAAAAAAGTTCTAGCTGAGAATGAGATAATTGATGTTAAGAGAAAGAGTAGAGGTACTAGAAATGTAGAGCTGGATGCAGATTTTTTTTTTCCAAATGCATCTTTTGTCAGAAAATTCCAAATCTTCGAAAGAAATTTTCCAAGTAAATTTAAGTGAGGGTTAAATTGATCCTAAAATTAGTAGCTTTGAGATTGCTTTTCTGTGTGAGAACAGGCTCCCATTGTAGCAAAGGAGTATTGAGGCATTCAAATGCAGCCTATAAAAATGTGGTTTGTGTTCTTTTGCTGTTTGATTTGAACAGTCTTGCACCTTTTCCTTTGCAGTGCATAAACTTCTTTAAGCCAATGCCATACTGGCCATGCCAAATTTTCCTGCTTGTTTTCACTTTGGCTCCAAAAATTTACTTTATCTGAGAAAGCCATCCCAGCAGGGTTCATTGAAAGCAGTGCACTTCTTGATTTCAAGAAGGTGTGTGAAACTATTTCCTTCCTGTCACAGTGACCTTCCTTGCATGCATGTTGTAGTTCCTGTTTTCCAGTTGGCACTATTGATACAACACACAGTGTCTTATACTTTGGCACTTTGGATTTTTGTAATCTGCGTTCCTTGCAACTGTTTTTGTTTCTTTAGCAGATGACTTCATGACTTCATTGGGATTTTCCCCATGTGGGATTTATCAGTATTTTGGGAAATTTGAGCAAGTTGCAATTCCTCATTTTTGCCACTTTTATATGCCATCTTTTAGGTCGGAATAGAAGGAAAAAAAGAAAATAAAAAATCTCTTAAAAAGAAAAAAAAAAAAAAAGAAACCCAACCAACCAACTAAACAACAACAACAAAAAAAACCCCACAATCTTTTTAAATGCAGTATTCTGATATTATTAATGTGGGAACAGAATTTTTTTCACAATTGGTGGTTTTCTATTATCTTGTTTTTTCAACTGTTGTATACTTAACAACTCTAACTTAATAAATTTATCTTTGAAATTGGGAAAAGACTACCATTTTCCACTCCTAGTGTATTGCTGATTTCTGCTAACAATTACTAAATGTACAGATAATGTGCATCCATAATGCAAGCTTGTTGTTTACTTGAGATGAAATATTATTTTGATTAGATTTCAGGGGAAACTTAGTCATGACCCTAATGAATAAATTCATATTTCAGAGTTGAAACCTTATCAGGTTGTAATTCAAAGCTCTGGGTGGTGCTTTTTTTTCCCCTTCTGTACATGCATTGCATACACATATGTGCATTCTTCCTCATTTCCCACCATCTATCCCTTCTACAGGCATGTCTTAATTTTTGAGCAGACAAGGTGAGGCATATGAATGTTTTAGGCTTTACCGCTTGAAGATATAAATTAATCCTTTAATTAGTTTCAGGAAATCTAATAGGGAAAATCATAGAATATTGAATATTCTGGTGTAGCTGTCCTGCTTGCTGGCTGTAATGAAAGGCTGATTTACAACTGATAAAAGAGTTATGTAATACAAGAAAATCAACTCAATATGTCTATTTAGTAGAAAAGGATAAATATTACTTGGCTATTCAACAAAACTTCTACCTCCTACACTACTAAGGTTTGATTTCATCATTCATAGATCACATGGGAAAATGATTTGTAAATTCACCCTGACTAGGGGTGGACACATATATTTCTCTCAAATTCATTTTCTTAGTTGTTCATTTCCTGGTCAACAGGCAGTTTGGAGGCACTGCCATCGTACCAGCTCGATGGTCAGCTCTGCAGTTCAAGGGAAATGTAGAAGTGTCTGCCATTCATTTCAGAACAAAAAGATTGGCACAGTTGCTTTCCTCATCCTTCAGTTAAATTCTACTTGTAATCTCATTACAAGTGTCCACTTGTAGTCTTATTACTATTGAATCATATTTCTAATCCAATGGAGCTGCAGTAGCAAGTATATCCCATGCACAAAGCTGTGTTGTAAAAATAGTCACCAGCTTTTATGTGGCATAAATCGATGACACATAACTGGGATAATTTTGTATTTGCAAAGATATAATTTTAAATATCAGTTTGAAAACTAAACTAGCACTTTTGCCACTTCAGCTAGAGGTAGAGTTGCAAACACAAAAGTAAAACCTGACAGTAAAGAGTCAATAGCATGATGACTTACTGGAGAAAGAAATTAAAGCATTTGCCAAAGCAGGGGAAGTAGGCAATATATGAGTAAATAGGTCATCTGGAATTTGTGCAGTATGGCTGAGAATGACTGGATTGTTTGGGTAACTTAATGTCTTATATGATAATGAACTTACACTTACAAATGGCTAATAGCTCAAAAGAGAGTAATGGAACAAGCTGATGGAATGCTAACACTTTTCCCATATTGTGAAGTGGCTGACATTATTGCTTGGTTCCTTTCATATTAGAGCCAGAAACTGTTTTATTAGCTAAAATAACATTCTTACTATCTTCCTACACCTGCTTTCTGAGAGAACACCAGCTGAATTGAAAGAACTGGTCTGCTTGCTGGTATTCAGAAATAAAAGTTACCATATAATCAAAGGTGGTCATCTTTAGAATAATGGGAATGATAAGAAAATGATTTTCTGCTCTTAAGAAATATTAGAGAAAAGTAAACCCAGGGTTTTGTGCAATGATCCTGGTATGATAATAGGAGTGTTGCTTCACTGGAGAGCAGGAGCGACTGCAACTGTTTGAGTCTGTATTTATGACTTTGTACAGGTTGCTCCTTTCACTACTTCTGTGAGAACAAAACTCTTTCCCTTTGTAGGCTAACATTATCTTGTTTCAGTACATTTCCTTTTTTCCTTAACTTTAAGCCACTGACACAGTGGGCGGTTGAGCCAACTGAAACGGAGCTGTGTGTGTTCTCTCATGTGCTTAGGCAGACATTTAGTCCTTATATCTCACAGCTGAACTCTGAGACTCATTTTTTTCCTCTTCTAAGAAAAAAACTTTTTAGCCTAGGTAAAAATAAAGGAAAAAGAGAAATAGAAACAGAAAGAAAAGGAAAGAAAAAGAAAAAAGAAAAAAGAAAAAGAAAAAGAGAAAGAAAAAGAAAAAGAAAAAGAAAAAGATGCCAGTCAGACAGTATTACTCTAGTTGACTTTATAGGTAGCTGCAATGAACAACTTTTTTTTTTTTTTTTCTGCTATTGGCATATTGTTTTGATTTGTAGTCCTGAGAAGGCCACATATAAAAAATAAAGTTTCTCTCACATATTTCTACTAGTAAACTTTGAAAACAAGTTTCAAAAAGAAAAACACAATGATTTTATCATTAATTATGTATTAAATTTTTAAAATATAAACATAGAGCTGATAAAAGTGATAATAAGTTTCATAAAACAATGCTAATAAAAATACTTTTCGCAGCACATTTTTAGATACTTATCTATTTTCTTTTCATCTCTATTATGCTAGGGAAAAGTAAAGCTTTTTACAAATCTAAAGTGAACAGTTTTGCACACCAGTACTTAAGATATCCTGTAATATTACTCTTCATGGTTATTATGATGTTTGTCCAAGTAAGAATAATTATTCAAGGACAAATGCAAGTGCAGCCAATAGAATGATTTAGGAACTCATGAACTTCTATCTTTCTATGTTGTGATCAAAGACCCCTAGAAATGACATTAAAAGAATATAAAAATTAATGCATCCTAAATTTGGAAAACCCTTTTTCATTTTTTTTCAGATCATTTGCACAAGTTAAAACAGAATCAGTACTGATATCATTGTTTAAATAACCAGTAACTCAACAGTATCTTCCTGGTTGTTCTGCATGATTCTGCTTGTCCTCTAGCCTGGCTTCTCTTCAAGCAATAATAGATGTAAATAAATTAATAAAGTCTATTCTTAAGAACAAAGACTTGGAACATATGTGGTAGAAATTCCAGAATGAGAGCGAATGATGATGCCTTTATTGCACAGTAAGAAAAGCAGGGAAGGCTTCTCTCTGCTTTCCACCTCCAGGTGTATATTGCTTTGGACATTGATTTTGGTCAGTTTTCTTTTTCTTGAACTAGGTATGACTAATGATCTTAGAAGCTATTATTAGGCCTAATCTATATAGACTAAAAGTTTTAAGAGTTGAGTAATATATCACACCTAAAAAATGTGAATGAATCAGACACTATTTTTTTTTTGCCGGTATTATGTAGAAATTAAACACTTAGTCTCAACAAAGATTTCATGGAAGCTGAAATCTACTCCATTCAAACTTTTCTGGAAAGATTTTGCTTTCCCTTTTGCCAGACATTGAAAAGAGCCATAAACAGAAAAGAGACATTGGCTTCCTGTTCCAGCAACTTGTCCTCAGCAGTCCAAAATCAGCATGATGAACCTTTCAGCTGTTGCTGCAATATGCTATAGAAGGTGGGATTATTTCCAATATCCTTGTTTATTCGAGAGCACCATCCTGGCTTGAACTTTAACAGCTACAGTATGTGTCTCTGTTTTAACTTAAGCCTCCTGTTGAAATATCAAGTTAACCTTAAAAAAATACCATCTTGTTAACACAACTAAGCAATGCTGATTTGTTTCCTTTGTTTGCTTCCAAATGCTTTTATTTTTGTATTTATTTATTCTGTTTGTTCATTTTGAATTCTCAGTAATATGGTGGTACACGAATTGTCCAAGGTCATAGGCTGGATAAGGGAAAGCCAAGCTCATCACTGGTCCCAATAAACTTCTGTTATTCATTACAATCTGGGAAGGACGCAAGGCCTTATTCCCATATTAATTGACTACTAAATAAAAATCAGAATTCTGGATAGAAGTTCACAATGTAATGACAGCTGATTGACTGTTTCTAGGGTGTATCATTCTTTCTCCATAATACTTACCTTTTTTAGTACTAATGAAAAAAATTCATCAGCTGTTCCTTTCACAACATAAATAAAAATGAAAGCAGAAATACATGAAAAGTTTAAATTATTCGCACTTTGCAGAGAATGTTTCATGACACGTAAAACTTTTTCACTTTTATCCACTTCAGCAATTATACAATTTGAAATGACGTATTTCTGCGGTACCTTGAACACCTCTATCTCGTCAATTAATTTGCGAGGAGAGCACAGCTGTAAGAAAATTTTTACTGTGCATAAAGGAATGAGGGAGGAGACTTGTCGTAGAGAGTGATGCAAGACTTGAAGTTCTTTGAACCATTAAGAGCATGATATTACACTTGGAGAACCAAGGGTCAAGTTGATTTTTTTATGGCTGGCAGATTGAAGTAAATCAGTGAATGCAAACATACAGAAATGTATTCATGCTTATATCTATCTATCTATCTATCTATCTATCTATACCTCTATACCTCTATACCTCTATACCTCTATACCTCTATACCTCTATACCTCTATACCTCTATATATCTCTATCTTCCCATAAACTAAGAGATAGGGTATACAATATCCCCAAAGGGGATTTGAAATGGTAGAGGCTCATACAGACTTGTAAGAAAAGTTCTTATAAGAAAATATGTACAATATATAGTCATAAAATACAGTAGAGGTTTTTTGAAAAGTCTAGTGAATTGAAGGTTTATTATGATGGCTCTTTTTAAATGCAAATAAACCAAGACCAAACTGGGCTATTATATGACAGGCCATTTGTAAATATGATTAACTCACTTGAGTTTTTCCTCTCGTAATTTTTGTGGTAACCTGTCTTAACTGATATTTTATGAAATTAATGGAACATTAGGTTGCACAGTCGGTTCTAGAGGACCCATCCAATATATCTGACATTGCTTACCTTGTGAAAGTGAAATGAAATCTACAGGAATGAAGACTTTTATTGCATATATTCTTTTTCTGAGTATCTTAGTTCCTGTTGTGGCTCAATTTTTATTAATTTATTTTATATATGCAAAACAAAACTTCAGCGAGTCAGCTCATGCAATTGAATTCTTTGGTCTTTTTCATGTTTCAAAATGATTGGCCATGTCTAGAATTTTCTACTAATGTCAAACAAACAAACAAACAAACACACAAACAAAAAAAAAAATTTCAGCCACAATGTTCTTCATCTTAGTTTTGCATCATTCAGAACTTTTACCATCTTAACAGTTCAAAATGTTTTTAAGTACACACACAAAAATTCAAAGATTAAGTCAAACAGACAGAAGGGATTTTTCCCACTCCAAGCTACCACAATATGAAGTTTTATTTGTAACTACTGATAAGAGTACTGGAAGATTATTGCATAAATAGTCTTAATTTTACTTTGAAATATAAAAATATGCTTTTTCCTTGTTCCTTGTTTTATCTATCTATAAGTAACCATACAAAATTAAATTCTGTAGCCTACAGAAGAGGAGTTTCCTTCTGCCCAAGTCTGTAGGTAATGTTTTATGCAGACAGCTAGTCAGCTAGCTTGCACACAGAGTCTACACTGTGGGTATCTACGAATCACTAATGAGTCCTACCCAAAATGGGCATCTTGGACAGGATTCAACTTATTTAACCCTAAACTTCAGAAAATTAGAAATCTCTGACCATCACCACTACCTTTCTTCTCTTTTTAGTTAATTGAGATAAAAAAGTGAAATATATAGTTAGAATTTGTTCATAATGAGATAAGTATTTAACAAAGATCAAACCAAGCACTCTCAAAAGGCCTATTGTGAAGGCAGCTTTGTTTCTGTTTTAAACATGGTGGTGTTTCCTTTGCAATCAGAAAGGATAATATTTAGTTCTGTAGAGTTCAGCAATACTCTTCTAAAAATCCTAATGAGACCTATTGTTTTGACTTTGGTCAAAAATAAATTGTGTTTCTATTGACACAATATAGGAAATCAGACTTTGGCTTTAAACTAGCTGTTAATTGATTTGGAACTTAAAAATTTCAACTAAAATTTTATTTAATTGATCTTTCAAAAAATTTCATTCCTGTAGTCAAGTTTGCAGTTTTGTTTCTCTATTTTTAGCTAGACCTAGTAAACCCATCGTAGAGCAATGTTACGGTGATGGGCTAGTGACTTGGAACAGATGCTCTTCTGTCTCTTAGATGATGAAATTGTCCCTATGTTGGGGTCTCTTAGTATTCAGTTACAAAAGAACTATTCCATCTCCTTCTACCTCTTTTACTTCACCATAGCAATGTATGGGGAATACAGGGGTAAATCTCAATGCTTAAACCTACAAAACTTGTGTTGGTAGACTAAGGATTTAGTGTTGAGTCTACAGTGTAATTTCAGAGGGGTTATTGATTCCATTCCATGAACTGTGTGGATAGAATTCAAGACTTTACAACTCTGACAGGGCTTTATCATTTAGAAGATTCAATACTGTTTTCAGGTCTTATTAAAGCAGAAAAAGAAACAATTAATAGTTCTATTTGTGAGCTTTATGGAATGTATGAGCTGCTATATAAGATGACATCTGAAACCTCTCTGGTTCAATATTTTATCACTGATACTGACCTGCCCTCGCTGGTTCAAAAGAAAATGCAAATTCTCCTGCTGTAAAGAGTCTTTAACACTGTGTTTTAACACTTAATAATTAGAAGCTGATATCCTATCCTGAATTTTAAAGTTTCATACACCATCCAGATTATACATCCTTTAAAAAATAAATCAACCATATGGAACTTTTTATACAAGTTACCGTTTTATTGCAATAACTGTTTGTAGACTACAAAAGGCTTGTCTTTGCCTCAGTTTTGGTCCAATAATCCTTCAGCTTCTCTGTTTTCTGAGAATTTTATTTACCCATTTATTTATTTTTAACCACTGGGAGGTACATTTTGTCACAAAGACCATAATTCTGGAAATCAGAACTGTAAAGTTTGTTTTTGCAGGCTGTTTTTCAAGACATAATGATACACATTTCTAGAGAGGAATACAAAGTATGCAATTGTTTATTTTACTTCAAAGGTTAATGATTCATCATTTTCTGGAACTCTACCTTGTTTTCCAATCTCTACAATAAACCAGACTACAATTCCACAAAAGAAGTTGATAGCCCTCTCTATGAAGGGAAAAAGTGTTAGTGGAATGCAGCTTCTCACTTATAAGCTAAACAATTCCTCTCCTCATATTATTCTGATTAATTAAAATCCTGTTACAGAGGACATCATTACTTTGCCAATGCTAGTCCTACAACAGTTTCACTTCAAGTTCAGTCTGTAAAACATATTTCTTAATTCTTTATTTAGTGAATATAACTTTCTACAAGTTAAGATAAGCAGTTTGTTCAATAGCTTTCATAAGGTGGTGGATTATCTGTACCATGGTTCTGATAAGTTGAGACTGGTTTGGTGATTGACTGGTTTCTCGTTCCTTTTAAAATACCATACCAAAACCTTGGTAATTAAATCTGCTTTACTCTAAGTCATGCCAATTTTATTTATTAGTAGCTAATTTAGAAACTACCAAAATGTGGAGCTGTAATTACTATTACTTTTACCACGGAATTTGACTTTCTTTTTTAGTGAGGGCCTTCTGTCAACTTTTAGCAGAGTTATTGGAAGATCAGAAAGATCACATTAATTTATCTGTCTATCCCTTGAGAAGAAGATGAATCTGAAAATATTAAAATGATCCTTAAAATTTAGTGTCAAAATAGCTGGTTTAATTGTGACATCATCTTTTTTCAACTAACAACTGCTCTCTCTTTGCAGTGGAGATAATTTTGCTTTTATTATGACCATGGGTGCATGACTGTTTCAATATATTGGGAAAGGGAAATGAGCCAAAATCATTATCTTCACTTGAAGTGTTTAATATCAAATGTAAATATTGGAGGGGCTTGAGTGCCCAAGCCATCCCTCAAGGCTTTATGCATCTGATTATGAATGTCCCTGCTGCACTGTCAACTAGTCACCATCATGACTTCAGTCCAGTTGTCAAGGAAACAACAACCTACAGTCTTCCAGTGCTTATCAGTATAAGCACAGCACTTAAATAACACATGGGTTGACTTCCCCTCAAATACTCCTCTATAACTGAAATTGTTAATAGGCAATAAGAAAAATCAGAAATAAAAATATAATCCAGGCTGGTTTAGATGCTAATTATTCCTGTATATTTCATTCAGCATTAAAAACTTTAGTATCCAGTGAGATATTGTTCATAAAATGAGAAAGTGAGCTGATGGTTCTTCTACACCAAGTTCTAAATACACTTCCAGTGGTCAGTTATAGTCTCGTGTCTGAAGCATGAAAGAAGCTAATGTCTTTTTTCACTTCTTTATGGAGCAGCAGAACCCGAGGGAGACAGAATTTATTGCAACAATCCACTACCAGGAATACATTAAGCACAGAGGAATAAAGAACATATGAGTATGTTCTCCATTCAGAGAGAAATGTGGAATACAGATTCTACAAAAGATACATTTTCCAAAATACCATTCCTTAAGATTTACATTCATTTTCAAATTAAATTCTTGGTGATCATTACAGATTCTTGCTTTTCTAAACTGAGAAATTTATTTCTTGAATTATATTTCCAAAGTTTTGTGAAGCAGGTAATAAACTTTCAAAGAGCTATGGTGCTTTTTCCATGCAAACCTAACTTATTACTATGTGCTATTCTCTGTCTAGAATCTTGCACAGATTGTAAAGAAATAAGTATTCTTCAGTGTAGGACAAACATTTGTAATTGAGCTTTTAATCTTCAGGGGCTAGGAACTTATAATTTTCAGAAATTAAGCAAAAATACAAAGGTATGTCAGATTAGTGTAGTCCATTAATCAACTTCACACTGTATAGTATCTATCAGAATGCAGCTTCTTATCAATAAATCTCATCAAACATCATATTTCACCTAAAATTGGACTGCTTCTGTACTAATATTTAATTTCAGATTTTTTAAACAAGTATTTGAGTAAATTTTGAACTTAACTTGACTTTATTTTTTATACCCCTTCAAGACATATATATTTTGATAAAATGTGATATGTCTTTCCAAATCATCAGCTTAATCTTTGAGCTTAATGCCAGCAACAGAATCAATCATACCAAGCCAACACCCAAGTGCCATAGTGCTGTTTTCTCATAGCTTTGGCAGACAAGATATGTAACCTATAAGATATGTAACCTGTGCTTTTCTGGACTAGCAACTGGAGCACAGGATGCTCAATATGTGAATGGGATTAAACAGGTGTGTTTATGTTGCAGGTTCAATTAGTCAATGGAGAGAACTTCTAGAAGACAGTTCATCTGAGATGAACAAATCTTATGGGGAGTGGCTGAGGGAGCTGGGATTGCTCAGCCTGGAGAAAAGGAGGCGTAGGGGAGATCTTATTGGTCTCTACAACTGCCTGAAGGGAGGTTGTAGAGAGGTGACAGTCAGTCTCTTCTCCCAGGTAATAAGCAGTAGGACAAGAGAAAATTGTCTCAAGTTGCACCAGGAGAGGTTTAGGTTTCATGATCAAAAGAGTTGTCAAGCACTGGAACAGGCTGCCCAGGGAAGTGGTTGAGTCACTGTCACTGGGGGTATTTAAAAGACATGTAGATGTGGCACTTACGGACAGGGTTTAGGGGTGGATTTGGCAGTGCTGGGTTAGTAGTTGTGCTAGATGATCTTAAAAGTCTTTTCCAACCAAAAGGATTCCAGGATTCTATGACTGCATGACCTTAAGGCATGTCAGAAGAACTGCCCGTTAATGTGGCTATTTCTCTTCACTGAGTAAACAAAATGACAAAGATATCTAGCATGGCTTAGGGTAATTTCCAAATATTTAAGGTAAGCAGATGAGCTTGATAGTCAATAATACCTCTGTCTAGTTCATTTATCAATGCATAAGCATACTTTAATATTTTTATTTTCCTAATGTTTCATTTAACCAGTCAAGTAATAGAAACAATAATATGAAAGAGTAATGAGCTCAAGAAAAATGGCTCAGTATCATCATCAGACTTGATGATACAAGAAATGAAGTCGTCATACTAAACCAAGAGAATAAGAATTATTGATAGAAATAATTAAAGACAATAAATGCCAAAGAATCCTGATTTATTTTTGTAAGCAATTTATAAACAGGGAAAATAATGACAGCAAGGTTTTTATAAATAAAAAATTTCCATTTCTTTGATCTCTATCTTGTATATTCATTGCAAGTAGAGTCAGTGTTTTGGACTGCATTTGTCTGAATGTATCACAGAAGGATGAACTAATGAAACTTAACATTTATTTATTTACTTATTTATCTGAGGAACTTATCCATACAATGTTAAATTCATTGCTGTGGTAAGCAAGTGCAGGTATTGTCATCATGTTAGTGGAATTTTGCTTGCTTAGACCTAGAATTGTTTTGTCCCATGAAATAAGTGATCTGCGTAACAGCATTTTCAGCTAGATATATTCTTTTCATATTGCTCTGGAGGAAATGTTGCAAAGGATTAAGGATTCTTTCTAGTACCACAAAGGGTATCTGGGCTCAAAGTTTGTGTTAAAATACTGTTTCTTTGCTCACAGGCTTGAACTCAAATCACACCTCTGTCTAAAGGAAAAGGTTCCACATTGCCTTGCAAACTTCTCTTTTTTTCATGACATTTTGGGATGGCTGACAGGAAGTCTTCAGGTTATGCTTGACATTTTGATAAGTAAAATCACATGAGTAATCTTACCTTTCCCTAACTCACGCTGTATTGCTTCTCTTTGCTTTTGAACTGCTCTGGAAAAGAGGCAATACTCATAATATCTTTCTTTGATCTTTTTCATACCATGTGAAGTAACCCACAAGTAATTTACATTTGCTGTTCTGATGAATTACTATCATGATTATTTCTTTATCTAAAATGATTTAATTGCAATTCTAGGTTTTGCTTTCAAACCTAGACTGAAGAGAAAGAAAATGGATAACTTAAACACAGACTGATTATCTCTTCACTTGATTTAAAAGTCAAGGTGAAATGGATTTATGTTCACCACACCTAAAAAGTATAAAAAGCCATTAAAAATTCTCTTTTCCTAGACAATATAAGGAAAGGCAGCTGAGCATTACAGTGATTTTCAGCAGCATAAAACCCTTAAGAGGATTTTAGTGTGTTGCAGGGAAGAAAGCAGCTGAATCAATGGTTTGCTACAGTTTTACTGTTTTTATAGTATTGCAAAGACCATGTCTCAGAAAAGACTGTCTCTGAGAGAGGAAATAGCTGAATTTGGAAGTAAAATAGCTGGAATGATGGCATGAAATTAATAAATTTTGAGGTAGAGGCTTGGAATTCCACCTTTAATTACAAGGAAACAAAGAGAATTCACATATCTATAACCATCAAACTAGCTATGAAGTCACTGTCTTTTTCCTACCAGGAACAAAGTTGAAGAATCCTAATAAATATTTTCAGTGCTTTTAATAGATTTTGAGTAGAAGTGCATAGTGTGAGAAGAATTGGATGTATTGGGGAAAATAAGCAAGAATGCGAAGAGCAAAACTGGATAAGAATATGTGCTCTATATTGTTGAGGTGGGTACACTGTACAGAATAAAAAAATATGTTCAAGTTCCTGGAAATTAGGTGCAAGATAAGTAAGGAGGCTATGATAGTCACTGTGACCATTCAAGTGGCTTGGTATTAGTGCATAATTTATGGGTGCAATTGAGCATATGAGTAGACTCTGTCATTAGATCAAATATGGGCTGCTCTTTTCAGTCAATCGAGTTACTTCTTTATTATTTGCCTGTGCTAAAAGGTTTGGTAGTGTCAGGGAAAATCCTTTAATATATTGGTAACGAAGCAGTACACTGTGACTGACACTGAGGGAGAAAAAAACCAAAATACCACAAATAACCCTACTCTAAATTTGAGTCACTTACCAGCTGATGTATTCAGAAAAGGGGTTCAATGCTGTAATCTGTGTGAACCTCATAAAGTTCAACAAGGTCAAGTGCAAGGTCCTGCACTTGAGTCAAGGCAATTCCAAGCATAAGTACAGGCTG
The DNA here is from genome assembly GCA_013397095.1 of Sterrhoptilus dennistouni. Lineage (NCBI taxonomy): Eukaryota > Metazoa > Chordata > Aves > Passeriformes > Zosteropidae > Sterrhoptilus > Sterrhoptilus dennistouni. Next base: position 26,675 of record VWZU01012864.1, read on the forward strand.
GCCAGAGAATGGACTGACAGTAGCCCAGAGAAGGACAACTTGTTTTGGTTGACAAGAAACTCAAGCTGACACAATATGAACTTGCAGCCCACACCCACAAAGCCCAAATAGGAAGGATGTGGATCACTTGAAGAGAATTCAAAGGAGGCCACAAAAATGATCAGATGATTGAAGCCCCTATTCTATGGAGACAAGCTGAGACAGTTGGTGTTTTTCAGCCTGGAGAAGAGAAGGCTCTGGGAAGACCATCAAGTACCTGAAGAGAGCTGGAGAGGAACTTTTTGCAAGGGAATATAGTGACAAGACAAGGAGGAATGGCTTCAAACTGAAAGAGGGTAGATTTAGATCAGATGTCAGGAAAATAATTTTACTCTTTGAGTGTTGAGACACTGGTATAGGTTGCCCAGAGAAGCTGTGAATTCCCCATATCTGGAAGTATTCAGGGCCAGGTTGAATGAGGCTTTCAGCAACCTGGTCTAGTGGAAGATCCATAGCAGGGGGGTTGAAACTGGATCTTCTTTACAATCTCTTCCAACCCAAAGTGTTCTGTGATGATTCTGTGTGCTATTTTAGTGGTATTTGCTCTGTGTATGATATGCATTTTTTTGAGTTTATAAAGGGATGTATGAAAAGAAAGTATAGCCCTTATCCCATGCACAATAGGTTGTTTAGCATATGTTGGTCATAGAGAGATTCACTTTCTCATAAATGAATCTTGAATACTTCCCAAATGGAACTGCTTCTCAAACATGTAACTTTGGCTGACAGTGCTGAACTCCAAGGAGAGAGTCGGATACTGCTTTCCTGTGCAATGCACATTTGGAATTCTTCATCCTCTCAAGAGACTTTTTGATTGCTGCTTACTATTCACTTCTGTGGAAGTAAAAAAAAGAAAAAAAACCACCAAAAAACAAAAACTTGTGTTCTGGAGTTTTATGACTGCAGCAGATACTGTGTCAACTTTATGTTTACATGTATAATTCTAATATTTTTCTTGTGATGAGACTATTTGGTCAATTGTTCAAGTAGTGCATGACTAATATATTTACATAATAATTCCTCGGTTAATTAATATTGGAGAAATTAGTTGGATAAAGAGAAAATGAATAGTTTTGGATTTGTTCACATCTTCCATCTCTCCGCTTTTATAGCGTTGAAAAAAAACAACCCATGAGCAGTCCTTAAAATTTCCTCTACAGACATTCCTATTTAGGTTTATTTTAAATACTAGGAAACAATAGATTTCCCGTGAATGAGTGAATAAAAATTATGAATAGTTTAATATTTAATATTTTAAATTTTGTGTTACTCGGTGCCCTCATCAGGCTCCAAGCTATAACAGGCTCCAAGCTATAACAGAATTTCAGAAATTAAATCTTTCAATGGACGGACTTATGACATTTTTTCCTAAGATCTTTCCTGTTGAGACAGGAAGGATGGCATTTAACTCAAGATTACTGATATCTAAATGAAGTTCTTAAAGTGCAGATGCCTATTTTACTTATGGATTCTGTTCAGGCATTTTAAGTTTCTAGTGAACTTGAGTCAACACAAGTTATGTAGTCTAAAAGAGCTACTCACCAGGTATAAGACGCCTGTGTTTTGTGCTGAACAGCTTCCTAGTATCCATTTATTTTATGAACTTCTATTTAGTCTCTTTTATGTACCATGGTTGTCTTTAAGGTATTCTAGTTGACCATTGGCTGGTGCTCTAAATGCTTTGACTATCTTGTATGTTCATTGAGGTGTTTTTAAAGACATGTAGATATCCTGAATAACTAGCCTGTGCAGAAAGGTAATGTGAAAATGGAAAGGTACTAGTTGACTTATCAGACCTGGAAAATCTCCCTAAACCTTTAGGTGGTAGTTTATGATGAGTTCTACTTTTCCCCCTTTAGGTAGAGAAGAAAATGCTCCAAAATATCTTGTAACACTGGAAGTTCTTTTGAAGAAACAAACAAGACTTAGCAGCAAAACCACATTTCTCAGTATTCTATTTCCAGGTATATGTGTATATGTAAATAATTGCTAATAGTTTGCTGTTAAAAGATAACATTACCAATGTTTGTTAATATCAACTAATTATGTTACATTCATGTCAAAATAATTCTCGTCACATAGTGGTAGCCAAAGCCAGTGTATATTAGCCAAAGTTTTAAACGTTTAGTTTGGGGACATGTCTTTGCCTAGATGCTATTTAGATACATGAGGATGGAAATTGGGTTAGTTTGCACCACTAAGTAAAACAGGAGAACTGTGTTGGCTTCAGGCAAGTGCTGAGAACAGGAGGTTTGCCCTGAGGATATGCACTAATTTAAGCTTGCCTTCTCTGGTCAGTGGTTCACTCCCTTTCAAAAGAGTACACCCTAGAGCAGGAAAAGCTTCTCAAGAAATAAACTTTTTCAGATTAAGGTCATCCTCCACTCCTGGAGTTGTGAAACTGGAAATAGTAATAACATAAGAGGGAATGAATAGTTATCAAACTGATAGATTAAGAACCAGAGAATCTTTATGAAAAAGAATATCCAGGACAAATTATATCTTGAAAGTTAGACTCTGTAGTGATACATTTGGTAGTCTTAGAATTGAATATATGGAAAAGAGGTGAATGTGAGAAGTACCTAAAACTGCTGTTTTGAGCATTTATCACACAATTCATAAGGGCATTTAAGAATACAAATACTCACATATAGACTAGGTCACAGTTATGCACAAGAGATCTCATACACTTGTGTATGATGGATGGCAAGTTCAGGTCCTGAATTCCTGAGGACTGATAAAACAGAAGATCATTGTGAAAAGAGATACGACAAATGACTTTGTTCAAATTCAAATTAACATAGTTTACAGTCTACCTTTTTTTTTAAAAAGCATTTAACCTATTTGTTTTCCTCTTGGGTGGACTTCATTGCATGCAATTTAAACCATCCAAGCATTAGACATCCCATCTGAATTAATATCCAAGAATACTACTGAAATGCTTTCACAGGGGGCCTGGTGCTGTTTGTGACATCCTTGGAGGCTTTGGTGTCTTACAAAGGTATTGTGTCTCAGCTCCCTGATGGTGCACTGAATATCATGTAGTATCTTGAATGATCTTAGGTAGCTGTGAACTAACAGCTAAATTTGGGTCTGAATTTCTTACACCCTAGTGAACATAAAGTTAATGGATCAAAAGAGAGAGCCACACACAGGAGCCCTGTCTCCTGTCACAGTTCAGGATGAATTATCTTCTGAAGGTACATTTTTTCTCCTCTATTAATGTTAAAAGCATCTAGACTGACCATGTAGGCTAGATGAGAAACATTTATGAAAACAAAATTAGGTGAGAGGATTACCGCAACAATTGTGAAATATCGCCAACAGTATACAGAAGATCTACATTTCTGAAATTAAACTCATGAAAACTTGAAGTTCAGGCTTTACTCTTGTTGGCCAATAATAACAGTTCTCCACTGGAATGTTATGGTGTTCTGTTCATACTGTGATCTGTTCTCAGTGTATTTGTTCACACTGTATTTTACCACACCTCAGGGATGCACTGTTACAAACTGGCTTTTGAATAAAAATATCAGAGAGATTTTCCTACATTAAAGCCTCAAGGTTTTTTAAAAAGAGAGTATATGCTTAAAAACAAAGTATGTTTGGGAAAAAAAAGTGACATGAATATTCAGTAGTTTGTAAAGATATTTGTTTTTATTATTATTGATGTCAAAAGTGTATTTCTCTAATTATTCTTGTTCTGAAATAGCATTCTAATTATTCTTTAATACTATAGGATTTACATACTAAAAATAATTTTGGAAGTAAAAATGTATTTCTTCCAATTATTTCCCACCCTTTAGTACCTCACCTCCTAATGTAATGTTTAACATTAGCCTCAGAAATCTTTCAAATTATCTTAATTACACTTTGTTTTTCTATGTTTTATTTATTTATAATTTTTGTAATAGATATGAAGAATCTAGGGAGTTTTTTTAAGGTCACACTTTGAACCTAGATTAAGATTGCATTGTATGCGACTGCAGACAAATTTTAAATTAAGAATAAAGCATATAATGCATAGTAAAACAAATTCAACAGAAAAACTGTCTGAGGTTTTTGTTGATAAAGTTTACCCATGCCCTTATGTTCTATTGTCACCTTGCTTATGTTCCTCAAATCAGCCACAATAAAAAAGATTCATTACTTTTAACACCATTTATGATTTAAACAATAGTATTGTAAAGAATCTGCTTTTCTTTTAGTCAAAGATCTTGTTAATAAAAAAGGTAATATTGCAAAGGATTATCACAGCCCTGTTATACTTGGATCTGTAGCCCTGTTGTACTTGCAAATCTGTTTGTTCCCAACAGTTGAAATTTTCATTTTATTTTTTGACCTTTTCTTACCTAATGCTAGAAGTTTCCAGGGGCTGTAATAGATGAAGATTTTAATTATCCTTTATCTTGACAAAGGGATGTGAGATTTGACCTTTGTTAGCAAAGTAATAATTTAAAAGTGAAGTGAACAAAGGATATCGAAAATATTTTGTCCTCATGCCAACAGCAACACTGAAGCAGGCCATCGACTGCATTTTATACCTTAGTACAACTACATTTAAACCGGGATTCTTCTTTCTTATTTATGAGGATACACTGTAATGTGTAACCATCTGGTATTTCAAATCCAGCTTTGCCTGATAATTTTCTGGTGTCTATGTCTCTGGATGGTATACTGAATTATAGGAGATCTGAAGTATGGAGATTTAACAACTCTCTAATTAAAGCTGCAGCATTTGTGCAACAGATGAAGACTATTTCAGAATAAATTAATATCAATAAAAACCAAGAAACTAGCCTGGGTGTTTTGTGGGAAGCTGCCAAAGCAGTCATGAGGGGTAGAATAATTTGCTGAGCTGCAGTGGCAATACAAAAAGTATATCTTGAGTACCAGTGTAAATTAGAAAAGGAAGTTAATGAGATGAAAAAAGCAACATAAATAGCAGGTACCCTAGGACCCTCCAACTTTTGATTAAACAGAAGGAAAGTAAATGCTTTGTGGTGAATAACACAGACAATGTGTTAAAGCTTAATGAACAAATGTACTCGGAAAAGGGGAATAAATCTAACAAATTATTTACATATGATTCAAATGGAAAAGTGAAAACTTTCTTTTCAGCTTGAGAATGAAAAGGCACTGCAATAGATCATAATCCAAGAACTCTAATAAGATTTCTTGCATGTTCTTTATAAAACAGATTTATCCTAGCTAAATATGGGTCATGAGGAGATAGTCTCCTTATCCAAAATTCAATTGCCATGGATTAAGGAAAGACATAAGCTGAAGTTGTTTCTTCTGGGATCAGAAGTTAACAACAAGCCTGTGAAGATTCTTCTCAAAAAAAAAAAAAAGAAAAAAAGAAAAAAAGAAAAAAAAATGACCAGATGGAATCAGCATTATTAAAATAAGCTGTCTTTGGTTTTGTTTGCATGACTGAAAAAGTTTTTATTTATTTGACTTCCTTCTCTCTTATAGAAATGGAAGCATTATAATCTGTGGTGGAAAAAAAAAGTATGATAGATCATATATTGTTTAATAATGACATTGGTATAAGAAAATTTTCACTTATTGAGATAATAACCTTTTTTCTTATTATGTAGTCTTTCATTCAACAAAAGATAAGTAACATACTCAACATAGATATTGGGGCTTGTTGCTGCTAAATTTGATGTTACAGCAACATAATTAAAGAGGGATGTGAACATTAGTAAACTGTAATGTAGCAGTTTCTAGCATCCTTTACTCAATACTGTAATTGAATTTTGCTTTAGTTGGTGACAGAATGAGGATTCACAAAAAAAAGAGTATGAAGGAAAACAAAGAAAAAAGACAAGAAAATGGTATACATCATGCATGAAGCTATTATAACTACACAGAAAACCAAATTAAAAGGTTAGATCAAAGTACATTTTAAGGAAGAAAGATCTATAGTATGGTTTTTCATAGATTAAAGTTTTTCACAGAAGTCAAAGGCTTTGTGGCACTTCCAGAATTTTAAGATCTGCTGTTCCTAAGGGACTGGCTCCAAAGTTGAGTATAAAGTTACACTTTTAGAACTTGTCACTGTAGATTTAAATTGTTTCCTTTTCAATTGTTTGAAAACCTGCACTTGGTTTATGGTTCTTGTAGACAATATTTTCTCGAGCACAAAGCCTTGCTGAAATTTTTTTTTTCACTTTCCCGAGTTCATCAGAGACTATGGCAGAGAATCCAGATTTAAGGCAAAGCAGATGTAAGGCTGCACAAAGGTTACCTGCCTCCATAGATAATGTGTCTTATCCAGATGATGTGTAGGAGCTGCACATATGAAGTGAGTGGTTCTTGAGAGACTGCTGAATTAAACCTGGCAGCTGGCTTCACTTTAGTTGTCAGTAATCCAGCTCTTGCAGATTCAATTAGAGGTTTTGGTTCAATTAACCAGAACCTTTGTGTGAATCTCCCATGTTCTCGGAGCAGAACCTTGTTGCCTTCCCAAGCAGTTCTTTACAAGCAATTGAACGTCACGTCTGGCAGCAAAACTAAATGATTTGACAGGGCAAACAGGGCTTTAGTTATTCCGTAGGGGAAATCAGAAGTGTAGTTGAGAGAGCTCAGGGTCCACGCACAATGTGTGTAGGCTTATCTGAGCTCAGTGTTGGCAAACAGGATATCTGACATCTAAGGTCAGATGTAAATAGCAGAGCAACATCACTTCCCTAATTGTTTTTGGGTCACACTGAGCCAAGTTCCCATCTGGAGAGAGGGAAGCAAACAAAGGGCTTGTTTAATCATGCAGCTAAATGTTACTTACACAGGCAAACCCAGTACTGAAATAGCGATAGCAGTAACCTTATTAGACACTGAAATTGCTGTGAATAGAATAAACCATATCGATTATTAACATTCACAAGAGTCAGTGCCCTTTGTTCAATAGGAGACCTTAGGGGAAGGAGTATTAAATGGTAATTATTGGTCTGACACATCCAGAAAATAGTGTCTTGTCTTCCCCAGCTGAAACACTTCATAGCAACAGTGACTGAAACATAAATCACTAGGACCAGTTCTCACTCTCAACTTCCCTCCTGACCTATTTCTTTTAGAAACTACACCACTGAGAGACCTTAGGTGGATGTATGACTCAGACTACATCATACTTGCTACAAGGGGGATATTGTTTTGGGCATCTAACCTAGACTGAATGTAAGAAAAAATACAATCTTCAGGCTATTCCAGCCTTCAGATACAGTCAGGATTCATATCTCCCAAAGGATAGGAACATAATAAAATTTGTTCTCTTTTAAAAATTTAATATAAACATTTTAGAAGTTATTGCATTCTGTTGTCCAGGCTGAGCTAATTTTTCTTCTTAAAGAAGAGACTCAGATATTTCGCTGTTTTTGAAGACGGCACTGTAATTTTCCTTCATATATATAAAAAGGTCAGCTGTATATCATGTTACTTTTGACTTTTTATTTAACTGGACCACAATTTCTGAAAAATGTTGGGGAGGAAAACTGAAGATCATGGGTATTTTAAAGGATAACTCTATCCTATCAATATGCTACAATTGGATTTGCAAAAAGAGGGAAAACAGATACAAACTGCATAAACGCAAGTCAAAGCACATAACCGCAAAACATGTTGCTAGACATTGTCATATATGTTTTAGTGCATGGAACACTTGAATTTCCCAGGTCATATACATTTTTGTTCAAGGTATACTTGAGCTTCCCAGTTCATACATTCATTAGATCTGATAAATATTACAAGATCTTTGTCCTGGAAATGAAGGGAACAGTGGATAATCATCACAGGAGTAAAAGCATTATGAAAACCTCACCTGCTAATAAGCTGGGAGATGCCAGAAATGTTCAGGTGGCATTCACACGTTCAAATTATTTCATATCACCATGCTTTCATAGAGGCACCTTCTTAAAGACCAGGTACAGATACTTTTAACAGTCAAGATGTGTTGACAGTCATAACTTTATCACCTTAACTTGCAGGTAATTCTGTGAACGCTACTTAAATCAATTATTGAATTCCATGAACTACAGCTTATTTGGATTTTCCATTTCCACTGGTTTCAATGAGACCTAAACCAAGCTTTTTAAACATCAGACTATGTTTAATAGCTTTTCTACTTACCAGAGACATATGCTTGGCTATTTGTATAAAACTCCTGTGGTAACTCTGATTGAAGCCATGCCATATACTTGCCTTTCTCAGTTCCTCATTACAGCATACTTCAATAACACCACTTTCTTTAGCTTTTATTAAAAAAAAAAAAAAAAGAAAAAAATCTGAAAGAAATTAATCTTCCCCATGGTTTTGGTTTTAGATTGCTTTTTGCATTAATGCATAAGTTTGCTCCTCCTTATATTCTTCTGGTTATTTTTGAGATCAGTATGCTTACATTTGTTCTTAATTCACAGGTGCACTGTTGCATGTTCAGTATGGTATAACTTTTAAGTTCAGTATATATAGCTGTTCATAAATTTAGAAATCACTGGTCTTCTGCATTTATTTTATTTTTAGCATTGAAAGGTCTGATTCATCATTCCTTTATTCGAACTTTAACTGTAGTGTACTTTCAATGGAGGGAAGGTGGAACAGTGTGTTTTAAATCAGGTTCCAGTCTATTTTCAATATGATGAAAATGGTAAAAAATAGGTTTTGTCCAGTTCAACTCTAATGCACTCCCTTTTCCTTTCTCTCTGCAGACCTGTACACTCTAAATTTCTGTCAGCTATAGCTTGCTCTTGTCTTTCTAGAATCAGATTCCATGCCAACAGAGTCAAATTCCAGTTCCAGTTAGTAATTAAAAAAAAAAAAAAAAAAAAAANAATAAAAAAAAAAAAAAAAAAAAAAAAAAAAAAAAGAAGTGAAAAAGAAAGAAAAATGTGTTTACAGAAACACTGATATGCCATGGAAATCATTCTGCTGCTAAGGAAATAATTTGAATGTTGAAGACAGCTGTGATTCTTTCTGCCGACTATAACTATTTTTCTTGTCAGTCCACTCTTGTACTGTAGAAATTTCTATCCACAGCCAATTCATTATGACACATTTTCCTTGATGCTTAGCAAGAGCTTTTAATCCATACTGTAAGATACGTGTGGCGCTATGAAAAATCATGCGCTTTTACATTGAAATTCCCTCTATATTAGAGATTAAGTCGACATTAAGATATAACATTTAAAAATGTAATTAGGGGTTAAAATTATGAACCTGCATAGTTTTATCATCTATTTCCCCTAAGATATCAATTTAAGCCATTTTAATTCTTCCTTTAATATGTTAAAGATGCAAATAATATTACTGTCACATTGACGTGCGTTGCTCCCATAAGAAATCTAGCTTCTGTAAAAAGTAGCTCTGCAGGTAAGGTTGAGTGTATTCTCTGAAAAAAAAATCTTATACATCTGATATCACTTTAATATAAAACTTGTGTAATTTATAGAAAATAATTATTTCTGAAGGCATAAAATTTTAAAAAAAGAAGCAGCACTGTAAATTCAGAAAAATATAATTATACAATCAATTATACAATAGAACTACTGTAGATTTATATCACCATGACTGTGGTTACAATTTATCCTTATTTCATAGCTAACTTACCTAACTTTACTACACTTCCATGTAGCCTTTTCTGAAAAATCTATAATATCAGAATCCCAGCTCTTGTTTAAGAGAAACTGATATCATAAATTCGATTTTCAAGTGTAGGTAAATGCCTAAAATACTAGAGAGTCTCCAAAAGTATTTTCAAAAGTCCTTAATCTCCATTGAAACTAATCAGCATTGAAAATTTATCTGGAAGCAGGACTATAGTCATCTACCATGAGATTATAGAGTGACTTTTTTTTCTTTCTCTAAACCTGTGATCTTTTCATTACTCTGTGAAAGGATGAACAGTTGAAAAAGGAAACATTTAAAAATATCTGTACTGGGTTTCTTTGTTTGCTCTCTACAACATAAGGTAAAAGAATCAAATTTAAAAACCTTGTGGAAGAAAGCAATAAAACCACAGGACAGGAAGGACAACTGATTAGAAGGAACCCAACTGCTGAAATTGGAAAACAGAGTTGTCTTTTTGTTGAGGGAAAAAATCCGTACTCCCATTTCCTCAGCTGTTTATGAATTTTACCCTAAACAGTAATTTGATAAAACAGACAGCTACTGTGGAGGAGGCAAGACATGTCTTTTAACAAAAATAGCAATAATTTTTTCTAAAAGTGGATGAGGCTTTGATCTTTTTTTTTTTTTTCCTCATAGAAACACCTATCTGCAAATCTGAGATGTAGGCATGTAGCTTAAGGAGAGGAGCAGTTCATTAGATGTTTTCCATGCTTTGACTATTGCACTTTTCACATTTGGATCCTATCTCTCTTATGCCAGGTATCTTCAAGTGAACATTCATGTGATCAGCTTAATGCTGTAAACTTCATAACCAAAATAAAGCTCACACTTTTTTTGATTATGAGCCATTTAGTGTCATCAAAACTAATCATTCTTGGGATAGAGATAAAACCATGGTTCAAAATTAAACTCCATCAGGAATCTTATTTGACATTAACCTACATATTTTTTTTCAGATTACTTAAATTCCTTACATTTTAAGAAAAATAGTAGCAACAAAATATGCAACCTGTAACGAATACAGGACTTTCAAGGAGTTGATTCAATGCATGTTGTCACAAATCTTCTGGAAACACACTAAGCTGAAAATGTTTTATACCTGTGCAATATGCTGTGCCTGTACAATATAGTTCTATGTCACAGGCACAGTGAATCTGTTGCTTCAAGGACAAGTAAAACTGACTATGTGCTACTTGCTGAAGAGTTACTCAGTGTGTCATTGTGCCATTTTGCAGGATCCATGATGCATGATACATAATTGGTCAGTGCAGCAGGGCAGTGGATTAGGGCAGTACCTACAAAAATGAGGTTTTGGCAACTGAGTCAGTGTATTGCTCTAAAATGCTTTACAGTGTTTTGATGCACAGATTCTGTGGAATGGTAATCTTTCAAATGAGATCCACTCCATAGTTTTGTGTCTGACTTTATTTATAGCAAGCCTTCTTGTGGTCAGAATAGTGAAATAAGCAAAAGACACTTCTTTGAAATACAAAACTCACCAGTTTATAGTGGTACAGAACCCTCTATCTATTCATATACAGGGAGTTCTGGATTAAACACATGTTTATAATAATCATTAACATTATGCCTACATAATACCTGCATAAAAATTAACATAACCTATATAGATATCCTTGCTTTGATGGAGAATTCACTTTAACTTTTTCTACCCATTGAAGAAATTATTAATTTTTTTATTGCTGTTTATATGCTGAAAGTAATCAAAAATTTCAAGACATATGTGAAGATCACAGAAATAAAATCACAACAAAATAATACATAGAAACATTAAGAGACAAAACAAAGCAAGAAAAAGAAACCCCAACTGCAAGTAAAATAAGAAAATCAGAATTTGGATGAAAAATTAAGAAGACAAGCCTTAATAAGATTAAAAGAAGAAAATGAAAATAAAAAGTGATAGCAAAAGAGAAGGATAATGTCAAACAATAAAACTGGATGACATCTGTATAATGTTTTCTTTTTGTCTTGAGGAAAAGACCACTTGTCATGCAAGAAACCATGGGAAAAAAGTGGTTATAAGAAATTCACTGAAAGTTCTGAAAACAAATTAATGTCCTGGTAGAATGGCTAGTACTTAGAAGGCACGGGCCAACTTTCAAATTTCTGCACAGCTAAATACAGATAAAAGTCAAATCTGATTATATTTAAGGAATGTGAGAAAAAAGTTTAACATGATCAAAACTTTCCAGTTGTATCCTGGGTTGTATCAAAAAAATATGTGGCCAGAAGGTCAAGCAAGGTGATTCTATTCCACTCTTGTGAGGCCTCTCCACCTGGAATGCTCCATCCAGCTCTGGGATTTCCAACACTAGAAGAATGTAGATCTGACAGAATGAGTCCATAGGAGGTCACAAAGATGCTCAGTGGGCTGGAGCATCTCTCCTGTGAAGGCTGAAAGAGTTGAGAGGTCTTGTAGCAGCCTTCCAGTACCTATAGAAGGCTTCAAGAGAGATGAAGAGAGACTTTTCACAAGGGCTTGTAGTAATAGTACAATGTATAAGAGTTTCAAACTGAAAGAGGGTAGGTTTATGTCAGGAAAAAATTCCTTCCTATGAGGATCATGAGGCAGTGGAAGATGATGCCCAGAGTAGTTGTGCATGCTTGTATTGGTTTGACTCTGGCTGGATGCCAAGTGCCCACTAAAGTTGCTCCATCATTTCCATCCTTAACTGGACAGAGAAAATAGTTCATAAGTTGAGATGAGGACAGGGAGAGGTCATTCACCAGTTACCGTCACAAGCAAAAGAGACCTGACTTGGAGAAGTTAATTGAATTTATTACAAATTAAAATTAGAGAAGGATAATGAGAAGTAAAAAAAAAAAATTAAAAAAAAAAAAAAAAATTTCAGAAGCACCTTCCCATCGCTTCTCCCTTTTTCCTGGCTTAACATTGTTCCTAACTCTTTACCTTCTGAATCCTCAAGAGAGACGGGGAATAGGGTTTAGGGTCAGTTCATCATGTGTTGTTTGCTGCTGCTGCTGCTTCTTCCCTTTCAGGCTGGGTTGTTCTTCTCTTACTCCAGCATGGGTTTTCTCCAACAGAAAAAATCATTCATGAACTACTTCAGCGTGGGTCTTTTTCACAGGGTACAATCCTTCAAGAACATGTGTTCCAATGTGGGTTTCTCACAGGGTTCCAAGTCCTACCAGAAAAGCTCCTCCAACTGCTGTCCCCATGGCTCTGCAGATCTTGTAGGGGAACTAGCTTTCTTTTGAACATCCACCTACTACAGCATGCTACACTTTTGGATCTCCTACATGGTCTGAGGGTGGATCTCTGGTCCCACAGGGACCCCCACATTTTGCATGGGTGCCTTCTGCCTCACCACTGTCTGCACCACAGACAATATCAGCTCCAACATCAGGAGCACATTCTTTCTCTCCTGCTTCATTCATCTTGGTGTTTACAAAGCTTTTTCTTTCACATATTCTTACTCCTTTCTTCTCTGCTGCAATTACTTCTGCCCAATAACTTTTTTTGTTCTTAAATATCTCATCACAGAGGTATTACTACATTTCTGATTGATTTGGCCTTGGCCAGTGGAGGGTCTGTCTTGGAGCTGGCTGGCATTGGCTCTGCCTCTCATGGGAGAAACTTCTGGCAGATTCCCACAGATGTCACCTATGTAGTCCAAAATCTTGTCATGCAAACCCAAGATAATTCTACAATTCTTTGATTCTCAGGGAATGCTATTAAAAAAACCAAACCCCCTCTGCCTCCCCCCCCAAAAAAACCAACCAACCAAACAAAAAAACCAAACACACAAAAAAACACCAAAATAACAAACCAACGAACAAACAAAAAAATACAAACACAAACCCCCCAAACAAACGAAAAACCCAAACAAAACAAAACAANTGGTTTAATGTGGGGGAGGGGGGGCAGGAGAAAGTTTCACACACAAGATATTCAGATATTTGTTAAAATTTTGAAAGAATTCAGATAATCATAATTGTTCAATATTTCTGAAGAAAAAAATAATTTTGTCCTTTCAATATTATTAGTTCCACTTCTGTCTTTGATTATGCCTCTAATGTCTTCTCAAAGCCTTCGTTCTAAGTAATTAAGGACCTATAGGTGAGGTCTCTGTATTGCAGTATGTATTGTTTTGGAATGTGATATATGTATATATTTAGCTGCAGATTAGGACTGAGTGGCTATTAAATTCTGAAAAGTCACTGAACTGACATTCTGCCCTTATCTTTCTCCAAGAGAGCTATAAACAGTGTGGATAGTGGAAGAAAAAAAAAATCCAGGGTTAGAACCAAAACTGTACTTATACTACTTTACATCAAAGTAATTTAGAAAGTTGCTTTGCTATGAAATTTCCATAACTTTCTCATCTAAGTGCTCTAATTTCATGATGCAGGTCTTTAGTGTACCTAAACTTAAGTATACTGGCTCCTTGTGCACAGCTATTCATGTAAATTATGATGCAGCTATTTATATTGATACTTAGAGTGAAAATCATCTCACCTAACTTGAGTTGTCTGTAATGTGGAAGTCTACAGCTGAGACACACTCCTTAAAATCCCTTTATAGTTCCTCCAAGTGAAGCAAAGAGGCATTTTTGGGAAGCAATTTGTTTGTTCTATTTTAAGCTGAGATTAATTGTTCCCTACAGCTGAGTCTTTCTCTCTCTCTAGGAGTATAAAGGAATATATTAAGAACACTTGGGGAAATTAGTTTTGGCATAGATATTCAGAAGGAGATGTCGACATTTAGACAGAGGAAGCCTGCCTTCATATTCTGCATAGACAAACATAGCAGAAAAGGATGTGCTAGTTCAAATTCTGTCTTTGTTTTGCAAGTAGAAGTGCCATGTTTAAATGAAGGCTTTTGCCAACAAAGCACTGCAAACATATTAATGAAGACTGCTGCATAGGGGGCATGTATATATGTTTTCAAAGGTAAGTAAAGATTAGTGACTCAGGTTTCTAAAGAATCATTAATTGCTAAAATGTTCTTTAGTATGAAATTGCTTTTTCAAGTGATTTTGCTTCCTACTTTTTCAGCTATGTTTTCCTCTTGAGACAATTGGAAATTACAAAGTAGCTGTGGACTACATAATTTAAGTTTCTTTGGGTGGGATTTAGTTCATGACACTTTCATATTCATATTTACATAAGATATAGGTTTCTAACCTTCCACTATGGCAAGTAGAAATGTTGGAAGTGTAACATATATTAATCTAAATTCAGAAATATTAAATCTTAGAAATATAGAATCATGAAAGTTGGAAAATGCTTTTAAGGACATCAAATCCAACTATTAATCTAACTGTGCCAAATCCACCACTAAACCATGTCCTGGACGACCATGTCTTCACATCCTTTAAAAACCTCCAAGGATGGCAACTCAACAACTTCCCTGAGCAGCCAGTTGCAGGGCTTGACTATCCTTTCAGGGAATTAGTGTTTCCTATTATCCAAACTAAAACTAGCCTGATGAAATCTGAAACCATTTCCTCTTCTTCTATTACTTGTTACGTAGAAGAAGGGTCCAATACCACCTTGTTAAAACCTCTTTTCAGGTTGCTGTGCAGAGAGCACTAAGGTCTCACTTTAGCATCCTTTTCTCATTGATCCAGCCTGTCTGATCCCTTCCTACCTTCCAGTAGATCAACATTCCCATCCAAATTAGTGTAATCTACAAAAGTATTGAGGGTCCACTCAATCTCCTCTTCCAGGTCATTGTTAAAAATATTAAAAAGAAAAGACCCCAAAACTGAGCCCTGGAAGACACCACTTGTGGCTGGTTGGTAACAGTATTTAATTATAATCACCATCACTCTTTGGGTTAATGACTGTGTTGTGAGAGATTAAATAAATCCATAAGGTATAGCAGATGACAATTCGCAAGATTCACAATTCTCTATTTCAAGGAAAGGACAGGGCCAGAGTAACTAGAGGTCTAGTGCATCCCAGAGCTTTTAAATGATTGAGGTTTAAGTAATTGTCAGTAAGTTAAATTAGTATATGAAATTCTTTGCAACTATCCCTGTTTCTTAAAATTAAACTTTCATAAGAAGTACTTTTTAATCCTTAACATGTCTGTCAGTGCTATCATTTTAATAAGAAATTTGTCTAGAAAATATTATTTTGCTTTAATGTGTGTTCATGAGCTGGAACGTTTTAAGAAGTCCAGCAACCTAAATAAATCTACATTTGGGCGCATCGCTATGTGCTTTAATTATTTGATTTATGTTTCTGAACAGTGGTGACCACATTTTTTTCTGTTTTTTCATGGGTAGTGCTTAGTGTTTTTTCTCCACGTTAACTAAAGATGTAGCAGTTTCACTTTAGATCATAAACATGACAATGACTGCAAATAGATGTTCAAAAAGTAAAGTAAAAAAATCAAAAAAGGTGCAATTTAAAAGGAACATTGCTCAGATTCCTACTTTTGTTCATATAATCACATAAATGCTTAACTGTGACAATTCAGTAGCAAATGAGTGGTGTATAGAGGTTTTATATGTTAAATAATTTTTATTGTTAGCTCATACTCCAAATTCACCAGCTAGCAGGAGCTGTACCACTTGAAGATAATGGAATGAAAGACTGGTGATAGTTATCAACAGGTTCCTTCTGCAGAGTAAAAATATCTGACTCTTAACCCATAGCAAATACAAAGCAAATTCTACAGCATTTTATTAGAAAGTATTGAGAAAGGATTTTTTGGGCATAGTTCCTCTTCCCAATTTTTCAAAAGAAATTTAAAGCATTTGAATCTTCAGCTGATCATATTCTTTTCTGCTGTGTGGTGTCATTATTATTCTAGTAAAATTGACCAAAAAAGAACCAAAACCATAATGTGTCTGTTCTTTCAGGGAGGATGGTTTCAATTTTTTCTCTAGTGTAGTGAGGGAAGCTTTGAAGTATTTTGAATACTGCACATGAATGTTGTGTGATTCATGGCTATCCAAGACCACATGGCCTCTACATAAATAGGATATATGTTCTGTATATTGCTCAGGGTGCTGCTGGGTGTGTCTAAACATCTAGTTGTAGTTGTTTAGACTAGAAGAGGGAAGCAAAGCAATCTGTATTTTTAACTGTTTTTGAGGTTGTCCTACACTCAGAATTTATGGCAAACTATATATTTTTTAATTTTCAGAAGAATAATTTATAGGTTTTTAATTTGTGTTCCATCTCAAAAGCTGTGGAGAGTTAGAAAATAAGCTAGTTTGATTGCCTAAGTACAGCATGCTTTTAATACTAAAACAACTCATTCAGATTCTTTGGTGATTGAATAAATGTCTTTTTCTTGCCTTGGGCTATATCTAAAGAGCATTGTCCTCTGTCCCACAGCTCTTTTCCATGCATGATAAAAAGAATATGTTTACAACAGTCAGCAACCTGATAAAACTACTCAGACATGAGAATCAAGTGACTGAAGAAACAGAATTACTTCAGTTATGTGAAAATACCATCATATTCAAATCAGTTTATCATTTCAGCACAAAAGGCATGCTAGTTTTCTGAGATAGTGAGGTTTCTTTACTGGAGATAAGTTAGCTTCCTTCAGTCTTGTCAACTGAACAAGACACAGAAAAAGTATAACCCTGTTCATGAATTTTAATTCTACAATCCCTTAGCTGAAATCCCTTAAAAGCTGAATTTCTTTGTCTACCAAGGAGTCTGAGTAGTGTAGTTACTGTTAAAAGTGTTACGGACACTTTTAGAAATAGATATTAACCAAAATAGATACCAAATAGATATTAACCAAAATAATGTTCAATGTGTTCACCAGATAAATGGCTGCACAGGTACAGATACACTTGCTATCCGAATTTGGAGTGTCATGTGAAGCAAGGGAAAATATCACTCTGCATGTTATCACTGGGAGCAGACACTAATCTCTTGAACCTCAGCATGTATTCTCACTACACAGACTACTCATTACTTAGATTAGTGTGTCAGAAGCCAGTCACCCAGTTTGTATTCTGTACTCAGAACTGGAAAGTCCCTCTTTCATAACTTAAACAGATTATCTATCTCTACCAATTGTCTACTCTTTTTTCAAATGATTCTTATTTCAAATTATGTTTGAAACATTCAGAGGTCTTTACAAGTGGAGGCAAACTAATAGAAATTGCTAAAAGCTAAATTATAACTTAAAATGTTCTAACATAGAGGATCTATAACTTCCCAAACAAAGAACAGATTGCATAAAACACTGCCAAAAAAGGGAGTCAAAACTCTCCTCACGGGGACTCTATCCTACTTCTGAAATAAGTTCTAGGCAGTACACCCCACTGGCTGCTCCAAAGAGCAGGTTAATGATAAAAGAATAAGAACATAAATAAGACTGACACTGCTATGACACTTTTTCCTTTTTTTTTGTCTTCAATGCAGCACCAAAGAAATAGAAAATGGTCCGTGTTTCTTTGATACTGAAGCCACACACTTTGTAAAGTGGAGCTGTTTTACTACTTCTCACGTGACAATATAGCTTATAAAATATGTGCCAATATAATCTTGAGCATCCCAATTGTCACAGTCTCTCCTGTCACACAGGTTAATGTCTTTGGTCCCCTCTTTCATCTTCTACTTGGCTTTGATAAGAACCTCTCAGTATCTACATTCACTACCACCCTTTTGATTTCAGTGCTGCAGGTAGCACTTGTAATTTAAGACACTCTCTTCAAAGGTCTCACTGATGACCTCAGTAAGCACCTCAGAAGGTGATTCCTCTGTGCTCCTGTGGTTGGAAATCTATTAAACTTGAGTCAAATGAATCTTAGCTTCTAATAAATTAAAACTAGAATGAACCAACAACCTTGGAAACTTTTCATTGCCATCATGCTTTCCACAGACTACAGGTTTCTTTTTTCTTTTGATGTGATTTTTTTCTTTCACATCTGAAATCCTCAGTGCCCTTACACGAGTTTTATCTCCAATTATTCTTGCATAAAAGCCATGCATATCTAGCCTAACATAATAGTGCTTCCAGTACAGATGAAACACTTCTAAATAATTTCTTCCTTCTGAACAGATATGAAAAGTTGTTTTATCTTCAGGAAACTAACCTGCTTCAAAGATAAAGTACATTGTTAAATATCCATACAGGGTACAATTACGATAGAGGGAAATATGACATATCATGCTCAGGATCAAACTCGATGCATTCCTTTACCTAGCCTGTGAAGACATCAGATGAACAAACATAGATTAAATATATTCTAAGCATGGATAAACAGAACACAGACTTACAGTTTGCCTTCTAGAAATACGAGATTGGTCTCATAATTGATAATATTTTCAAGGTAGATATTGAATCTATCCCATACTGTCTAGAGTTGTGAAATCTTGCAGATTATATTTACATTGAGATGCATGTGGAATAAAACTGGGAAGAGCAGAATACTTTGAAAACCTTGCTACTTTATTTACTTTTAATCCACTAATTAGAATCAAACTGTGGAATCAGCCTTGAGGGGGTTCAGAAGACTCAAGGCTTCTGCAAGATCAGGTGCTGCAGTCTTATTTCAAACAGATTAAAAAGATAATTATCTAGCATGTACTACATAGGCCATTTAAACAGGCACCCTTCAAACTTCTGTGTTAGCCAGACAAGTGGTACTTTAGGAGGTGCAGACTGATCTTGTGAAGGCTGTCTGAATGTGTCAGTGCTGACTGCCCTGTGACCAAGCTGGAGCTTTAAATATTTCACAAGTTCTATAAGGCCATTTCAATGATCTAATCAATCTAATATTGAGGGATAAGAGCTGGGAAAATGGGAAAAAATTCAACCACACTCTCTTGTCACATCAGACATTTGGTCTTGTGCTTAATCTCCTTAATGAATTTTGCTCTTGTAAAGCTTAAGGGATCAGATGAAGGATGTGCAAATCAGTGAGACCCTCATTCCTCACCCACCCCCTCATCATGTTTAATATACCAAGCCCTCAAGCTGCCATCACAATTCATCTGTCAACATGCCACCTGGGCTTTGTAAACTTCAGTTTCTATACTGGATCCTTGCCATAATTCAGCAGGACCACTAATGGTTCCTCATGACAATAGAGAAGGAAAGAAAAGAAGAGAAAAGAAGAGAAAAGAAGAGAAAAGAAGAGAAAAGAAGAGAAAAGAAGAGAAAAGAAGAGAAAAGAAAAGAAAAGAAAAGAAAAGAAAAGAAAAGAAAAGAAAAGAAAAGAAAAGAAAAGAAAAGAAAAGAAAAGAAAAGAAAAGAAAAGAGGAAAGAAAGCCACCTAGCCATGCATGTGTATGCAAGAAGTAATTTCACAGAGAAAACCCACAAAATCTTTCTTCAGAAAGAGCTAACAAATTTTACAGTGTTATGGTAACATTTGACTATGTATGTAGAAGCTTGGCACATAGTAAAGAGAGGAAAAGAAGCACCTATGCCCAGGAGAAATTCACACAAGTGAATGAGATGAAGATTATCCTACTTGCAGCAGTAAAGAGTAATATGTTTGGAAGAGGCAGACAGATGAATGCCACAGAATGACGGCTACTGAGACAGTGCATGAAACAGGTATCTCTGACTCTGGATTTGCAAAGACTTTCTCAAACTTATAGCGCAATGTATCTTACTCCAGAAAATCCATGTCTGTCATAACATGGTCCAGTGTCTCATCTTGTAAAATTTGCCAGTCATAATTCTGATTCTGGTTAGTTCTGATACTGTACTGAGTTGTACTAAACAAATTGTTTTTGATAAACTTGTTCCAGAATTAGCTCATTCAATAACTATATAAAATTGTGTGCAAAGTTCTCCATTTTGAAAAAAAAAAAGATTAACCAACCACTAAACCCAAAATTTTTCTGCTTGGATCATCCAAAATACAAGAAGTCACTAAGAGTCAGTACTATTCCCCCAAGTTTTGCACCAAGAGCAGGTTAACAGGAAAACAGAAAGAACAAAGCAGTAAAAGGAAAGATGGCAAATGAACATAGGAAGGCAAGTGAATGTTAGAAAAATGAGAAAATACAGAACCTCCAAAAGACAAAGCCTTCCAAGGTATACTTTCTGTAACTCACAGAATCATGCATCTGGTCATGCCGTGGGCAGATAGGAAGACTGCCTCAGGGAAGCTGAATCCCACACTTAACTCCCTAGCAGGAAGAATGTGCTTACTGTTACACCTTCTTATGGAGTGGATTTATTTATTTAGTTTTTTCAGGTTTAGGGTTGTTTTAATGATGCTTGCTTCCATATTGTCATTTTGCTTGGTGAGCCAAACAGAACAAGGAAGGGAACACAAATACAATCTATTCCTTATTTTACAGAAACATTAAAGGATAGGACCAAAACAGACAGAATCTCAATGAAACTACCCTAACCTTTCATATTCTGGGAATTACTAAGTTACTTGCAATCTCGGTCTTATTAGATCCTTTTTGTATACAGCAATGTTGTCAAGAAACTCTGCTTGGTTTAGCACAGTAATGCACAAACTTTAATAAATGTTTTCATTCGTGTTTGCTGGGTATCATGCTAACAATGAAGTCTTTTCATAAGAGAAACACCTGTTTTCTGAGGAAAGAAGGTTGATTTTTCCTTTTTTAAAAAATTTTGTTATGGTTTTGTTGTTGTTTTGTACAGAGAATATGTCATGAGCTCCTAGAGGTATGAAATTACTTAGTCATGCACAATATTTCTTGTCAGCCTCACCCTTTGAGGTGCAAGATAGAAGGAAAGATTTATTGTATAAATAGAAAGGCATCAGAGATCTCTTTAAAGTGGAGTGCTGAACATTACCTGAGATAAGAAAGGCATCCTTGCATATCCTAGTAATACCACCCGTACCAAAGATGGAAACTGAGAATATACAGACTAGTAGAAAACTGTTTGCCAAGAACATTTTCTGATGCTGAACCTTCATGAAACATCATTTTTGCAACTTTATTAAGTCAAGTAATAAGAATGAAGTTTCAAATTCACTCAGCTAATGCTGATATTAGCCTTGTAAAAAAAGACACGGTCCAAAGAAGAGCCCCAAAAATGATAAAAAGGGCTGGGAAGCTCAACAGGACGAAACACAGAGAGAACTGGTTTTGTTCAGCCTACAGAAAAGAAGGCTTGAAAAAGACCTTATAATCATGTTCCAGTGTCTAAAAGATGACTAAAGATAAGGCCAGGCTGGGACTCCCTGATTACAGCACAAAGAGGAGGGGCAATGGGTATTAGTTACTCCTGTGGAAATTCTGTTTGGATACAAGAGGAACATTTTCATAATGAGAAAAATGAGCGACTGGAATACTCTCCCCAAGGAAGTAGTGGGTTTGCCCAGCAGAGGACATCTCAGGTTCAGCTGGATAGGGCTGTGGGCTGTGTTGTCTACACTGTGCTTTTGCCAATAATCGTTGGAGCAGATTATCCTCAGGAAACCTTCCAACCCAATATTCTATGAATCTATTATATGAGGAAAATGGAACTGTTTTTTCTTAAAATGAAATTGATTTTTCTTTGCTATTTTTGGTGCGTGGTTTTGGTTTTTGGTGGGTTTTTTATGGGGTTTTTTTGTGTGTTTTTGTTTTGGTTTGGAGGGGGTTTTTTGATTTTTGTTATTGTCGGTTTTGGGTGGGGTTTTTTTGGTTTGGTTTGGTTTGGTTTTTGTTGGTTGGTTAGTTTAATTTGGTTTTTTTTGTTTTCCTGATCAAGCCTGGATTTTTCTGAACTTCTAACTTTTTGCGGTTGAAGTAGCAGTGTAAAATTTTTTGCAGTTGAAATAGCTTCTATGTTAAAAATGACATTGCTTTAGATCTGTAAATCTAAACTTCATTACTCTACCATTATTTTTGTTGTAAGATTCAAGAAGTCAGGTATGTATGAAAAACAATACATTTAGACCTTACTATAAGATGTATGATCCCTTCTAGTGGAATTATAATCACTCAAGAAAGTATAGCAAATTTGCTAGGAGACTAATATTGCGTCAAAACCTTTCCCTTTTCCTATGATTAAGTTGAAAAATCAAAATGTTGATGAAATACTTTGAAATAAATCAAAATGGAGCAGTTTTAATGTAAAAGTATGCAGTAAATATGAATAATTATATTTTCAAATATTAATTTGCTCTGTTTGGATAAGGTTAGATGAAAAGCCTCAGGTTGTTTGTGCATCATCATTGCATCTATTAAGTTATAACACTAGTTTTGAATGGTGTGACAGACAAATATTGCAGGACATATATAGTAAACCAAGAACCTTCAAAGTTTTGAATTTTACACCAGAAACACACTTTTCTTACACCACACCAACCCTTAGTGAAAACACTGCAGACCACAATTCAGTTTAAAGTTTGATTAAGCATAATCAAAGAATTGAAAATAATTTATTTCTGTTTTCAACAACTCTATGAATAATTATCTCAAAGCTAGTATTCTTATAAAAATTATAAAACACACTTTATTAAAAGCCCTAAAATATTTAAATTGATAGCTGTTAAAATAATGCTAAGAGATGAGCAAGGAAAAAAATGAAATTTCCTTAGGAGGTATAATTCATCCCATTCAAAAGATAATTGTTGGTGACACCTCCAAACAAGTTTAGTATATAGCCTGGTGTATGCATACACATATATGTTCATACGTGGATGTATCTACCTATCTGTGCACTTGTACACATGTACATATATATATATATATATATATATACACACACACACATAGAATATACTTAACACACAAATGGGGATGATTTTATATGACAAATTTTTACTGCACAAAGAGTTTCTGAGGATTTGCTCTCTTTCCCACTCTTGTGTCCCTCCCTTCACATGTATATGTAATACATCTGTTGTGTTCAACGGAGTTCTGTCACTCTCTTGAGGCTTTCGTCCACTTCTTAGAGGCCTTCATCCTGGCAAGCTGACAGTATCCTTCAATGCTTATGGAATATTCCAATTTCATCTTTTTTAAGCACTTCACATTATGTCAAAATGCCATTCTGGATAGCTTTGATCAAATAGGATTTCATCTGAAAAAACGTGTAGTAAAGACAGACAAAGTAGACACCTTCCTGAACACGTCTAATTCACTCCAGAGTTCTTAGGTATCCCAGCTTCAGCTCTTTGATATCTGTACTTACACAGTTTATTTTGATAATTGATATTAATTAATTTTGGTTCTTTTTTTCCTCTTTAAATAAACTAGTAATAAGTCTGGATTTTCCAACACACATAACTCAAGCCTAAAAGTGCAAATCAGTGCAAAAATATTTTATACATTTTACATTATCTTGCTTGAAAACAAATTTGAAATTTTGCAATAAATCTTTTCTACTAAGCAATTTGAAACTGCACAGATGTTCATTTATTTTCTTAATAGTTAAATTTCCATAGCAATATCATGCTGATAAATATCATCAGTGATGCCATAAATTTCACTTAAAATAATACAAACAATAATGCTTTATTAATATGTACAATGGAGCAGATCTTAAATAATCATTAGATTCAAAAGACTCTATTTTCTTCACTCTTTTAATTTGCTATATGCATGTCAAGAAATTTACCAAATATTTTTTCAAACAAGCATTACATTAAAAGCCATCTCTGCCCTTTGTTCTGCCCTTCTATGGTTTAGAAAGCACAAAGGCTCAATAGCACTTAGAGAGAGAATCAGATATTTCACACAGAATCACACAGAGTAGTCTGTGCTGGAAGGGATCTACAAGGGTCATCAAGACCTACTCTGAAGTAAAAGGGATCTACAAGGGTCATCAAGACCTACTCTAAAGTAAAAGGCCCATATAGGGATTGAACCCACAACCTTCCTCTTATTGGCACCATATTTGACTTCATAATGCTTAAAGAGGGAACATGGTGGTGAGGAATTCATCTGTAAATTATGTATCAGATTAGCTAGGGGAAAGGGAGGGAATAAATTATGTGTTCTTTTTAAACAAGTAAAATATATAAACCAAATCATATTTTTATCACTCAAGAGTAAAGCAGTAAACAGATTGTCTAGTGGGCTTTAGGGCAGTTCTGAGCAATTTTAACTCACATCCTCTGATACCCTGATTAGACCTTGGAAGCACACAGCACTGAAGGTAACTCCTGGCTTGCCTGATGCCTGGTGACATAGAATAGTGCCAAGAGCTCAGCCTTCTAACATATTCATCAAAGTGTCTCCTCACTTTAAACTTCCCGCAGCACCCTGAGATGGAAAAACAATGTATGGTTTTAAGAATTTGCTCCTTTATCACTGAAGAAAATTAAGAGACCAAAAAAGGATAACTAACTCAAAGGGAATAGCCAGTCAGCTAAGGTTGGCTAAGCTATGCAATTGTGCTTTGAAGCAAATGAACCTTATTTTGAACCACTTCAAACAACTGGAAAAGAAAAAAAATCCTATCAAATCTGCCATAAGGGAAGCATATGTGAACTGCACATGGTCTGAGAAATGGGATAAAGGATCTAAATAGGTCTTTTACTGTCTTTATGCTCTGATTCATGGAAACAAGAGAGTACTTAAACACATGCTTACTTGCAGGCATCTGCTTCACGTTTATTGTCTCCAAATGAGAAAGCCAACAGTTAAGTTTATATGTGGTCCTGGATGGAAAGAACCATAAAATACTCTGTCAGTGTGGTTCTGACTTGGGTCCCTACCTTCGCAGTATAATCAAAGTAGCTGCTTAAGTTTATTGCAAGTTAATTTTAGGCAAGACACAAATAAACTGTCAAGATCAGCTCTCAGATGTGAAATACAAAAGCTCCAGGTGTGTATTGCGGTTTGCTTAGTGTCAGAGATTTGGTTTCATACACTTCTAGGAGAAAGATATTGTTAAATTTCTTAACAAGACACTACAGAAAAAAAAATAAAAATTGAGTTATTTGAAGACAAAAAATTATCAAGACGTATACCTTAATATTTGGGATATTAATTTCAGTATCTCAATTCAGGAGAAGCATTTCTCTATTTACATTTTTCTCCGATTCACAGTAATCTTTACTTTGTGGACTAATTAAACCCCAAGTCATGGACCACTTGAAAAATAAATAAATACAAAACAAAACACTTCACTGCACATAGATCTTCCCCTGGGGAAATGATGAGAGACCAAAATATGTGACAGATGTTAGTCACATTGCTTAATGCACTACTGGAAATCACTTGGATACTATGGTGATGAGTGTGGAGTGAGAATCTATATAGATTAGAACCATTTAGTAAGATGTACCCTAAACAGACTCATTACATAGCTATTACTGCAAAAAAAAATCAGAGAGGAGGTGATGCATGAGTTGCAGAATAGCAGACTTGTAAACGTCTTTATATATATGTCCCCTAAAAAAAGCCTTGTGTCTATTATTAAATGATAAGTAGAACAATTGTTTTCAATTTTAGATCATTTATCTATGTTTTAATTTGCCATTCTGTTCATGAAGCATCAAAGATGCAACAGCAAAGCCTTTAGAAAAGCTGCTTAGCACAATAATTAGCTTTTGTATTGAACATAAAAGGCAGTCATGAACTCAGAATAGAACAGTAATAGATGAACCAGAAAAATAGAATGCATCTGCCAGAAAAGATGGGAGAGTGTTGTTGGTTAAAATGCTGTCCATTTCACTCTGGATTCATGTAAGTCAGTTGGCTGCAGGTCACACGAGATAAGCTGCTCAAATTTTATTTTTCTTTGATTGGATAGATGAAATTTGCTTAAAATAAATTATATAGTTTAATCAAATGGAATCTTTAATTACAATCACAGGGCCAGAGAATATGCTGGGAGTTGGAAGGGAACCAAAAAAAACCCTGAGTCCAACTCCTGGTCCTACAGAGGACCCAAGGGTCACACCATGTACCTGAGAGCATTTTTCGAATTGTCCAAATCCCTCTTGAGCTCTGTCAGACTGTGACCTCTTCTGTGGGGTGCCTGTTCCAGTGCCCAACCACCCTCTGGGTGAGAAAGCTTTTCTTAATATCCAGTCTAAATATCCCCTGGCACAACATCAGGCCATTCCCTGGGATCCTGTCACTCTCACCACAGAGAGATCAGTGTCTGCCCCTCCTCTTCCTCTCACAAGGAAGCTGTAGACTGCAATGAGTTCTCCCCTGAGTCTCCTCTTCTCCAGGCTGAACAGACCAAGTGATCTTGGCTGCTCATCATAGGGCTTCCCCTCAAGGCTCTTCAACACCTTTGTAGCCCTCCTTTGAGTTTTCTCATATCTTCATGTCTTTCTTATTTGTGGTGACAAAAACTGCACACAAGGCTGCACCATTGTGGAGCAGACTGAAACAATCCCCTCCCTTGACTGGCTGGCAATGTTATTTTTCCTTAGTAAATTTCTAAGGGATTTGTATAGGATAGAAATTAATGGTTAAAGTTATCCCAGCAAGTGACTGGGCCTATACATTCAATGACCGTAAAATGGAGGAAAGCTCAGGTGTTCAAAAGGTTCTGTGGCTTTACCAAATTTCATAATCAACTTAGAATTTAAGTGGTAGGCTTCAGTTACAATATTCTAATACATTAACTTATTTAAATTACTGGAATTAGAAAATAAACCTTTCTTCCTGTGATATTATTTGTTGCTGTCTCTGTGCTTGCAGTACAGAATGTATTCATCACATATGATGATACTGTTCTGCCTCCTTTTTCTTTGCCAGTTACTCCAGTTATCTCAGAAAAGCATGAAATGACACTTTATCAAAAAACAGCTATTACATAATGGCTTGTAAATGAAGCAGGATTGCCAAAGTCAATGGCAGCTATAAATTAAATTTGGCTGCCTCATATATACCAAAGGCAAAAAAATGAACACTTCAGAATCTGTATTTTTTTTTTTAAATCGTGGAACAGAACATAAGAAAGATCATGAAATTTTGGACAATTTTTAAGATTCACTTCTTTAGATTCCCACATTATAAAAACATTTTGTTTTTCTACAGTATCACAAATAATGATTAATCAAAGCACTTTTTGTATGCTTATTCTTTTCATCTTTAACTTGCTTAAATTTACTCAAAATGTTTTGCCTAGAATAACCTGATTTTACCTAAGTATGAGAATCTAGTAATGAAAAATTCTCCCAATATTCTGACACTCACCTTAGAGGCTACAAAATTGGATAGGTGAGATCTCAGTAAAATCCAGATTCCCCTTCATGAAATCATTAAAAAGGGGTGAAATACTACTAGTTTAAGCAGTAATGCTAAATGCTAGTACTGTAGTCTAAAGTATTGATTTTTAGTTCCAGAACACTTTGAGAATTGCAAGTGATAGATCCACACCTGGCTCTTGGGAAAAGAAAAAATTGTTGCTAGCTTTTTCAGAGAAGATTCCTACTGATTCCTAACATATTAGCAATATATTAAGCATATTGTTGCAGGACACAAAGCAAACCTTTAAGAGAGCTGCAATTTGTTTCCAGGAACTTCTAACCCTCTTCTAAGTGCAGTGGACCACATTGTCTCTCATGCCTTCCCTGACGCACACAAAGTATAGTGCACTCAACTTGTTGGATGTAAAGATAGTAAAGATAGCTCCAAGGTGAACTCACACTGACAAATGAACATTCAGAGGCACTTGTGAATGATAAAATAGGCTTGACGTTTTACTTCAAATCCTTATCATGAATGTTGGATGTGATGTCTCATACACAGGTGTGGAATTTTCTTCCCTAAACTTTTGTTTGAATTGATTGTCACTAAGCTGATACTCAAATTCCCATCTGTTGAAATTCTGATTAGAATGCCTTTGGCTATCAGGCCAAAAAAAAAGAGAGATCTGAAAGACTAAAACACTACAGAACCCACTAGAAGACATCCATTTAGAGAAAAGTTCAACAGTCTTTTGGAAAGTCAATAGAATTCTAAGAAGCTCCAGAGGTAACTCAGCCAATCCCAATATAAAATGACATGTATTTACAGAGACATTGAAGAAAAACCACAGTAGGCTATTTGATCATATACTTTAGGTCAGAGATATTGTTGTCAAAAGATGATCCATTTTGTGTTAAACTTGGTTGGCTACCATATGACCACCAAGCCAATCTCTAACTCCCTCTCCTCAGCCAGACCTGGAGAGAATCATCGAATCATAAATTGTTTGTGTTGGAAGGGGCCTTAAAAAACATCTCACCCACTATAGACAGAGATGCAACCTTCCACTAATCAGGTTGCTCAAAGCCCCATCCAACCTGGCCTTGAAGACTTCTAGGGATGTGTCACCCGCAGCTTCTCTGGTAAACCTCTTCCACTGCCTTACAAATAAAGAATTTCTTTCTAATATCTAATACAAATCTACCCTCTTTCAGCTTTTAGCCATTAGACCTTTTTGTCCTACCAGTACAGGCCCTTGTCAAAAGCCTCTCTCTAGATCTCTTATAGGCCCCTTTGGATACTGCAAGACTTCTGTAATATCTCCTTGAAGAGTTCTCTTCTCCAGGTTGGAGAACATTAACTGTCTCACCCTGTCTTCATAAGAAAGTTCCATAGGAAAAATAAGATAAAAAGCTTGTGGGCTGAGATAAAGAACAGGTGATCACTTATCAAACACCATCATGGGAAAAGCAGTCTGGGTTTGGGGAAGATTAATGTAATCTATTGCAATTAAAAAATACAGTGAGATAGTGAAAAAACAAGAACAGTGCTAACAATACCTTCTCTCCACTCCTTTGTCCTCAAGCCTAGCTTTACTCCTTTTTTCCTGGTCCTGACTCTTCTATTTCCCTCCCCCCTTGAGTGCCACAGGTGGGATGGAGTACAGGGGTGGTGATCATGTAACACTTCATCTCTGTTGCTCCTTCTTCACATTTTTCCGCTGTTTTCATGTGGGGTCATTCCACAGGCTGTAGGTCTTAATGATCTGCTCCAGCATATGTCCCTTCCATGGGTAGAATCCTTCAGCAACAGACTACTGGATCCCCTGTAGAGCCACAGGTCTTGACAGAAAACCTGCTCCGATATGGGCTGCTTTCCTTTCTGCTAGTAATTCACTCTTGGAGCTACCCTTAGGCTGCAGCTTTCTTCAGGTTGTCTCCACCTGCTCTGATGTGGGATCTTTCAGAGCTGCAATGTAGATACCTGTTACATTTCTGGTTTCTTTATCTCTGCTGAGGTCAGGATGAAATACACGCAAGACATAGATGTTGAGTTTGGACTTGGTTGTTTATGATTTCTTATCTATTTACAGTCTCACAAGGCATGAGCTCCAACTAGCAAGTTAGAGAAACAAGGTAAAATGGTGTGCTTCTAAATGTTTCCAAGGTTATTTAAGAGATAATTACCCAATAACAAGGTGACACCTATATTACTTATACTTTTGACCCAATAATGACCACCCAAGGCCCACAATGCAGACCTTTTTCACCCAATTACAGAAAACCGCCCAAAACCATGAAGAAGGAGGAAGAAAGTGAAGAAGAAGGACTTAGACAACACTCAAAATCCTCCATCTTGACTCACATGTATTACTATATACTAAAATCTTAAATCTAAGTTTTTTACCCTGTGAGATCACACAATACTCTTCAAACAACACACCCACAACCCCTGTGCTATCACTCAATTTCAGGAGCCTACTCCAAGGCCTCAAGTCAAATGTGGTGCTTGCTTGAGGGTCAGCACCTTTTAACACAGCAAGCGTGAAATTTTCAGCCTCCAGGGTTCCAACAGATACCTGCTTCACCCCAGTTCTCTACTGCCTGCAGAGGGACGATCTGCACCACTATGGTATTCCCCTGGGCTGCACCTACAGGGGAGCCACTGCTCTGCTGCCTGGAAAACTTTATTCCTCTTCCTTGATGGTTGTTTCCATCACTTTTTTCTTAGTCCTCTCTCTCACAGCTGCTATGCATAACTTTTACTCTTAAATATGTTATCATAAAAGCTCCACCAGCTCCACTTTGGCCAGCAGTGGTCATCTCTGTTGGACATGACAGCCCCTGGTCTTTTCTCATAGAGGACACCTTACTGGTCCCCCTGCTACCAAAACTGTGCCTCAAATCCAATGCATCCATAAGCATTTGAAAACATTCTTTAATCTTCACTTTAGAACAAATCTTATTGGTCTACTTCTGACCTAGCTTAGCATCAAACAATTATATCCATTAAATGTGTAATGTAAGGTAATAAAAATGGTCTTACATCTGTATGTTGTGGTGCCTATGTTGGTTTTAAACATAGATTTCATAGCGGATTTTTTCAAATCACAATTGATATAGTCATAGCATAACACAGTAGCACATATGAAATAGATGTTTTGATCTGCTGCTATGTTGCAGCCCTAGAAAAAATCCATTTCAACAAAGATGCATAAACATATACTCACAGAAGTCTCAGGATATGCTTGAGTGAGCATAGCATTCATTGGACATGGTTTCTTTAGAGAAAATTGCACTATCCTATTGAATTTCTTCTTGTAGTGAAATGTTTTCCTCAATGATTTTCCCAGGGTTCCTATTTTTTAATGCCAAAAGTATTATTCATCTATTTTATTTTCTGTTTTATTATTCAGTTATTTAGTGTTGTAAAGTTGTTCCATTTTGTTGTTAACCTATTTCTGCCTGAGTGTTTCTTGTAATTGCTTCATGAAATCTAAATTTTCCTCTGTCAGGAAAGAAGCATAATGTAAAGAAAAGCTTGCATTAATAATAATAAAAAAATATTATAAAGTCTATTTAAATAAAAACATTCTTTCTCTAAGCACACTTATGTATAACTACCGCAGGCAATTCCCACTGTGTCTTCTGCATTTGGAGACGGCCACTACTGAAGCCTTGCTGTATGTCAGAGAATCCACAAAAAATTTTTTTCTGTTCCATTGTCAGTGAAGATAAAGCCCCAGCAAATGGAAGTGCAGGGGTGGAGGAATGTCGCTATGTTAATCAGTTGTTTGTAACAACTTGCAATGTTAATAGCAGCTTACAAACAGTAACTCCTCAGCAACATTTTCCCCGTCATGATGCACCTTACTGTCCACCTGGGAACATCAGCAGCTGGTTCAGAGCTACATAGCACCAAAGCACTGACACTTTAATGCTAACAAACAACTTTTGTATTGACAATAGGTCCAATTATAAGGAAGCCTGGGGAGAAGTGATGGAGATAGATAGATTTTCAAAGATAAGAGCACAACCTTGTCTTTTTCTTATATTTCATAATTTCCACTCTATGTCACTCTTATGGACTTCTGTTGTGTGGGTTCCTTACAGAGGAAATCACTGTTTCTTTCAATTATTTATATAAGAAAATGTGAAAAAGTAGCATCATATTTGAAATTATTTAATAATTGATGATGATGTTAATATTAAATACATTTAAAATTATGTGATTAAAAAATCAATTGTAATAAGCATGTTCAATTTCCCCTCTGATTTGTCTGAAGGGATTAGAAGGGATTTTATGCGAATATCATAAATGCCTAATTGTTTTTTTCAAGCATCTCCTAAGCAGAAAAGAATAATCTGAGATTAAGTACATTTAAGACTCTTAATTCTATTCCTAGAGAGTTAGGGTAGGGTGATATTTAAGTCCCTTGGCAGGCACCCTAGGCCATGTGCACACCCCACTAGTCCTACAGAAGACAACCTGAGAATCAGTGTTCTCATCTTCTACCAGTCTTCAGTCAAACGTTAAAATACATCCACCACAGAAAATAAATCTGTATTTAAAACAAAGAAAACAAAACAAAACTGAATGGTAATATATCTTTCCACATTTCAGATCTCAATAATAAATGAACAATATAGGGAAAGGTTTTTTTGGAAACATGTAAACCTTGTAATCATACATAATGTTCCAACCACTAAAATGGAATTTCACCTGTAAGAACAGTGGTCACATAATGAACAAATGTTTGTCTTTTCTTTGCAGGTGCCAGTGCTCTTCTACAGTTGGATTCAGTCTGTTTTAAGTAAATGGGAAGTGGCTTCTAAAAATGAAATAATAAAACCATTTTTTATTATTTACTATCTGCTTGATAGTAAATCAAGCAGAAACAATGCTATGTTCTCCTATTTTTCTTACTAAATTCCCATGAAATTCAGGTGGCAGTGCCTCAATTGTTGTTTCATGAAAATTGCAGTCTACGTATATTCCTTTTGCTCCCAAAAAAATTCTCCTACTGATTCTTTGCAGCAATAATAAAAACAAGATGTGTAGCAACAAATGAAATATAAGCTCACATAAACAAAAATAGTTGACATATACTAGGCCATGTATGGAGGCAACCAGAATTAACCAGCTCATCCTTTTTATAAAGTAGTCATTTAAAATATTCATAATGTTATGTTGTTGATAGTGATGATATGTTTTTAGACACAGCTAGTTCCAGTTTACATTGACATACTGTCATCAATTATGCTTCACCATCTGTGAACATAATTAAATTTACCCTTAAAATTGATTTTAGAACATATCATTCACAAGT
This sequence comes from Sterrhoptilus dennistouni, assembly GCA_013397095.1. NCBI lineage: Eukaryota > Metazoa > Chordata > Aves > Passeriformes > Zosteropidae > Sterrhoptilus > Sterrhoptilus dennistouni. Next base: position 59,715 of record VWZU01012864.1, read on the forward strand.
GACTCTTGTTTACTAAACACACTTGGAATAAGCAAAACCTGAATAGCATGCATTTTGAATAAACTAGAAACAATTTTGCATGGAGACCTCAAAGAGCTATAAATGTATAATTTACCCATTCTCAATGTATAACACACTTGAGCCCCTTCTGGGATTCAGGAACTAACTTAAACTTTGTGTGCAATTTTTCAAATCTCATTTATACTGTTGTCATTGTCTATGACTCTGAATTAAAAGGAGGCTTTAAAATAGATGAAAATGCCATTGACACTGCCTTAACAGCTAGTTAAGAGGAATCAGAAATTATACATGTTTTTTACCCAGAGGTAGTCTTTGATACTTCACACAATATTTTGTCAGTTTTCCAAAATCCTGAAGTACTGAACTCCATGGGAAGTACACAACAGCAACTTTCATGAAATTATCTAGATCTAACAGATAATCTCAGTAGTTCAAATCATATATATTCTTATTGGATAAGCATAATATTTTTAGCCAATGTAGAATTGCTTCCTGTTTGAACAATTGTGAATTTGTGGTCCATTTTCCTTATACATTCTAAAACTGTTCCTAAAAATTACCTGTTTTCCTGGATGTGTCTTCCTCTTAACTTATTTGCTAAAATATATGTGGAAAGCACACACCATAGGGATTCAAAATCAGTCAAAGTAAATTAATTTAAAAATTCAAATGAAGAGTGGTTCTTTATATATATATATATATATATATATATATATATTCTCCAAGCTCTGATCTTAATATATTAAGAAGAAAACTAGCACCTTGAAGAAACTGTTTAGATCTCCTAAATGGAAGCCTTTCAGAGGGAATGAGAAAACAAGACAAAAATCTATTAGTAGCACTATTCTGTACTACAAAACCAGTGTGGCAATCCTGCCTCTTTTACAAGGTCAAAATAAGAGAGTTGCTAGCAAATCCTTCAAAACTATTATGTCTTAACACCTCTAAATCTTCACAGTGTTTATCCAAGAAATACCTCTGAGAGACAGCAATGCGTTCTCATCCCAGTTTCCATAGGAGGAACTAAGACACAGAAACTGCAGTGCAGAGTTTAGAATGCACTTAGAAATTTAAAAATACAGAACTACAAAACTATAGAAGCAGGAAATTAGTCTACAGGAAAGTAAAGGACACCTCACTTGATAGGTGGACATTGACATCATCTTTGCTTGTGTACAAGGCAAACAGGCCAAAGAGAAATCACTCACACCTGTAAAGCAACATTCCTGGACAGGCTCTGGTGAACACCAACTTTTCATATGGACTATTTGGGCTGTTGAGTTTTGCTCTGTTTTTAGGTAGGACTAGTGTTTAGTGCTTCTCCAAATGCTATGTAAGGTGGCAAGATCAATATATGGAGTTAAAAATGTGGGATTTTTGAGTGGGATTTAATCAGCTGCATGTGGAATGGGAAGAGGCTTTAAATGAAGCACTGTGCATTTTCTGAAAGATCTCAAGTTCTATGAGTCAGGGAGATATGATACCCTAAATTTATCTTGATATTTCTTTTCCTAAATTCTTGACACCTATTTCATAATGAGATTTGAGATGAGAGGAAGGTCGCAAATTAAAATTAGATCTTGTAGGGTCCTGTCTCTGAAATTCATGTCCTGCTTCTTGGCCCCATTTGGCCCTGGCACTAGTTAACATTAACAGGGCATCTTCACAGCCTGTACCCACCACTCAATCCCATTAGCATGTGTTGTGCACAGTCAGTCCTGTGGGGGATGCTGGGATTCTTCATTAGCTATTCCCTAGCTGTGACTAGACACACACACTCCTGTGTCTGCCAGCAATAGTAACTAAGAGTGAGAGAAAATGTTCTGGAGTGTCTGAAAGCAGAAACTTCAGGCACTAAGCCTCTTATGACATGCTGGCAGTGGGTTTGAGAGGCAGCTCAGCTGGTTCAAACCATAGCCAAGTTCCCAGGACTGCTCAAAGTGTGTCATAAAGCAAAGCTCTGTGTTTTCTTTAAGCTTCTGATGCCTGACCTTCTTTTCAGTATCTCATAAGCCTTAAGTATCCTGGCCCAGGGACAGGAGACACCTGCGAGTTTGGAGAAACCTTTAAAATATCCTGTTGTCCAGGCATATCTGTCTGGAAAAGCTTGGTATGGTCTTAAGCCATAAGGATAAGCATCTGCCAATGATTTTGGAAGAAAAGAAAAAAGTAGGTGAAAAGAGAGATATTTGAAGAAAGCGTTCCTTCTGCAGCATTAAAAACATGTCTGTCAGAAGTCATGTCAGTAGTGCTTTAGGTACCAGAGGGACACACCAAGGGAAACCTGCCAAGTCCCGTAATGAACCATCTGAGGCTAGATTCTTCTGGAAACCTTCCAAATTTCAACCTTTTTGCACACAGCAAATATAAGGCCAGCTCAGTGTAGCCCATCCTCATGTGAGAGGCTTATGGTGGATAAACTTCCAAGAGTCAGAAAGAAATGGGAGAGAGGTTAGCAGAGACTTCAGGAGAAGAGGATGCGATAGGAGAAAATCGCATCATTTTCACCCCAGAGAGAACAAAACAAAAAGCTTGATTAGTACCTTACTGTAAGACTGTAATACTTTATGATTGATATATCAGAAATGCAATGGAAGAAGACCTAAAAGATAAAAAGATTTCTTTTACTGCCCACATAGGTTGTAAAAAATATTTTCTATAGTACCAACAGCTTACTATTAGGTGGAATTTCTCTAAAAAATTTAATATTGCTGAATTATTTCATCCTTTCTCTTCTGAGGTTTATGATTTTTCATTTGATGACCTAGGGTCTTGACTATTTTTTTATTTTTTTTTACATCTAACAATGGTTTATATGTACACCTACCTTTAAAGATCTGACTCTCTCCACAACAGGATATTAAGCACGTAAACATGAGTCTATAAGAGAATATTGATGATGGTGACTTCTGAAAAATCAAGAAGTTTTACACCTGCTCTAAAGAAATATGACTGAAACAGCTACCTTTGAATACTAAAACCACAATTTTTTTGAGTACATTCAATTTCTGAAAACATATGAAATTTACTGAGCTCATATTTGACATGCAAATGGTAAACAATGCAACATATAGCTGCTAAAGGGAAAGTAAGGTCAAACAATTATTAGTGCATTCTGGTCTTTCAATTCCTAAAACTCTCCTACATTGGAAAAATAGGAAAGGAAAATACCTCTATAGAGACTAAGAGGTCTGTAAACATCCACTGAGGATTAGCTGATAATATGTGTTAAAAATGGATTCCAAACGCTCACAGACTTACTCCCTTTATGTTGCAGCAAGCCAGATTCTCTCAATTGAGGTAGGCTTTGTCAGGGACACTATACTATTTTGCTTTTTCTGTTGGTTGGCAGTCTCTGTTTTCCAGGGTTTATTAGAAAATGTATGAGACACAGATATAGATAAGTGTGAAAGATACAGAAAATACAGGTCATAGAGAAAGATCTGTTCCGAGGTTAGTGTCTTGCATTTGAAATTATAAACTAAAGAAAAGCTAAATGGAATTATTTTGCAAAAAGTACCTTTTGGAAAGTAAAAGCTGCTCGTTAGAGGAGGGAGTGACAAGGATTAAATTTGAGACTAATGGCTTAACTTCTCAACTCATCTTTCTGTCAAGCCTCTTTCATCACACTACCCTATAAATCAAGTCCAAATGAATCCCTCCCAAGTGAGAGTCTTCACAGAAAAATGACAAGTTAAGATTCAGAGACAAATTCCTAAAAGATCTCAGATTCCATAGGGGTTAATATGATCATTAAATACTGAGGAAGACTTTAACTTGAACCTTCCAGTGGTAAAGATATCACAGTAAAATTTCATTTTTTTTAATTTTGTTGGGTTTTTTTAGTATTTGATATATCTTTTAGTCTTAAAGAGACTACTTGCTTAGTTTATACTGGAAAGATGCTGTTTCAGAGAAAATTTAATGTGGGATGCAAAATCAAGCTCTTTGCTTTTTTGCCTCATTTGCCTTCAAAAGAAATAAAGACTGTATACTTGAAAAAATTCCAGGTTTTCTAGTTGATTTATGATCATTATAGAATCCACCTCATGCCTTTTGACTTTGAAGGGAATGCACATAAAACGGAACTGTGTAGTAGACAGTAGGGCGTTCAGGATAGCAATAGGCAGTTTCGGTTCTGTAGTGGTGTGGTTTTGGTTTTATCAGTTTATGTACGTATTTGTTCCTTGTATTAAGTTCATTTTTATAAGTTATAATGGTTTGCCCCATGCACCCATGTTCCACCCTCATTGGTTTCATCCCAACCCCAGTTCAGAAATTATCCAGCCCCTGGGCCTTGTCTGTCACTTTGGGGTCTCTCCCAAAAGTCTGGAAAGTTCCAGGAAAAACCCCAAGTGATTGGACAAGACTTCAGCTGTCTCCCCACCTGAGTTATTAATTTGTTACTATGTATGTCATTTATCCAGAGAGCCATGCCCCTTTGGCCCCTGATTTGTCCCCAGTTACACCCATCCCTGAGTTCCTCCCCCCAATAAAAGGTGTTGCATTCGGGGGTTCAAAGAGATTCTTTTCCCTCGTTTTTCCCCCGCTGCTTCTGCTGAGGGGTGTCTGCTGGGGCAGATACCCTGATGAATAAAGCCAGCAGTTAACCCAGAACAGCCTCCTCTTTTTTCCTGCCGTCGTTGCTTCACTCCTTCAAGCAAGACAAGAACTCACAGGGTCGGTGAGGTTCACCCTGTTACCGAGCCGTGCCCCCTTTACTGTTGAGGTGTCAGGGCTGGCCGAGGCAGAGAAAGACACCTCAGCATGGTTCAAAATATAATAAGCAAAGTTGAGAACTGATTTGTAATTTTTTGACACAATACTATAAACATGAGTTTGTCTGTGAGACAATGAAATCTTGCAAGATAGGGTTTTTTTTGTAAAAGGCAACTGTATTATATCATTTTATGTTAGTGCTTTTGTTCCTGGAAAAAATCTGTTGTCTTTGCTTGAGAAGCCTCTGAATTTATTAATCATCAAAGTGCTTTTACAGGAAAATCACTCATTTTGTCAAAGAAATAAAAAACTCAGTGATGTCTATGTCATCTGAGCAGGGGATGGGAATCAGTGTAATTAGAAATATTAATTTAGTTGGCTAACAGAGCCAGAAAAAGGCAAAATATTATTTTATACTTTTTAAAATTATTTTTGACAAAAATTTCCACAGAAATAACGTACTAACTCCATAAGGCAAGGAATACCGATAACAGAGTTTTGATCAAAATTGAAAACACTGAGTACCAATTACTAGGAAAAAAAATATTTTCTGGTCTCTGATTAGAGAACTGTAGTGAATTAAACACCTGCCACGCTTCACACTAATAAAGAAAGATTGATTTCTTTGGGAGAGCTATTTGGCCATAATCATAACAGGTCAGATGTTGCATACCAGCTGTATTCAAAGGCTCTTGGCTATGGCATGTAAATGTTTGGACTTGGTTTTGACTCGGAATGCGGTAGTTGTTTCTTGCTCTCCTCTTGCTCTTTTCCAGACTTTTCCCAACCTTTGACACTTTCTATGTCAGGTATCATGTTTCCTGCTTCATAAATACTTTGCTTCAGCCTCTTTATAACATAACATATTATAACATACTGCATTTAAATAATATCAAAATAGCTGTTGAACTTTCAAGATTTCTAATTTAGGCATGGGCATTCTTAGAAGAAAATAGAAGAAACTCTGAGAAGAACCATACAGAATATTTATAATCTTGTGATAGTTTATGATAATAAAAAGAACTCAGGAGTTCTACCTTTATGAAAGAAATACCAAAGGATATATGCAATGGTAAGGAGAAAGGAGTTCTAAATGTTACATTGTATGGTAACACAGATTTATCTATGCTGTTGCTACTATGATAAATATGAAAATTTATTCTCAGCAGAGATGGTCAAGACAGAGAATACTTAAACAAAATGTATATACAGAAGGCAATGGAGACTAATGGAAGCTGGCTAATGTCATTGCAAGGCTACTCTTGAATCCCTTTGAATAGTCACCGTGTCTGGGAAAAATACATGAAGACTAGAAGAGAAAAAAATATCACTCCCATATTCAAGAAGGGTAGAAGGAAGATTTGGGGAACTACAGTCCAGTCAGCACCACCTTAGTCACTCAGAAGGTGATGGATAAAAACCTCCTGGAAAGATTTTCTAGACACATTAAGGCCAAGGAGCTAGCTACAAATAATTAGCATAGATTTTCAAGGGCAAAATCATGCTGGACTGACTTGATAGATTTTTACAATGATGGGAATAGCTGATGGATGGTAAATGAGAGCAGAGCAACAGATATTGTTTACCTTGACTTCAGAAAGCTTCTGACACTGTCTCACATAACATCATCATAGAGAAGCTGACAAAGTAAAGTTTAGGTGAGTGGACAGTGAGATGGATTAAAGATGAGCTGAATGGTCCCAGAGAACCATGACTGATGGCACCAGGTCCTCTTGGGGGCAGTTTCCAGCAGTCTAGCTCAGAGGTCTTTTCATGCTCTAATATTCCTCAACATCTTTATTAATGGCTCAGATAAGGATGATGTCTCAGCAAGGCAAATACAAAATTCAGACAACACAAAACTAGGTGGAGTGACTTACACAAGACATAGTTATGCCACCATTCAGAGAAAGCTCAACAGGCTGGGTCTGTGCCAGTGAGGGTAAATGCCAAATCCTGCATCTGGAGAAGAAAAAATTGATGCACCAGTTTATGCAGGAGTGTAACCACCTGAAAAGCAGCTTTTCCAAAAGGATCTCAGAATTCTAGTGGACAACAGTGCACCAGCGCTGCATCCTCAGAGCAAAGGAGTCCACCAACCCCCTTGGTTGCACTAGGAGTGTTGCCAGCAATTTGAGTGAGGTGTTCCTTCCCCTCTGTTCAGTATTATTGAGACTGCACCTGCAGGATTCTGTTCAGTTCTGAGCTCCCACTACAAGAAAGATATAGACTTAAGAGATCAAATAATGCTCCAGAAAAATTGATTTAGTGATTGCAACACCTTTCATAAAAGGAAAGGCTGAGGGAGATTTTTCAGCCTGGTTCCTCAATGAGGTCTCATCAATGTTATATGTGTACCTGAAGGAAGAGAATGAAGAAAAGAGAGCCAGACACTGCTCAGTAGTGCTCAGTAGTGCTTATTGACTGGATACCAATGGACACCAATTAAATACACAAAATCCCATCTGAACATAAAAATCTTTTTTCTTTTTTTAATTTTGTGAGGGTGGTTAAGCATTCTAAACTGGGTACAAAATCTCCATCCTTGGGGAAAGTAAAATACTAAACTGGATGTGGTTCCAAACAACTTGCTCTAGCAAGACTCTGCTTTGAACAGGGACAATCAGACTAGAAGAATTTATTGGGTTACTTCCAACCTAAACAATATTGTGATTACTATGTTTTTTCTGTAATATGTACATTTATTTATTTAGATTTTTGTTTGCTTGTTTGGTTGTTTATCTAGTTCTTTGAAATATAAAAAAAAAAATCCAGCCAGAAAAAAATATATTTGAAGACACAAAGGCAAACAGAAAAAAAGAAATTAAATTTAATAATCAAGAAGTGGCAGTAGGAATAATGGTAATTTCAATATTTCAATTACAAGATTGTTAAGTGAATAAAAAATGATGGGTTTAATGCTCACTGTTTTTACTGATTTTCACTGAGGGAGTTAGAGAGAATGTGGTAGCTCTGCTGCGTGAAGAAATGCAGCGTGTGGTGTCAGGTGAACAGAGCAGCAAAAGTCTCAGAAGGTTTACTGCAGAGCTGTGAAATCTGTCAGTTTTGTCCATCAGAGAAACTAGAGCTTTTAAACCCTGCCCTCTAAAGCTGGATAATCTGGCACAATAAAAAGTCCATAAGACTCAACCACTAAATGCTTATAGGTTTGAAGAAAGAGCCAGAAAAAGGAAATCAGAGGCATTAGCCACCTGTCTTTTCTGCTCCACTACAAATTGTTTGTTTCTGCAACTGGTCCTGTAACCTGCAAACAAGTTTTGACTGGCTTGGAATATGAGAGGAGCGCAGTGGATATTGTCCACCTGAACTTCAGCCTTTGACATTGACTTCCACAAGACTTCCATGGACAAGCTGACTGCTTATGTGCTGGATGACAAAATAATGAGGTGAGGTACGAAACAACCGAGTGGCCAGGCCTAGAGGGTGGCAGTTGCTCGTGGGCAGTCTAGTTGGAGGCAAGTGACTAGTGGTTTGCCCTAGGGATATGAGTACTGGGTCCAGTCCTGTGTTACACCTTTGTCAATGTGGATGATGAAGCAGAGTAAGTGCCAGTAGGTTTGCTGATGAAACAAAACTGGGAGGAGTGGTTTATACCCAGGAGCATATAAACTGCCACACAGGGGAACCTCAACAGTATGAAGAAATGGGCTGAAAGAAGACTCATGAAGCTCAAAGAACAAAGTCTTGCCCTTGGGGAGGAAATGCTCCACACATCAGCTCCACACCTGGGGGCTGAGCAGGTGGAAAATGACTTGACAGAAAATAACCTGTATGTCTTGGTGGACACCAGGTTAAACATGAGCCAGCAATATGAACTGCTGAAAAATTTTCATATGCATCCCAGGCTGATTTAGGCAAAGTATTGCCAGCAGATGGGGGAAGATGATCCTTCCCATTTATTCAGCACTAGTGAAGCCACACTTGGGGTCCCATGTCTGATGCTGGATGCCTCAGTACAGAAGAGACATGGACATTCTGGTGAGAGTACAACAAAGGCTACAAGAATAGCTCACATATAAGAAAACTCTGAGGGGGCTGGAACTTTTCAGAGAAGTGAATTCTCAGGGGGATATTATCAATATTTATAAATACCTGAATGAAGGATGAAAACATGACAGTCAGGCTTTCTTTAGTGGTGCCCAGTGACAGAAGCAGAAGAAATGGGTACAAACTGAAACACAGAACACTAGAAAACACATTTTACTCTGACAGAGACAAGGAGGCTGGCATAGGTTTTGCAGAGATGTATAGAGTCTTCCTACTTGGAAATACTGAAAATCTGTCTGGACGTGGTCTTGAGCACCCAGCTCTATGTGGCCCTGCTTGAACAGGAGAGTTATACCAGATGACCCCCAGAAGTCCTTTCCAGCTTCAGCCTGTCTGTGACTCCATGAAGGTTCTCTACCTCGTTCAGACAAATTCACTGCAACAGCCTAACATACTCTTACTCTAAATCAAATTCAAACAAATGTAGTTTTAAAATGTGCACTATCTGCATTAGATTAGGCCACAAAAGAAAACAACAACAAACAAGCAAAAAAAACCAAAAACAAAACAAAAACAAAACAAAGAACAAACAAACAAAAAAAAAAAAAAAAACAAAAAACAAACAAACAAACAAAAAAAAACCCACAGAATTTTTTGGTACACTGTTATGTGGTCAACTATTCAAAAACAATTATGAAATATATCTTGCCATGGGAGAAGAGGTCTTTTCACATCATCATCATTTACTGGTTAATAATAGAATAAAGACTTCGTCAAAAACTATTTTTGGTTTCCTAACTCCATAAAATAGTCTTACAGGCCTTAGAAACTATTATTCTGCTAACAGTTCATGAGTGATCGGTTTAAATCCAGATATCTGCTGAGTTCTACCATATATTTGTCCCCTTGTTATTCATTACTCAACACCAGCTATGTAGATAAACACAAAACAATGTAAGAACAGCTGTACTGGATGATGCAGAAGGCCCTCCTAGCCAAGTATAACATATCCAGCAGCAGCTTGGAACAAACAGGTGGTTAGAGAAAGGGTGAAAGGAGCAGGGCAAATACTAAATGATGGTTTCCCTCTCTTTACTTTTTGCAATCAGTGATGTTGGAACTTCACAAAACCAAAGTTTCATATGGATGTTAGTGTGTAATCTATAGATTGATCTTTCAGCTACTTTTTATCTCCCTACTGAACTCAAGAATATTTTCTATTTCTTTGGAAAGTGAATGTCATAATTAAATTGCAGGGTTTTGCAGAAAGTGTTTCTAAACATTCTGACTAAAAACTCTACATGGTATTCCTAGTTCTGCAGTTATCAGAAATTCAGAATGGTTATTTCAAATTCACCTTCTCAGTGCCATTCTTGATTAGGTGATCTCTACTATGTTCATTTACCTTCTTCAGAAGATGAGCAATTGTGATATGAGTTTTTTCTTTAAATGGAATCTGTCCCACACTCCAGATGTTCTGTACTGCATTTTGTTCAAGTTTTAGTTCTAGATGAACTAAAAATGAGCTGACAGAAAGGGTATAAAGTATTTAAGGTGCAGATGCATTACTAAATATCTTTTCCTCTTAATTTTTTCTCTACTCATTACTTTAGATTATTTAACTGAATTTTACCTGAGAATTCTAATCACCTTTATGTTGTGTGGCCTTGTCTATGATTAAAATAATACACTTACAAAACTTATTTACCCTGACAGAAAATTTGGGCTAACATTTTAAATGCATCAATCAAGCACTACCAGTAACCGGGAGAGTCAATTGCGCAAAAGCTCACCCATCGCCAGCTGGGCCAGCCCTGACTGTCTGGCAGACAACCTATGGCCTAATAAACACTGGCTAACTGAGGCAACACTTTCATTCCACTCAGCATTCACTTCACTAGTACATTCAGCTACTGATAGATTAAAATAGCTAGGCAAGTACATTTTCACAATGAGGATATATCATGACTTCAGTTAAAAATGGTAGTCTAAAGAGCAAATTCGGTGACATTGGGTCAGCAGTCACTAGGTGTATGATTTTAATACATAAAAGCACTAGTTGTACTAAATTCGTGAAGAATTTAAATATGAAAAGCCACAAACAAGCAAAGCTATTTAAATCTTGTGTGTAATTGTAGTGGAGTCTGAATCCTTGTGCTTTCTATCAGCTTCAGTGTAGTTTCTTGCTGTTACTAGATGAGCATGTTCTTCCATTTTTATTTACACTCCCATACCCTCATCATTTATTCTATACAGGTTCCCATTTGCCAAGTAAAATCAATATCTGAGGTTCAGTAGAGGTTCTGTCATGTCCACCACAACACCAGCATTCCCACTTTTTGCATTTGACTATCTCTTGAGAATTCTTCCTGGGTTTTTTCATATTTAAGGCTGTCTTACTAAGGTCTATATTAATACAATAGCAAAATAAATATAAGTCACATATTCTGTACATGACTTGTTACAATTTTTGTTCCTAATTTCTCATCTGGAAGCTAGAAAAGCAGCAATTCTAGGATCCCAGCTTTCCCTTGTTCTGTTCAATGTTAGGTAAATGAAAAGAGTATAGTAGCCACTTAGGAAACCGAGTACAAGAAGGAAACAGAATCTGCAACTGACAAAAATGTGTATTTTGAGAGATAATAATGCAAAATTATTGAGAGTTCATTATGCATTATTGCCCCACAAGATGAATAATAATTTTGAAGGCTTTGCACGTATGTATTAAAATAGTCTGTGTAAATACCTATAAAATAAAGTCAGTAGAGAGTACATATTGAAAGCATTAAGGCTCATGAAAACCTTGGTGATCTGTTGCTATGTGATTTGATTGCTACAAAGTCTGTAGAATCTTTTTTTTTGAATTTTATGTTATGGCTAAAGGCAGACAAAATCTTGAATAGACTCACAACTGGGACACAGGATTAAAATATTTTTTAGAAGGTTGGACAAAGTATTAAAGTGGAAAAGGAAAAACAAACACCGATAATTCCCAGGATAGTTTGAATACTATCCAAATTATCAGGTTTTTAGAAGAATATTTATTCAGTAGTCAGAATTTGTGTACATTAAAAATCTAAAGCTGACAAACAACTCCAATTACATGGCCACATGCAAATACACTCAGACTGTTTCTGGATAGAAGGAATAGAATTGTTGAACTTGTAGAGATATTTCCAGAAAGCAATGTGGGAGAAGCTTTTGATTTTCTGTTATGCAACTTTATATATGTGTATATATATTTGCTAGTTGAGCCTTCTCAAACCTTATTGTTAAAAAGATTACCAATGCAAAGCAATCAGTTAAGTCAGACTTGGCATTTGCTCTGTAAGGCAGTAGAGGAAATTCATCAGGGTATCCACACACATACATTACACTATTTACACTGGCACTGTGATGAATTCCTGCATCAGGACCATTGATTGTTTACCAGCATGGATACCACAGGATCCTGGATAGGATCTCCATAATCTCTCCTCAGGTACATGATTAAGTAGCAAATGACACCCACCAGCATCTGGTGAGCTGTCAGGTGCCAGAAGGTGTTTGTAGTGGTAATTTGGCCATCTGCAATCTGTGTTGTCAGTGTATTGTAAGTTATCACTGTCTCAGGCAATATTAACTTGCAATGTTCTTCTGACATTTCTTCAGTGGGTTGTGAAGCAGACATATGGTACAAAATACTTCTTAGCTAGCTCCTCCCACCTTTCTAGTAGCAATGACTTCTGTTGCTTATCAGCGAAAGTGCTGTGGATTGTGCTTAAGATTTCTCTTCATGGTACTTTAATATTCATACTGCTGATATATTTTTACCTTGTTTTAGGTGTTCTGAGTCACTTTTGTGACTACATTGTAAAGAACACAAGACATAGGAATGTATGGCCCATGGTAATTACATGTTTTGCAAATTACTTAGCATTTATACCTGAAGTTAACAAGTAGTTCAAAAACAATTACCGTATAACTTGATTTTGGGTTCTGTAATAAGAGTTTCAGTTTATATGGAAAAATAACTAGATAATTATTTTATAGTTATATAGTCATTTAACAATGGCCTAAATAATTAAAGTTTTATTTTCAAAAAACCCCATCTGGCTGGCAACAACTTCTGTGCCATTGTTAGTTAAAACAGTTAAGATATATTAAGACATACATAAGATATATATATAATATATATATAAAGATATATTTTCTATTTACAGAGCTCACAAATGGACGCTGACCCTCAAGAACCCATAGGACTTCATCTTTGTGGGTTCTTTCCAATTCAGGATATTCGATAATTCTATGAAAAGAAATATCAGATAATCCCTTGACTGTAATTATTTTGGAGTGTTATTGCTATTATTCTTACTGGGTCATGTAAAAAATTTTGTTAGAGTTCTTCTTTTATTTTTTTTTTGTAATATGTTTTCTCATGGAATTAATATCACACCTAGAAACCACTTAGAATTTAGAACAAAATAGTGAAGATAGGAATCCTCCAACCACTCATTTTCAGTAGAAAGGTTAAGTGACCATAACTGTGGACATATTAAGGTAACATTGCAGCTAAAGGAAAAATTACTTGATGGATGCAAATGTATTTTTATTTTTAGACCAATAGCTTCTGACATGGAGAATTAGAATGAGAAGATAGGACCCCAAATGACAAACATATTGTGCATTTATTTAATGGGCACCGAACAGTTCAGGGAATTGTTAATAGTATTCAGGGACTTTCATCACTGAATCACTAAGCTTGAATCTGGCCCAGGTCTGCAGTGACTGAAAATCATTACAATTTGATAGTTCTTCAGTGCCCTATGCAAAATGAATTATGTTCTTACTCAGAAACTGATGGTCATTAGTAAAATTACTATCCACTGGAGAAGAACAAGATGGAAAAGTAAAAGTGTGGTAGAAAAGGAGGTTATACAGAATTAAGATTCATTATCATAGAAAGAGAAGGGGTTACATGAAGTATATCTATTACAGAATATTAAGAATATTAATGTAGACATTATCAAAAGGTTTCCTTCTGAAATGTTTTATTTAGGGACAATGAATTTCCTTCCAATGTTTCCTCTATTCTTTGAAAAAAAAATAAAATAAAGAGTTATGGCTTTTTGTCCTTGCTAAAAAAATATCCAGTCTGAAAGTTTGGTGTCATTAGTTTTAGAATCATAGTCTAAAGTAATAAGCAAACCTCCAAATGTTTCTAAACCTGTAATGATTAGTTCAGCAAAGTAGAATTAGCACTTAACTTCATTTAGAACTGTTTAAACTACTTGCAAATCTGGCATGCTTGAATGGTGATAAAAGAAAATAACAACCCACCAAACCATTATTTTGTTAATTTCCTCTTCATTTCTTTCACTCATTCAATGAAATAGAAATCAAAATCTGCAAATACTAATGTGGGGTTTGTGTTTTTTTCATTTCTCTGTGGGCTTTATTTTTATTTGCAGTTTTTTGATTTTTACAACACTAGAAATTTTAAGCATTTCAACAGTAGAAACTGTGTCTACTGATAAGTGAGTTAACAAGTTCTGTGTATCATTTATTATAATTTACTCTGTGGTAAAACAGAAGAAAATTGAAAGAAAGAATGTAGATAAATCACAGAATTATTGATTCCTTCAAACAACTTCAATCAACTTCAAACAGTGAAAAATATAATCAGCTTAAATATCTCAGTGTTTCATGAAGATTTTCTTTATTTGCATTCATCTCTATGGAATACTTTGCTGAAAACAAATTGACAGTTTCTTTATGCAAGAGAAAGCTGATTTATCAAATATAAAAGAACACAAAGGCAAACATTTCTACACAGACACATGAAGTTAAATTGATGATATTCTTATGGTTATCTACATACTTAGTACATCATGGATTAAATACTACCATCTTAGATGGACAATTTATTATTCCTTACTCCGTAACTTACCTTCTCTATAAGCATTTCTATAAAAATTCATTAAAATTACCACAGTACCAAATTTTCTCATCAGAGTTCAACATGGGGGAAAAGCAGAAAGGGAAAGTAAACTGCTTTCTCTTATACAGATATTTTTTCTGCCATGGTACTCCATCTGTATATTGTTCCTATAGTCCTGCTATTGTACCCTCAAGAAGTTATATAGGAGGAATGGTCCACTTAGGAAGTACCTCTCAACTTTGCATATACAGGTCAATGCGTGTATCCTCCGCAGGGAAGGTAAGGGCAATGTAAGTTTTTTACGTTCCAGAGTTACTGAGGACAGGTATGCTGAATACTTTAAGGCATAGTAATTTAATAAAGAAAAAAAATAGATACATTGTGGTTTTTTTAAAAAAAATCTTGAACCCCTAAACAAACAAAGGAACAAAACCCGCAAATTTATGTCTATTTCCAGGTTTTCATGATTTGAAATTCTACCTAAAATTCTACCTAGCCTAAAATGAGCAAACTGTCTCAAATGTGCTTGACATTCAAAAGATCCCCCAAATAAACTCATTTCCAAGTCCTATACATTTTTTAAATTACGGCTTTCCTGTGGATATGTCAGTAATACCATCTAACTCCAATTCATAGGGAGAAAGCAAGTGCTTCTGTTAAGAGATTCAAGGCAAAAAGCACAAAACAAATAATTGATTTCCATGCCCCGGGAATTAACCTGACAACTAATTTTTCTTCATGTTCATATTTTCTTTCTTTTACAATAAGGCAAGAGTGGAATATGCACTCATTCATTACTTGAAATATTTGTTGACTTCAGGGAATGTAAATTTTTATTTAAGTATACTACTTAAAAACTCGTCGACTTCCTGTCATCCCTTCAGTGCATGTTTTTAAAATATATGCCCTTTCCCAGGCTAAAGAAATAGTTCTATATAAAGTAAGCTTTATAGAGGGACTCCATAGGGTCATATTTCAAAGTGGATATATATGCATTGCTCTTCCCAAGACTCTATTGATTTGTATCATTTCTAATTTTTCCCGCCACCTTAATACACTTTCTAACTCCCTTTCCTTCAAGCTGTGTCAGTGAAGGTTTAGGACCCTCACCATATACTTATTCACAACTAAGTGGAATTTCTATTCTTCAGGGAACACAGTTTTAAATATAACGTATACAGAAATCTGGGATTTCACAGTTCACATCATTGCAATTCAGGATCCCGCACCAGAATTGTCACCAACAAAATATTTTAGACATTATTTTCAGCTTAGGAACCTAGGGACATGTCTCAAAAAAACATAGATAAGAAAACTAATAATAATGATATGCAAATATTCAACATGAAACATAAAATTCAGATAATTTATTTCAAGAAAATTAGCTCAACATGATTTCTGAAAAATCCATATTATTATTATTATTATT
>VWZU01012878.1:361-36146 GCA_013397095.1 Sterrhoptilus dennistouni
TTTTCTCTTTTTAATATTAATTTTATTACTTTTAATATTATTTAATTGTATTTACTTATTAATATATTAATATATATACAATATATAATATAAGAATAATAGTTCAGGAGTTGCACTCCATGATCCTTATTGGTTCCTTTCCAACTTGATAAATTCTATGATTCTATTGCTTTATAACATAGTTGGATTTAGGGTTTTTTAGTAGTTTGGTGATAGGGATTTTTGGGGGTATTTTGGTTGGTTGGTTAGGTTTCTTTGGTGGGATGTGGTGGGTTTGGTTGGATTTTATTTTTTAACAAATACTTTGTAGCTGTGGAAACTTGTGGCAAAATACATGACTGGAAAATGTGCAGAATTTTGTTTCTTGGTATATGTGGTATTTATGGCTCCTGGTAGGGTGTTGCATCAGTACTTGCATAGGATTAATAAGAAAGCTGCTCTATTCTTAGCTCATGTTTAATTCTGTCTATTCAGCTATGGTACTATGGATTATTTCAACTCCGCGTAGTGTTTCAAGTTTAAGCTAGAGTTTATTGCCAGGTGGCAGGAATGAGCCATATAAACATTTTATAGACAACAGATGCAGATAAATGGAGGAATTTATCTTGTGCACAGTATACTTGTTTGGCTAAGAGATACAGCCCTTAATAATTCCTCTATGCTGACTGATATTGGACAATTAAAAGCATATAAATTACTACAAGAATAATTACTGCAAAGAGAGTGATCATAACTTTCTCTGCATAAAAGCTGCTTCTCAAAATGTTGCAGTGAATGTTTTTCTTCTACTTTGTAAAAGAAAAGCATTGAAGAATGATAAGTAGCAGGAAAAAACCTCTCAGGTCTCCTGGTCTTCATTTAGTAAATTATAATTAGTCCTTTTTTTTTTTAAATCTTTATATTAAAGAGTTATCTCAATTGCATGAGATTTTCAGAATTCTGTTGTGTTAGAAGTTAAACAAATATGTAATAGCAATGCAGATACAGTTAGTCATTTGTTACAAATATATCCTGATTGGCTGTTGAATGTAAGATAGAGGCTATAATCTATTTTGCTTGGATATACTTTCCCCCAGGATAAAACAAATCTGCTATAGTCCTTAGATTTATAAAGTAGTTGTGCAGAACCAGAGACTTAGCTCAGTTACAGCTATCATATTCAGGCCACTAAAGTCCACAGAGTTGTATCAGAGTCTGTGAGAAAAGAACCAAGTCCATAAAGTACCTTGGCTGTCTTGTCTGGTGTTTATTCCTGCCGCTGAGGCTTTTCTTAGTTAAAGTTTTTAGATTGAGGAAAACAGATGAGTATCATTTGAGAAAGATAGAAGTGAAATAATTTATTCTGATAAATTTTACTGAAATGTCATGATATACATTACAAAGTTGTGGTCATTCTTTAAATGAACAGTAGTAGTAATAGAGTTTAAAAATTCTATCTAAGTGTACATTCTCTGTGTAAGTAGGCTTAATATATTTTCGCCACTGGATTGCTGCTTTTTTTTTTTTTTTTTTTTTTTTTTTAGATGTCTGTAAAAATAAACTGAAGTGAAATTCGATAAACCTCAGCCCTGAAATTATTTTTAAACAAAGTTTTGCTGGTGACAGCTTATTTTCTTAAGTAAACAGATTCCATATGTGGCATTAAGTAAATTATTTTGTGATTTGATAGTGGTGTATTAGGGTGAGACATCCTGTAATGTAGCTATGTCTGAAGTTATTTACTGTTTTTCCTCTGCCAAATTGTGATTGTTTAGTCTGCTAACACTTGTACTGAAGTCTTTTCTGGGTAGTGGTTAGCAGTTGTTTTCAAAGCAAATGTTAAATCTAAGAAGACATTCCTTTAGAAAAATCCTGTTCTGGCAGAGGAACTTGATTTGTGTTCTTGTTCAGTGTTCCTTTACTGTTTTTAGTATGGCTGTTGAAATCTATACCTTATATGATCTCATTGTACTGCCTGCATTTCATTAATGAGTGACTCTGTTTAGGGCTTGGGGAGTGAAATATTTTTCATATGACACTGCCCAATATGAATGCAGTGCACCAGCTGCAAAAACCACGGGCCATCTGATTTTGTGGTTTCTGAGGGTGTAGAAAGTTCAATTGCTTATACTAGAGCTTATATCTGTATATTATACCATATGGAAACGGAACTACTGTAGACGTAGAAGAAAAAAGAGAAAACCAAGTTGTCTAGCCATGGTTCAAATGAAGATGAAAAATACATATCTTGCAGTGTGGAGGATTACTGTAACTATGCAGCATTAAAATGTTTTTTGC
The DNA here is from genome assembly GCA_013397095.1 of Sterrhoptilus dennistouni. Classification (NCBI taxonomy): domain Eukaryota; kingdom Metazoa; phylum Chordata; class Aves; order Passeriformes; family Zosteropidae; genus Sterrhoptilus; species Sterrhoptilus dennistouni. The sequence goes on from VWZU01012878.1 coordinate 2,639, forward strand.
ACAATAGAATAAGGTGAATTAAAATTTTACCAGAAAATAGTATTTTCAAAGAAAGATGACAGATGTGTAAATGGCTTCATCAAGATAATGTTATTGATACTTAAATGTATTTACTTTTCTCTATTGATATTCTTTGCTTAATTTACTTGTCTAGAAGAGAGAAGGCAGTCTGTTAGAGCCTGGATGGGCATTATCCTGATTATCCAGAGTGTAAGCTAAAAAACTTCAAGAAATTCTATTTCAGCCATAACTTGAGAAGTTTTAAACTAGTTTTGAATTTAACAAGTCCAAACATATTAATCATTCCAGTTGTCACTGTTTTGGGGTTCTTCCTTCAGTAGAATCAAAGTATAAGCAACTACCTATGAATCTTTGGAGAAATATGATAGACATGTTTGCAAATAGTTTAAAGTTGCTCTTTTAAATGGCCAAGTAAAAGAAATCAAATGGAGTTCAAAGGGATTTACCAGTTTTAAATTCTTGGAAATTTTTTTCTGGGTGTTCCTTAATATACTGAAGTTTATCCTCAGTAGAACAGGTTGCAAAAATAAATTCTTTGTTTTTGCATGAAGCCATAACAAGAGTAAAGACCAGTATTTCTATTAAGAATTGATCAGGTGGTAGTGAATATATAACTATTGCATGTTACAGATGAGATTTCCATAGTTGTTTCTTTCAGACTAACTGGAGGTGTCTTTTCTGTGATAGCTGAGCCTGAGTTTTCAGAAGGGGCAAAGTTAAGAGGCATTTGAGTATTTCTAATGAAATAGCACCAATTTGTGTTCATACACACACGATGTGTGAGCAATTTTGAGATGCATTTTGGACTCTTTTATGAGAGCAACACAGAAGCCAGTGCTCTCAGCAAACTGCAACCTGTTGATGACAAGCACACAGCCTTCCGCAGATGCTGCTAGTTGGTACATTCGGTCAAGTTACACAGTAAATACCACGATTTCTATCTTGAAGCAGAGAATACTGAATAAAAGTTCCAAATTGCAAAAATAATAGCAACCAGCACATAACCAAGTCTTATTGTGAGTTTTATTTGAACAGATTGTTTCAAAAGCTGAAGAGTTTTGTAAAATAAAAATTCCTTTCTGTGAATAAAGCATCAACAGAAAGTAGTGCTAAATGTGTTGTACACTTTGTTCACTGTGACTCGTCCATCCAGCTCTACATACAAGTTCTGCCCTCACAGAGAAAATGCTTTTTGTTGACAGTTAGCCTCAATGACAGATTCTCTGAATCACTGTTGAATGCCACTTAAATGCTATTGATGCAGCAGCTATTCAGTGTGGTTATAAAAACCATGACTGAGAATTGATTCCACTCATAATGAGGATCAGATGTAAGAATACCTATATGAGTTTTATAGGCATACATTTTGCAGATAGAGAGAAAAAAACCAAAAACCAGGGAAGAAAGTTTTTAGCTCTTTTGGTGAGCTGTAAAAGATTTTGTTATATTTAAATAGTTTAATGAAATTGCAAGTTGTTCGCCTCATATTTTTGTATTTGGCTTTATTTTTTTTGTATTTTGAGGGCTTTTAAAATACACACTTTTTATTCTTTTCATCTAATTTTTGGGCTCTGAACCTTTCAGGTTTTAGGCTTTTAATTTGTATCCATGAGAACTGGAAAGTTATATATATATAAAAAAGGGCACTTTTTGTAATATTTCTAGATCCCAGCAGCTGAAGCTTTAGGAGAAAACACCAAACACTATGAGGTTTCAAATAAAGCTCTAAGTATCATCACCAAAGTTATGCTATGAAAAGTAAAATCAGTTTATAGACATGAATGGGTGAAATGGTCTGGCTATTGAAATTGATTTGAGCCTTTTGCCACTGAGATCACTGAAGGCTGAATTTTATTCTCTTAATCCTTTCCCTGTCATATCCAGGGTTAATCTGCTTGTCCCATGTCTCTGAATCCTCATTTCTAAATGGGAATGCTTCCTCCATCTGATCAATGGTGAGTCAGTTTAGAGGAGAGAGGCTGGGCTAATCCTCAAAGAGGCAGCAAAGTTGTTATAAAATTAAAATTATTCTTCCTTGTCACATAAGCTAAGGAGGTTTAAGTTCATTGATCAGGAGTTAAAGCCATCAAAGTTTGTGAGATGTAGAAGGCAAAAACAAGGTGTTTGTAATAAAAGTGTAATTACAAATGGTACTAAAAATGAAGGATTATTCTTACCTTGCTGAAATTCTGGTTTGGCTGTGTTGGGATCTTTGCAGCTACGGATTACTTTGTTAGTGACTTAAATCTCTGCTATTACTCCAACATAACTATTGCCCCAGATTGGACCTCCACAGAGTCAAAAAACATTCTGAAATTTTGGTTTTTTGTGTACTAAGAGATTTGATAAAATATAGCATTTTGAATTTACCTAGCCTGTAGAAGTAACATGGAAAATTAAAATGTTCAGATAAATACCTTTGTTAAAGAGATATGATACCCCTAGCAAATAATTTATGCAGAGGTTTTGAATTTTAAAAATTAATTAATTTTAAAGTTTTCCTTATCATCATATTCATTTAAAGGTAATTTGATTATGAATACTACTTTGGGATTTTGCATTTTTTAAATAATTTTTTTTATTTACTATGCTTATTTTTAGGTTCTAAATATTAGGTGGTTTAATTATTTATTTTCCTTTGATATTTTTTCTTACATTTTATAATAATAGATTTGCTTTTTTGATTGCAGTTTTAACATGTTAGTTTTGATCAACTTTTATTTCACACCCAATATCTAATGCCTTGATGGTTATTGATCATCCACGTTGTGTCATCCTGTAGGTGGTTTTGGGACGGCTTTTTACATTAACACACATCACCTAATGTTTGTTTCTGTTGAATACTGTTCACTATTCTATTGTCCAGTACTTCATCCTTATTTAATCCTGTGATTTCTGATTTGAGTCCTATCTCAAATTCATAAGCAATTTAATTTAACCTAATTTTACTCATCTTAAATTTTCTTCCATCTTTTATCCCTGTGTTTCTGTATGCCATTATCTTCTCTTTGGTCCTGTGGAAGACCAGTTTCTCTGTGCATTAGTAAAGGTTGCTGTTTAGTTCTTTCTGAAAGTATCATTCAGTGATACAACTGATGATTCAACAGGCATTAATTTAGACTGAGCTGGGATGCTCTGTTGCCTCCCCTAATTTGCATTGAATAGGGGCTTCCTTGACTGTAACTGATCCTTCATATCTATTTACCCTTCTTGAATAGGGGCATTTTCATGTAGATAGGTAAATATAATGTGTTTGTTTTGACCTGTCTTACACTTTATTATTTAGGAACTGTAAAGTGGTGGAGTATTCTTAAGTAGGATAAAAGACACCAAAATATTTATTTAATGCAACTCATCTGAGCACAAGTAGTCTTCCCTTTCTTTTAGAATGTAACCAATCTTTTTTAGATTTCCACATTTGCATGAGTTTCCTGTTTAGAAGATCTAACTTGTCTGAAAACATGGAAATATATGAAGTTGATATATGTATATATTTATAGAAAACTATGCTTGGATAAATAAAGCTTTTTTTAAATGGAGTTGGAGCTTGTTTCACACAAAATTCATGGCTGACCTAAAATTTTGTAATGTTCTAGTTGAACTGAAATCAGTTATTTTGCTGACATAATTAAAATAAATATTGAATTTGAGCCCAATTTGAAATGTTTTCCTGGAACCTCAAATGTATTTGTTTTCTTTCACAATCCTGAAAAAGATAAATTAATTGGTACACCCCATATTAGAAGGTAAATAGAGTTTATTCACTGACTAAACTGAGATACACTGATAATTTTAACTGGGTTTGTCTGTCTAGAAATTACATATTTGCCAAATAGCCTGACCGAATAGCAAACCTCCTTCTCTCTGTTCCATTTTGAAACATTAATTAGTATTTGAACTCTGTTAAGTTTATACATAACTATTTCCATTTATCATTTCTATTTAGACAGATAAGGATAGGGAAAAACACTATTTTATGTACCTGTTAACATGCAAAGGACAGTTAAACAAATAAACAAGTAATAATTTCAGAAAAGATATTTAAATAACAAAAGACTCATGAAGAATAAGATACCAGATCATATATCCAGATGCATTGTAGAAACAAACTGCCTTTAAAAATCTCAGCTGCAGATGCCTGTAGTGTAGACATCAAGATATGAGAACATCATTTGGATACTCATTACAGCCAATGGAAAGAAATAGACATTTATAAAGGAGTGCCTATTTTGAATTTGATAGAGATGTCTAAAGTGCTTGTGGTGTTTCTGGTTGTATAAGAATTTTTAGTTCTTTGAGCTAGATTATGCTATAGCTGCCTACATTATGTCTGGACTCATAATTGTCACTCCATAAAAGCACAGAGAATTAAATTACTATGTTTTAAGGCTTCTTTTTTTTTTTATTAATCACTTTTCATCTTTTAACTTCTTTGCACATATATGGCATTTTTGTTGGTACAGTCTGATTTGATTTAGAAACTTGTTTAACATGTTGCATAGTTCATCTAAACAAAACATAACACTTCCATCATTGCTTTAAAATGAACGTATATGTGCTCAAATAATTCAGTGTTAGATCTTTACTTCTCAGTTAGAGTTATGTTTCATAGCCAATTAAAAATCAAAATGGAAAAGTGTACATGTATTCAAAGTGGCACATAGGTGGGGTACATTAATTGAGTTAATTTGCGTCAGAAATACTGGGTTAATCGTATTTGTTATGCTTGTAATGCTTGTAAATCGGAAAATGATTGCTTAATTGTAAATTACATATTGATTAAAGCTCACGTGTGGTTTCAAAGGATGTCTATATTTAATTTGCATAGTATACTGTTCTACTGAGAAAGTGTTCATTTCTTTGAGACTTTGGAATTAGTTTTTCCAATAGATGCTTACAGCATGCTTAGAAGTTCATGAGTGATTTTATTTGAAAATACTTTATATGTTCTTCTGCTGTTTTTCTTTCAAATGTTTTCACAAGTTACGTACAAAATTACAAAAACTGGTACTTTTTATTTCCAGTATGTGAAAATAAATACAAGAATGAACATCTACTTCAGGGACATCTACTATTTTATAATCAGCTAGAAATTACAATTATGACAGCTTTGAAGCAAATGTTCTACTTTCAGGTTGACAGGAAGTAAGTTTTTTTCTAGTCTAAAAAAGCTACTCTTTTTTAAAAACCAGAATTTAAAATCACCATTAAATGCAAATTCTTTTTTCAGTGTTATGCTGGTGACTTGCACTGGAAATAGGTTTGGTTTTCTAAGTATACATTCATCTTAAACAATGCTAGATTACATAACCCTGAAGTCTGAATGTTGTATTATTTTTTCATTGTAGTTAAAGAAAATCAAAAGGTTTTTGATAAAACAAACTTTATCTTTTCACAAAAGCATAAGTTTTACTGATTTAAATTTAATCCTGATTGAAGAATAGACTAAAGTAGACAAACTCACTTCACCCCATTTTTACATGGAAAGTTTTTGCTGAACAGTCAAAAATACAATAGCAATGTTACTGATAAATAATCTATGCACAACCATCAGTCCATAAAGTGTATCATCTACAAAAACTAAACTCTGAGCAAAATTCAGTCTTTTAATTTAGAAATGAAATCTCTGATGGTATGTCATTTCAGATAATTATTATCACGCTCAAAGTGATTGTGAGTATTTTTCTCAGATTATATATTAGGAATTCCATTGATGTAATACTCTGGTGTTTATAATTAAAAATTTGTGTAATGATACAATACTAACTGCAGAACTTAATTGGGGATAATCCAAACCAATATTGTCCAAATAAGAATATGTCAGTAGTAGAGACTTAATGGAGGCATTGGGATTGTGGCATGCCAGGGATTGTGAAAGAATGTGTTTTGTGATTGTGCTGGAATAAATAGCACAAGATTGTTGGGAACACAGGATTATGGAAGACATTGCTTGAGAGGATCCAATATGATAACAAACATAGACTAAAATATACCTAATTCTTTTTTCTTACAGTTACACGAAAAAAAATCTTGAAGACATAACTTACAGCTGGTCAAGATAACATCTAGCTTTGTGCCTGAGTTTTAGCCACTCTTAAATTTTGTCTTCCAGTTTCAGGAACATTTGGAGTTACAATTTTTGTTTTACTATTAAAACATGAGGTAACCTCTGGTAGGACCTGTAGGGCAGATCAGGGATCATAGATATGTGGAAATGTGAAAATCTCCTTAATGGTATGGTAATACTGAAACTTGGTAATATTTCTGCATATTGTCTGGATATTTATTAAGATGTTAATAAATTAGTATTCTGCGGAGTTTCTTTAAAATGGTACTGCCCCAATAAACTTACAAGTGTTATTTTTTTAAAAAACAACATAACTTTTTTTAATGAATCATGGTCAAATTGAGTTTAATTTCATAACTTATGACCCATGTCATATTTATCCTTTAATTGCTTTTCTAGAAGTGATGTTGATTTAAAAAAATCAACCCTTTATATAGGACTTATAAGTATCCCTTTTTTTTCACTTTTACTTTGATAATTAAAAAGAAGATTGGAAAAGGATTAGAAATGCACAGAAATTAAATTAAAATTATTTTTTAAAAACTGTCTCATATTTCTTATATCTCTAAAAAAACCTACTACAAATCAGTCACAAAAATTACTTGCTTGTAAAAGTAGTATTTAATGGACAATATTGCACCTTATTTTGTGATTAGTCAAAAAATCTTCATCTTGCAATATTTTGGGAAAAATGTAGACCTTCTCTAGTCATGCCATTCTCAGCTTTTCTGCTTAGCATATTCCTTAGTAAGGATCTGAACTGGTATGAAGGTAAATAGGGAAAGTATTTTGCCTTTCCTGAAAGGTTCCTGGTTTGTAAACTGGCATAGCACTTAAGTGAAATTTGTTCTGATTTTATATTTGGCAATTTCCATTGCACTGGTGGTTTGATTTCTGGTTTTCTGGTGGTTTTTTTTGTTTGTTTATTTTGTTTATTTTGGTTTTTTGTGTGTTTTGTTTTGGGTTTTTTTTTTAAAAGTTTACTGTTAGTACTGCTTTTGTTACATTTATGTAAATTTCATGGTGAGTCCATGCCTAAAAATAGGCTGATTTTAATTCCAATGAAACTTTAAATCTATTTGAAACGCCTCCTAATTTAAATTAAGAGTTTATTAAAATATATTATTCTTCTTGTTTTCATAGTTAGATTGCTAATCAGTGTGGATTTTATTCTTATTTATATACTAATAAGTGTATACAGAGGTAGTTATAAATAAACATGCATTTCATTTTTGAGAGCTCTAGGTTTCATTTCTGAATGGTTTTTCTAAGTGTAACACTTAAAAAAACCTCTTCTGTTAATAAAAACAGTTTTAAATCTCTAAGGTCTGTAGGGAAGTATTTTTTTTTTATTATATGGAATTTCTGTGGGCATTTCATAGTGAACATAATATAAGCAGTGAGAAGTCCATTTTTTCCAGAGAAAAAGAAAACAGTTTTCATGAGTATTTAAAATGCATTCCAAAATAATTGCAGATGCCAGCTTCATTTGGCATTATTCAACATCTCTTCAAACTAGTATAGCAGTTGTTTTAAAAGTCACAAGTATTAATCTGTAAATATGGAAGGGTTTAACAAGTTTTCTTACATAGTTCTGTCCATATCTATCTATTCACAGTAAAATGAACTTTGGTTCTAATTTGTCTGGATGATGTATTTCTGAATGACCTAGAAAGCTCGTAGGTTTTTAATACCAATGTACTCAGAGTTGAATTAAAACATGTGTATTAACCTTTCAAATACACTCTGAAGTTTTAACAATACATGAACGTTTTAGTGGGATACACTAAAGATTTATTGGAAGAGGAGAAGCTCAAGTCAAGAGAACGCAAGTGAGTCAGGACCTAGTCATGTACTTGATACTATTTTTCCTATAGATAAATACTGAGCCCTATAGAATTCTCTCTGCAAGATCCAAGGAATACCACAGCACTTCACAAATGCATGTTTTTAGAGAGTTTCTGCCCCTTACCAGAACTTTAGGTGTTAAGTGCTGTAAATACTCACCTGCCTCACCAACCCAACAACAATGGTTGAAGATTTTAGTCAGTATTTTGGGGGTTTGTGTCTTCACTTATGGCCTTCTCGTCAGCCAAAACCTTTCTTCATGCTCAGGAAGCCACCAGAACCCATGTCCTATATCTGCAAAATTATTTTCTTCCCAGACCTGGCAAAGTAGGACATCCTTCAGTGTTCGAGTTCTTCCTCTCTGAATCCTTACTTAAAGCAGCAGAAGAACTAGCACTGTAATTTTGCACAGTGTAGTACAAACGTGAGGTAAAATGGTTAAGAGATGAAAAGACTTCCTAAAGAAGTGGATTTAAAAAAGAATTTTTAAATTAATTTGAAGTACAGGTTTTGCTTGGATAAAATAAGAAAAAGGGAGGCTTAGTCAGTGAGCATATGAGTGAAGAATGTGTTTACGCGTATTCATTTTAAAATCTGGCTATCTTAATCAGCAACTGCCACAAATCTATTAATTAACTGGTTTTTGTTATTTCTGAGAACAGTCTAGGTTGTGGGAAGTAGGACTGAATTGCCATATTTAATCACGGTTGTATAATAATGTTCAATAGAGTCTAAACCAAGATTTGGTGTGTGTGTGTGATCATGTTGAGGTATTTGGAATTAAATAAGCCTTTGTACCAACTACTGAACCAATTCATCTCCATCAGGAAAAAGAACAAGTTATTTTTAGATTGATGTCCTAACCAATATGTCAATATGACACCCAGGCTGAATTTATGCTTAATAACTATTATTAGCTGTCCCTCTGTCCTATAGTCACTATGTGGGTATTCAGCAGCAAAGACCACGTCTGTGTGCAGGTCTTCAGAGCACATGCTGGCTCTTGACCAACTGGGATTTAGCAAAAGTAGAAGAGAGGACAATTCTCTTAGGAAAATGGGATAGGTTAGGAAAAGAGAAGGAATTAGGAAGAGGGGCAGAACTTAAAGTAATTGCAATAAAAAGGGAGAAGAATATTTTGCCGGAGAAAATTTCTATACACTCTATCTTTCTGGAGATACCTGAGCTTTGCTGGTTTTGCTACCCACAGAAAAACCTGGTTGTTTCATCACAAAAGGTCTAGCACTTCCTGTATGCAGTATTTCTATTAGAAAGCAAATTACATAAATAACAAATGTAGTTTTCCTTTTTTATTCTCAGATAGATCTGTCTGTTTTTATGGATATATATCCCTGTGTATTCATAACCTGTATTGCCTTTCTGAGCCTCTGTAATGCAACAAGCCAGCCAGCGTCGTTGTGGCACAGCTAGGCTGTAATAAACGGGCCAGTCCAATTCTCTTAAGGCTACTTGCTTTAAACTGCTTTACTGAAGTAAACAACCCTGCATTCTTAAGTTTAGAGAAAATAGTAATGCAGCTTATATTTGACTACTGTCAAACTTCCCAGTTGTAGATTCTCTCTCACTGCCTCTAGTGAAGAAAACCAGAAAATATGTGATTATTAAATAGATACAAGCTTGTCCTTTTGATTATGTTACTAATTTCTTCCAGTCCTCGAGAACTTCTGGCACATATTTGTTAAGGCCAGATTTTGCTTTTCTCTCTTATTTTTGGTGGGTTGCTATGTGAAAAGATGGGTAATCCAGTCCTCCTAACTTACTTGGGCTCATCACATTGTGTGGGTAGATCTCAGAAACTCCTGAAAGACTTTGTGATTTCCTGGATACTATAGCTTCCACTTGAAATGTGAAATCTCTTTTAGAAAGATATGAAGGATTTAAAGATTACAAAATATAGGTAATCTTCCATAACTATCAACAGTTGGTACTAGTATTTATTTTCATTATTTGGAAATAAAGAAATGTGACTTTTACATGAATAGTCAAGTAATAGTTTTCTACCAGTGGATTGATGCTAAATGCTTTTTTCAGCTAAATTAAACAGCTGTTTAAAGTATCTTGTGCCTTATAGATACTTAGAGTTGGTTAGCAAGTTATCTCTTAACTCTTTGTGATATAAATGAACTGGATTATAGTTTTAATATATCAATTTGAGAGGTACATTTTAGCTCTGTGAGGCTCAGATGAGTTATACTGAGAAAGATGGGCCTATCTGTTTGATTGATATTTCCCATTGTATCAAGGCTGAGGTCATCTGAAAAAATTAATCTCTGATTTACAATGGAAGTAATAAATTTGGGACAATAAAAGTTCTTCAGAGAACCTACATTGTCTGACAATTTTCCACTTAGAGTTTTCAAGATCTGTGTATTTAAACAGTTTTAATCCATGTAATGTAGAGTATTGATTTTGTATGGTGCTTGAAAATGTCATGCAAGATTAAATCTAATAGCAATCTAAGTGTACTATGACAATGCAAGTTAATGTTATTAGCCAAACTTGTTGTAGCATAAAAAATGGTATCAAGTTTAGTTGACAAGACTTACAAGTGAATGAATTACACTACCATTTCTTAATTATTTACTCCTCAACCTTTCTAGAATTTATACTTGCTTGATGTCAGCCAACCTGTATTTCTCAGGTTTGATCTTTATAAACATGAATGCGACATTAAGATTTTTCAGTTCCCTTGATCTTGTAGAGTATCCCTAGATTTGTTAAAACCCAGAGTTATTTTTTTTCAATTAATTCCTTTTGCTTTAATTGCTCTCCATTGGCTTTTATACTTTTGGGGTATAAGTGATCTCTCTGGATTTTAATAAAATGTCTTCCTTTCTCCCAAAATTAGATTTATTAGATTTGCTAAATGCTTACTCTTTTTCAACTACATTTAAAGAATTGGTTGTTATTTTATAAAGCCCTAATGGTTGTGGATTTTTATTAACACCATTTAGGTTTCTCTTATTTATATGCCTTTTTGTGTGGCATGTTGATCCTGGGTGGACACCAGGTGCCCACCATATTATTGCTCCCCTGATCATTTGTACAGGGCAGAGAAAAAGATAATGGTAGACTCAAGGGCTGGGATAAGGGCAGGGAGAGATCACTCACCAATTACCATCATGGACAAAACAGGCAAATTTAATTTATTTTCAGTCAAAATCAGAGTAAGATAATAAAACCCTACAACCTAAATCTTCAAACACCGTCCCTCCACCCCCATGTCTTTCTGGGTTTAACTGTACTCCCAAATCCTCCACCTCTGCCTTACCAGCGCCACAGGGGGATGAGAAGCCGTGGCTGCAGGCACTCATCACGTGTTGTCTCTGCTGCTCCTTCCTCCTCAGAGAGAGGACTCTTCATGCTTTTTCTCTGCTCCACTGTGAGATCCACCCCATCCTTCACAAACTTCTCTCATGTTGAGTCCTTCCCATGGGCTGCAGTTCCTTATGAACTTCTCCAGCATGGGTCCCTTCTGTGGGGTGCAGCCCCTCAGGAACACAGTGCTTCAGCATGGGTTCCCCATGGGGTCACAAGGCCTGCCAAGAAAACCTGCTCCAGCCTGGGCTCCTCTGTCCATGGGGCCACAGGTCCTGCCAGGAGCCTGCTCCAGTGTGGGCTTCCCATGGGGTCACAGCATTCTTCAATTATCCGCCTGCTCTGACATGGAGTCCCTCCTCCATGGGCTGGAGGTGGATCTCCGTTTTGACTCCTTTAGCACCCCTTCCCTCTCCTTCTTCACTGATCTGGATGTCTGCACAGTTGTTCCTCTCCCATCTTCTCACTCCTGTTTCTGGCTGCCATTGGTGTTGTGCAGCAACTTTCCCTCTTTCTTGAGTACATTCTCCCTGGGGCATTGCCACAGCTGGTGATGGGCTTGGCCTTGGCCAATAGCTGATCTCTCCTGGAGCCAGCTGTTTTGGCTCCATCAGATGTAGGGGCAGCTTCTAGCATTTTCTTCCAGAAGCTACAGCTGTAGCCTGCCGGCCACCAAAACCTTGCCATACAAATACAGTACACATTTTGCTAAAAACCTTCACTTTAGGGATCTGGCTGCTGTATGGCTGAGACTACACTTGTAGCATTACCAACAGACCTTAGTTTGCTGCTTAGAAATCAAATATGAAGTGTTCACCCTATGTTAATGAATGCATCCATCTTTTCTGATATGTAGCCTACAGATATTTCCCTAAAAATATGGGGGCAGAGGCTCCTGAGATTAAGTGAAGCAATAGCAGAAAAAGCTCTGATTTAACCAAGAGTCTGTTGACAATATCTCAGGTTTTGTTAGTAAACGTTATGTGTTGGGAATGTAGTTATACTTTCAGCTGGTTTTTTAGTGCCATGGCACAGTAATACCAAAAGGATTACACTCCCTTATTCTCTGTGTTTACTTGGTAAAGAATTTATGGCCTTCAGACATGGATGTGTCATTAGTATGAGGGATATCACTGTAAATGTTGAATTTTGAACTGATTTATTGCCAGTCTCCTTAGCCTGGCTATGCTGTAATTCTACTAGAGGTGGAGCAAATTATGCCTGATTGCTTCATAAGATGAGTGTCCAGCAGTGAAGAAATCACTTGTGGTCCAGATTTGCACTGTCTGGATGCTGCTCCACCTCTCTGACCCAAGACACGTTTTTTCCTCTACTATTTCATGATAATTTTTTGATTGGTGTTTTTTTATTCATCAAAGGCAGTCCAGGATATTGAGTACAATTTATTTAAAATCTGGCAAATAGAGAAGAAAGAGAGGCCTCATTTTACTGAAAATAATGTTCTTTCTTTAAAGTAGAGAAATGCTATATTTAAAATTAAGTATTTAGGGTTGGGTTTTTTTCAGCTCAGATTTCTGTGTTTTACTAGCAAATTGTTTAAATTAAAGTGATTTAAAATTGGATGAATAGTCTTCTAAGGTATAATGGTAACCATATTGTTCTATTGAAAAGTCAAGAAAATCTCTAAACATGTAACAATTTATCTGATGAACATATAAGGTATTGCCTTACTTAACATGCTTACCGCAAGTGACTGCTTACATTTTAGATCTCATATAATCATTTCCATAATTTTCCACTTGAGAGTAAGGCAAATAATACTCCGTAAGCACTTATTAGACTGAAAATAGTGAGCTGAATTTATTTTATTATACAGATGACAGTTTCAGAGATATGAAATATTAGAAAAAACACTTAATGACTGATATAAAAGGACAATGCTGTTCTGAAACACGTACCAGCACAGAACTCGCTTTTCATTATTTTAGTATTTTAAAATTAAGAATGATATTGTGACATACTGCCTCTAAATGATATTCCAGAGTACCTATGGAACACTCTGTTCAATTTTTTTTTTCAATAAAGCAGTAGTCTGCCTTGATTTTTCTGCCTAATTAATATGTGTATATCAAAATGTTATCTTCTGAGTAGGCAAATTAGAAGTATACAATTGATTCCTGTTAGAATATAAATGTTCTTTGAAACATACTCAAGTTTTTAATTCTATTACCAAATGTATTCTATAAATGTTTAAAACTAACCCTCTGTGTTGATGAGTCCTGAGAGTCATGGAAGATTGAATTCTTTGGGGCTTGTTGGAAATTAAACATCTGTAATTTTAATTGTGTAAACTTTTACATTAAAATTACTTTTGTTTCAAGAAGGTGAATCTCTTTAGTCTTTCATAATGACTGTTTGAGATGATGAGGGTCTGACAGCACCTTTTACTGAGAGTTTTAGTGTTGCAATCTAATTTTTGCAAAGTACAGCAAGCTCGACTTACTTCATAAGAACTTTGGAGAGTGATTACTTTTTAGGAGTTCTGTTTTTCAACAGTGTGTTTATAGCCATACAAAATGCTGCATGTGCATAGCATTTTTGACTGCATGATATATCTGTAGTCAAGTTTTTTCTCCCATTAATGTCCTCTGTTAGTGAGCTAAATGATCTGACACTGATTATGATACTCATTCCTACTTCAAAATCTTCTCTAAGTACAAACTATGTGTTACTAATAAAAAAGATATTTCATTAATTTTAGAATTTTTAAATTATTCTTTTAGAAGTGGGAGCACTGACAATGTAATAATTTTAAAATCTAATTGCTTTCACCTGTTAAAATAAGTAAAATACATGGTGGTGGAAAATATCTGTGCCCAAGAATGGAAAATAGTTGCACATAAACCCTGAAGTATAGGACTTGACTTTTTCTTTTTTCTTTTTTTCTGTCTGAGAGAGGTGTCTGTCTGTTTTGTGCAGCTATATCCTCTCAAAAGTCTATGTGGCTTTTGAAAGCCAATGATTCTGCAACGTACAATATTTCAGGCGAGCAGCTACTGCCGAGTAATGAGGCATGGGAGCAGCTGGTATTGGTTTATTTCAAAAGCTTTGTGTCTGATTCTATTAGCCTACCTACGATATAACTGCTCTTACCACTGCGATCTAAACATCGAACAAATAATTCATAATTTTAAAACAGTTGCATGATCATTTTTGCATTTTGTTTGAAGTTTTTTGTGTGAGGCTAATCAATGGTGAAGTAAATTGTGAGTACACTACTAAAAACTAAGGCAATTCTTAACTAAGCAAAAGAACAGGAACTTTTATAGAAAGAAAAGATGAATGTTTGTCACTGAACCCTACTGAATCTAAACAAAGAAAAAGATTACCTAATAGTCTTGTAATGCATTTGAAGTACAGTCTGCTATTTGTTTGGGGAGTCGAATGGAATATATGTCTTAAAATATTTCAACAGCAGAAGTGGTGTTTTCCAGTGGGTAGATCTTAATATTACTAAATTACTGTATCTTTTCTCCCTACTTAAGACTCATTATTACACTGTAAGGCAAAATAATTGAAGCTTTTTTTACTTGCCTGTGATGCATTTTAGAGCTCATTTGTCCTCATGATGGATTGCCTTGTGGGGAATTTTATGCTGGTTTATTATTATTTATATATTTTCTGCCCAGTTTGTGTTAGTTAAGTGAATAATAACACTATCATTAAAACTTAATTCACATTTTAATTAAAAAGACTTAGTGACAGAGAGCTGACTTATAAAGACAGTCAAATTTCACAAAACAAATTTTACCCCATGCACAAAATAAGTAATTAAAAATTAGAGTTGAAAATACTATGCCTTCCTTATGCTAAAAAGAAAGTATAGTTTTGGTAAGCCATTCGCATAATTTTCTTCTTTAGGTTGTGGGTACATTTTTGTTGCCACAAGTGGACATTGCATAGATACAATAGAGTTGACCTAAAATTTTTTAGACATTAGCACAACTTGAAAGTGATACTTTTCCTAAAGGTGGAAGGCACTATAACTGGTGCTGCTTATTTTTTTAATTACTATTTCCCTATTCTGTCTAAAAATTACTTTTAAAAAATCGTACTTATGGTCCGTCTAAACTCTGATTAATTGCATATACCAATTAATGAAATATTGTATGATAGTTCTAATAACAAATATAGAGCTTAAGATTTAAATATATCTATTTGGAATATATGTACATATTTCTTGCTAAGACTATTTCTTCAGTGTTTCTAATTTTTCAGATTAACCTAAACCTACTAGTTTTAAGGTGAAAATGGATCAGTTTATAGAGGAAAATCTGCAGCATGGTTGCATATGAAAACAGTAGGTTTGAAGGGAGAGATAATCCTTACTGTTCTCTGTCCATAACACTTTGATCTTAGGATAATTAACTACTAATACTACTAATACTATTCAAATATCTAATATGGGAAATTAGTAATATTTTTGCTTATTTGTGCTAAAAACTAACAAAATGTCTTTTTCAACTTAAGCAGGGCAGTTACATGTACTTTTAGTTTACAGTCAGAGTATAATAAAACCTCCAGTACACAGAAAATCAGTGATTGTCAATGCTTTCTGTTTAAGTAGTGAGTAATTTCTGCTCAGTAGAGTAATTGCACAAAATTTTTTTCAGCTTAGTGTACTCAACCAGCACTTCCAGAACTTAAATTTCTCTGTGTGATGTGTTGGTTGTGGTCTTAGTGACCTCTAGTTTAAAGTTCTTAGCCCTAAGTCTGGTCATCCAGTGCTGATTGGTTTTGGCCTCATTCCACTGTAGGTGGTTTCAATAAATTCTCTCAGGCTTTATGACAAAAATTGTTCATAAAGTAATTGGGAGATTTCCTCAGAGCACTCCACATCAAAGGATGCTTAATTGTCCCAGCCATGCAAGAAGAAAAACAAGATGTGAAGTGCTCAGTTTAATTAGGGCACAACTTTATTAACTCAACTGGGAGCATTACCCGGCAATAAATGCAGGTCATTGTTCTTTCCTTGATCACTCGTGGTTTTGGAGGACTGCTGTTTGCTTTCTTTTGCCAGCTCCAGTGATGGGACCTCATGGTTCTTCCCTTGTATGAGGACTAAGGGAATGTGTGAAATAGGGATTTGTCCCTTTGATATCACATATAGAGAGTCACACAGCTTTCTCTTGCCTGTCCAGTGTCTTTCTCATAACTCCTTATTTAAGACAAATATTCAGAGAAAAAACCTATTCAGAAAAAAATTCAACTAAAACTATTTTGAAAAGGATATTCATGCAGTGAAAGAAATGTTATTTTAAAAGTATAAAGATGGGCATCAAAAATGCTCCCAAGTGTCTGTGCTGTTTTCCTCTGCATATCTTAAAAGCAGTACTTTTCTGCTGGTTCCTTAAGACATTCTATAAGCAATTTAAGTGATTTTATACATGACAGATGTATCTAAGCTCCAGTGCAAGGGAAGGCTGCACTTTGCAACACGTAGATCAATGCAGCAGTGTATGAGCTGTTTCTCTAGACATGGAGAATGAGGTGGCTGATACTTCTGGGAAGAAAGCAACTGCTTTGGAACACTCCAGTGATCCAAAAGGCCTGTATGGGACTTGAGTTTTCAATTTCTCAGGTTGGCTCATATTGAATTTTTTATCAGGTTTTACTACCTCCTTAAAGAGGAAATAATTTGTCTACAATTAGTAAAGCTCTTCTACCGTGAAAAACCAAATTTTACCTGTTTTTAAAAAGGATACAAAAAATAAATGCCAATACCTTCTGAAGATATTCCTGACCCCTTTAAGAAGATGAAGTGCACCCTCTGATATGGTACAGTTTTACCTTTAGCATGCAAGAAACTTCCCACATTCTACTTTTAATAAACAATCAAAAATTTTTAGCAAACATTGTCTATAAACCCACAGTTTCTAATTAAAAGTTTGTTTTGTGGAAGGAACTCCAGGTGGTATAATTAGTGAAATATATTTTAATGATAAATCTTCCTTGTCCTATTTTTTCTTAATAACAAAAGATGTCCTATGCATTTGAGATGCTCCCTATGGGTTGTATATAAAAGCTTGGTTAATTAGCTAATCAACTTACCCACCTTACCTTTTTAAATGTGTCCTGTTTCACAGGTGTAATCTCAAATTTTATTTGGGATAGAGGAGATAAATAAAGCATTTAGTGCTCACCCTGGCCTGCACAGAAGAGAAGATTCTGAGCTGTCCTTTGAATGTCAGTTTCTTAAGGGGCACATCAGTCATGGCTCTCAGCCTCTGGCCAGGCTGCTCCACCTTCGAGCTATCCCTGTGTCTTGTACATGGCACCATTCCAAACAGAATAGCCTAGCTGCTGTAGCATGACTAAAATACTGTTACCTCTCAATGTTTCTAAAAAATACCCCCACTTGCAGGCCCTTAAGACTCCACTTCCCTACACTTGTGATTTATTTGGGTTTCTCTTCTATTTTTTTAAAGTTGCAGTGAATATATGGGGTTTATAGAACTGGTTTTCTGTCTTTTCCTTTGCTTTATTTTGGCTCTGTAGTTCCAATAGTTTTGAATATTTTATTCTAATATGTGGTGAGCACTGACCAGACTTACAACTGTTCCGTATTTTCTTTTTTACCTTCTGTCTAAAAAGACAGTTCGTTTCTGTTCTGGGTGTTTGATGTGGGATGATATTTCTTTCAAGGATGGTAACTAGTAACTAAACATTTGGATTCAGTCTTGGATTCACTGAAGTTACGCCAAACATTGATAAATGAGGGATTATTCTAGAAGTTCAGGTTCTCAAAACATCTTCCAAAATGAAATAAATGGTAGTTGCTGGAAAGATATATCTGGGAGTAAGTGCGGTGAATGTAGTCATATGAAAGAGATTATATTTATGTGGCCCTATCTGCCTCTTCAGATTCCTTCTCCCTCTCTTCCTTATTCCCCAGTATCATTCTCAAAGTCCTTCCTGTAGACATTAGGTTATTCTGAACACCCCGAGCCGTGTAGTGCTGACCAACATTATTGCATTTCTGCCTGTTTTTCCCACGGTGCAGTCCTATTGACTACAGTCTCCTGAGATCCTAAACCATATATTTTAATCCAAGATTTCTGGCATCTTTGTCATCTGCTAAGAAAAAGAACAAAATCAATTGTAAAATCAGTTTGATCACCACCTTGAGCAGTCTAGCTGCTTTTGAATTTTATTAGGTAAGTAATCTCTAAGTATTCTGCAATATGTGTATAGCTTACAAGGTATTTGTGACTACCTTTACTCAAATCCTTACCATTGATTCATTGGATTTGATGCAATTACAAAAGGTAGTATTTTGTATTTTATTTTGTGCTAATCTACTGTGAATAAGGGATGTGCATTGCTCTGTGTTGCAGAGCAGTATCTTTTTTCTTGAGGCCTTATTTCTCCTCCAGATATGCACTAGCCTTATTTCTTCTGACTGGGAAAAGAGCTTCTGTCCCTATAAACACTGTTGACATGAATAGAGTTATGGCTATTCCTGTCATGTCTGGTATTCCCAATTTACCATATGCTTCACTGGTTTATGAAGAATTGTACCAGCTGCTTTGGTAAGGAAAAAAAAATAAATATATATGTATAAAAGAGGATGTATATAGCATGTCTGCTTTCCAAAGTAGCTGAAAGATGACAGTGGATTTAATATTGTTCTATATAGTAAGTTGCATAATTATGAAAAATGCATCTACGCAAAATTAAGACAAATCTTCACAAATTTTTGAAAAAGTTAGAAGATGAATTATTATGCCAAAGGGAAAGAAGAAACTAAACTCCTTGCTGTTTAGGAAAACTCACATCAGGGAGAAGAGTAATGATGATTATGAATGTAGTACAATCATCAGTGTGTATGATATGTTACAAAAATATTTTGATCTTATTGATATTATTAGGATTTGGTAGTAGTCACTCCATGGTAGATGTCGGAATGGTTCACGTGGTTTCTAATTTTGCATTGATTGATAGACTTTAAACCTCTGGCAAAACAAGGTCTGGAGTGCTGAGGGAAGCCAATCATGGTGACAGATGTGAAAGCATGGGAGGAAACCTGAGGATTTGAATGTGCGTGGGAAAAGACAGAGAATGTACAGGGAGAATTTTTACTGTCTGATACACTGTACAGATAGCATCACTGTATTGGAGGACTAATACATTATTCCCAGTATATGCTTCCTTATGCATATACTTTTTGGGCTATCTTGCCCTATTCTTGCATATATGCTGTTTCCTCTTCTGTTTCCCATTTCCTGAAGTTCAAATGAGGAAGTAGTGTCCTCCCTTACTTTTTCATGGATTGCCCAAGAGCACAGCAGCTCGTAAGGTCCCTGCCCATGAATCCTGTCAATCTTTCTTCCAGAGGAACAAACACCAGCAACAGTAGTAGTTACTCCAACAGTATCTCTGAACCAGTGGTGATTTCCCTTCCCCTCCTCTATTTGGTAATATAAGTACAACTGCTTGTCCTGATCTGGATAAAGGTAAGATGCTTTCCCTCACGTTTCCCCTTTCTAGAATTTTCTTTTTTGAAGCAAGTAGTCATGGAAGGTAAGTAAAAGATGTTACCTCACAGGTTTTCTTTAGGGTAAGGGATGTTATAATTCAGGCAAAAAGAGACCTCTGTCTTTTCTGCAGTCCTGGATGAACCCTGGTGAGCCCCTTACAGTTGACAAACACTGCTTGCAGTATCAAAGACACATATTACCCACAATAGAGAAGCTTTAGAAGAAAATTGGATCTCCAAGAAAAACCCTGTTACATAGAAAAAGCTCTGCAGCAGGACTCTGCAAGTATATAACACTGCTCAAAAACCACAACAGTACTGAATATCTTATTATCTTCAGTCTTTGCCACTTTTGGGTCAAGATTTCAAGATCAAACTCAAATTCATTGAAATGCATTTCAGATATTCTGATATTCTTTGTAATTTTTCAATTTTAACAGGAGGTGAAAAATTAATTTCTTTTTGCTAATAAGCCCTTAGTATTCATTTAGTTTTCTAATTCTGGCAGCTGGATTTTAATATGTTTATATAAATTTTGGTATTCTAAGGTATGTCTATACCAGTCGTATTTCTTAAAAAAAATATATAGTCATGTTATCAATTTGCTGTCTGCGTGGCACAGCAATTGTGACAGAGGCTCTGTTTTGGTGGGTACATTAACAACGCCTTTATCTTCTTTTTTCATTAAACTTGGAGCAACTTAAGATGGTGGAAGCTCTGTCACATTTGGAGTGGCTTAGATGGCCTAGAAGATATTTAATGTTGACTGACATGCAAAATGATTGTATTGATCTTCTCTTACAAAACTGGACTAACAAAGTAACATGCAAATCTCAGTTCCCCTTTTGTAAAAAATACATTTAACTCTAAAATCAGGGATGCCACTTACAGGCTTTTACATGAGAAAAAGTGAGATCAACTTCATTGTTGTAAGTGTAAGTGAACTGGATAGTAAATTCTTGAAATCTAATTATATTAACTCTTGGTAAAAAGAAATTCAAGGGAATTTTACTTTTCTACAAAAAGGTTCATTGAAACAGCTTCCATATGTGGTCCTGTCAGACATATATAGAGCAGCTTTGCATACCATTTTTAATTCTTGTTTAGTCATGTTGTCCAGCTGACAACCCTGAATCTTGAATAAGGTCCTTAGCTCAGACTGAAGCCCAATCATAGATGTCTGCACTTGCAGAAGGTGGCAAAGTTTTGATTTGTAATGAATGGACCTCCCACTTAAATCGGAGACAACTGGAGAGTGATTCTGCTTGCCCTTAGGTAGGTGTCAAGAGTGGGATTTATTTGCCTAAACAAACGTTTCCAGTGTTACTAGAGATGCCTTTAGCTACCTGAAATGTCCAGAGAGGGTGAGCAGATCTAATGGGAGACCTTTTTCCTCCTGAGCTGGCAGCTAAAAATTGGGTGTGATATCCTAGGTCAGCTAAAATAACAATTAAAATTTAGGCAACTAAGAACCCTTGTGAATGGGTTAATTTCTCTCTAGGCTCCGTGAACTGTACAGATTGTAAAAGCACAAATTGTTCTTGATTGAAATAAAGTAATAGAAACTGAACATACATGTTAGGACCTAAATTTAAACATTTTAATGTGAGGCTAAATCCTACTTTTGTACTTCTCTTTAAAAATACTATGTCCAGATCATAAAGAAAGGGGTTTTTTTTTTTCTCCTGGTATATAAGAGTATTTTAAATCTAAATAAGTTATTGTAAAACTGTCAAAACATGTCAGAGGCATTTCTCCATGATGCAAACCTAAAGTTAACCTAAGAAAAATAGATCAAAAAGATGCAATTTGGGCATCAAATTTTATTGTGATCAAGGGAAGAAATGTTAAGGAACAATGTCGTTTTTTGTTCTAGTTGTAATGGAAAGTCGTACAATCTCAGACTGAATTTTTAGGCAATTGCTGAGAAATACTAAGTTTTAAAGACAATCTCTGGACTCTGCTTACCTTTGGTAGGGTCAAATACCACTTTCTGATGAAGTTCTTTAAAAGCAGCATAAAGGAAGCTTCTGTATCACCTCATCTAGACTTTTTCTTAGGTTCCTGACCTTTCTCTCCCATCTAAAGGAATTGAGGTGATCACGTGTTCTTAATCTCAATGGCCAGCTTCAATACGGCCATATACAGTGGGAAAAAGGGAGAGGTTTCCTGTTCATTTTTAGATTTTTTAAGATTTTATTTGCCCCTTCCTATTATAAAAATGTGGACTGTAAGCAATTTATTTCAGAATCTCTGCAGAAAGCAAATAAATAATGATAAGGAGAGAGGAAACATGAGTATGAATCAGTATTGTTAAGATAGCTATGGCCAATCTTTTAAAATGATGCTTTATTTCAGTCTTTTAATAGATATCCTATTTAGATTTTAGCATTGAGCAAGAATAATTTTGGAGTTGTGATAGAAATTAATTTTTCTGGAATGGTGGTTTCTCACTTTCGTCAATGTAATTTCCAAAGAAGACAGGTTCTACTGTTCCGTATTTGCCAATTATGAAACATGTCCTCATCTATTCAGAATTACATGCTAGCCACGTAATTTCTCCAATGTTTGGAAAGCACCTAACACACTGTGATTGCATTCAGGTCTAAATAGTTTTGTAATTTATAATCTTAATCTCAGATTGACAGAATATTCTGAGGGGAAAGGGACCCACAAGGATCAAGTCCAGCTCTTATGTAAATGGCCCATACAGGGGTCAAGCCAACAAACTTGGTGTTATCAACACCATGTACCAACACCAACACCATTGTATGGAATCTTTGAATCTGATGGTTGTTCCACAGTCAGTAGCAGTTTGCCATATTTATTATTTGAAGTATAATATACCTCCCTCAAAGAAGGAATTCCAGTTCACAAAGTCATGAATAGTTCAATAAATAATTTATCTATTAAAGGAATATATTCTAGGGACATATCTAAGACTTGTGACTACTGCAGGTATTAGGTTAATTTGTAAACAAGTTAATAGTAGAAGCTTATAAATTATTTCAAAAGAAGAAAGCACTGTCTGTCAAACTGTGTTAGCAATGAAGGCTTTTACCAATATAATGGGTATTAATTTGATCAAAAAGCATGTCTTTTTTAGTCAACCACAAGGTCCTTCAAGATGGGCCAAATGCCATTCAGATTGCCTTCTCTGAGATACGTGTTAAGATGTTAGATGCAGGGTTATTCAGTTAGACCTGTTCTGTGTTATTTTTTTCTTTTCCACTATTTTAAATAAGACAATAAGTAATGTTTTCAATGAAGATGGTAGATTTTAAGGCTGGAAGGGACTGAAAGGAATAGAAGTTCTAGAATAAATGACTCAGATGGGAAGGAAGAGGGAGATAGGAAGGAAAAGAGAAGGGAACTAAAAGTAAAAGTGAAAGAATCACTTATTAATATGTCCTTCAAAATTAAGTCAAAAGGCTTTTTTCATAGTAAATAAGCAACTGGATAAAAGATGAGATTAATGGAAAAGCAGAGTGAGAAAACTGGTCAAAGGGAGAGAATGATATTAAAGGGAATGCAGGCCATTTAAGAGAAAAGAAAATTAATTGTAGGATCAACAAACAATTCCATATGTATCAACAAAACTCTAAATAGGAGGTAAGACAGAAGTAATGAGGTAAAGTAATAGAAATACTGAAGATTAACCTGAGATAGAATTTCTCATTTGTGTACTATAGACTGCACACAGTCTGACGTGTCTGGTTTAGAACCGAGCAACTTGGTGGGCTCTAAAGGGCAGCCATTGCTCTCATGACTCAGTTAAAACAGTTGGATGTTCTTGGGCAGGCAGGTGGTTTTCCATATTGTTTTCCAAGGTAGCAGGTAATCCTCCCCCAGTCTTAATATCAGTACATTTATTCTTGCATCCCCAAGAAATTCTCAGCTTTTGGCAAAGTACAGTAATAGTTACAATATTTGATCATTTTTTTAAAAGAGCATATTGGCTTTTAAGTAGCATCAACTGGATCAATGGTAAGGAGAATTTTTTTCTATCTCTACCTTCTGTTACATTACATCAGTTAGAGCTTGAATGTCATGGAATATTCAGCTAAGAGGTCTAATTAAAATCTTGTATAAATATTTGTGCAATGTAATGCAGTGGCATGTGTCAGTATTCTAACAACTGTAAACCAAGCACACAAGGTTTTCTTGAAAATAACATTCCTTCTGAATATTTGTATCAGATGTATCCAGCCTTACCATTCATGGAACAGTTCTGGGTATACCGTGACCTTTTTCTGATAGTATTTGGACTAGGAGAAATATCTCTGAGGAAGCTCTTCACTGCTGAGTTTCACACAAACAGGAGATGCTTGGGTTTATTCACTTGAGTTAAACCAGTGCGGTGTGAATAAAAAGTTGTATCTGCACCACCATGTCCTTGTTAGCTCTGATTGTATTGCAAAGGCATGGGAAACATAACTCTGTTCTTTATGCTACAGTGGGCTTATTGTTGACAGTGAACTGTAGGAGAGCCTTTATGTGCTTCTGAGCATACACAAGACTGTTCCTTGATCGATGCTGTCAGATTGGTAGCAAGGGCCAAGAGATTTGCCTGGCTCTTTCACAGGAAGTGAAATACTGATTTTCTGTAAGATATTTATTTACTTTATCTCAGCCCCATCCTTAATGTGTCTTGTATTTTTATGTCAACTTTTCTAAAGAAAAAATATTTTTCATGTCCATCACTATTTATATGGAGTTTTCATACACAATTATTCTATAACTGCTACTGTGCCTTTTTTCAGTTGTTCAGATTCCTCACAGATGGATGATGCTCTCTGGCATCTTGCCAGTTATAGCTGTGGAATACTAACAGCAATCTAGAGTTTCTTGTAAGGCTGACACAGCACCCATTACTCAGCACCTTTGTATAGTGGTATTTTGATAAAACAGCTTTGTTTTTGAACATAAGGTTTAAAGGTGATGGCACTTATCTAGATGGAGGTGTGGGTTCATCCCCTTGGAGGTGGCTATCTGAAGAGTCTACTGTCAGTCAGTGACCAAAGAGAACAAATATGTCAGCACCTCTTACTTTGGGGTCATATTTGTTTGCATTCCTGCCATACTTAGAGCATTTGGAGTGTTTCAAAGGCATGAGAATAATCATGCAGTCCCTCAGTGAGGTAGACACTTTAACCCAAGCCTTGTGGGTTAACATCTAAATCTGTGAGAGTAATGGGTCTTGCTTAGCCATCATGACTGCTAATCATCTCTGAAAGTCGAATCCAGATTTTTTTTCTGTCAATGAACACCATAATGGTCTTGTGTCCCAATCCAATGTTGCATCCTCAGGCAAAACATTAGTCTGTGAAGGTAAGGGGTTTCTGGGATGGATGTTAAGGAACAGAGACACTTTGCCTGAGAAAGACCCAGAGAGAGTTGCTTTCTCCCTGTACACCTCCAAATATATTTTTGCTCCTTTCTCCTCTTTCTTTCATTTAATTCCTCTCTGAAATTGCTAAGATACTATCTAAAAATAGCTAACATAATTTAGAAGCATTTTGTGTATTAAAAAATAAACCCCAAATACCAGACAGCAGGCTTCTCTTACAGCTGAGTCTTTCAAGCAGGTTGTGCAGCCTACAAGGCTCACTTTTCAGGACTGCAGTTTTTGCAGTTAAAACTTCTCTGTTAGGAAAAGTTTGCCTGCTTCATAAAGTGAGTTTTGGTGGTGGTTTTTTTTGTTTGTTGGTTTGGTTTTTTTTTTTCTTTTTAAAATTAAATTTTAGAGCAGAAAGAAAATTTGTTGGAAGTGTGAGAAACAGATTGGAAATATGTGAGAAATGTATTTTATTACTGTGTTACAGCTGCCTCTGCAGGAGGGAAAAAAACCCCTAAGAAACACAATGGAAGTACTTTTTATTCTTAAGGATAAAAGTAATCACCTTTAAACAAAATTAATAGAGAGTATAGCACATACTTTGAGAAAGATCTGAAGCCACATTTTTATTTTCAACCTTTGTTCCTTTTCCTTCAAGTTTGTTGATTTCGTCAAATAGTATATCTTCCCTTAAATGCTTTGCAGTGTATTTGCAAAAGTTATTAGCCAGGTAATACTCTATAATTGCTTAGTACCTTTAGGGTCATACTAAAATCATATTACTCAAGTATTATATATTTCAAATTGTGAGAAGGAAAATTGTGCAACTGTGCTGAGCTTAGGAAAACAGGATTCTTACAAACAAATTATTAGAGGAAATAAGTTCCGTATCTGAATAATTTTGTTCTGAAGTAGAGCTTTACTTCAAAAGTATGACAGGGATGACATTTTCCTGACTAGAGAAGGAAAAAATGGACGTTCTAAAAATGTTTCCCCCATCTTTTCTTATGCAGAGGCTTTATCTGCTGTTTAATGGGTAAACTTACTGTGAAGTATAGTTGCTTGTTTAACTTTACCCCTATTCAAGTCTTTGATTTTGGCAGGTTAGTTAATTCAAATAAAATTTGTGAAGTTAAGCACTTTCAAGAAAAGGCATAGGAGAACCTAATTTAACCTAGAGTGTCTCTTTTATTCTTCTGTTATTCATTTGAAGTGCCCTATCAGCTTGAACTGGCCAACTTCAGTCATTTTTACCCTTTTATTTTTTTCTCTAATGTAAACTGAAATTCCCTGCTGTTCGTGGTATTTTAGTGTTTAGCATCATTTAATGAGCAGGTATCATTAAACTTAAAAGGTCCTTTTCTGTATATATCTGATTAGTTAGTGAAAGAACCAAAGAATTCCTCTAATTTATCTTTGCTTCCTTGTTATATTTTGATGTTGGCCCATTTTACGTTTCAGTGCCTTTTTATGAAATATGAAATTGTAATTTTGGTGTGAAAGTAGGACAGAAAGTGGAAAAAATCTTGGGCACTGCTAAGATGTTTAAAATAGTATATCTTGTTTACGAATTAACTAAGAGAATGTGGTTTATTTGAAATTTTACTCATATAAATATGTGTGTTTTTAAACATAGAAATATATATATAATAGATAAATATTCTAATGTAAGTATTCATTATCTGCACTTTGTCAATGTACTTATTAACACCTGCCAGTAACCTTAGCAGCTGGATACATATAAATTCAGCAAAAATTTTTCCTTCCTTGTACATCCTAAAATCCTATTGAACTCTGTAGTGAATTTTAATTTTTTGCAAATTAAAATTAGGGTCCAATTACTTGATACAAAGTCTGTGGAATGGAAAAACTGAAAATGATCAGTTATGAAGACTGTACATGTTTGTATGTTTAGGCTTGGCCACTTTCAAAAAAGCAGTAAGAAAAGCTTATTTGCTTTATAAAATTCATTTTTCCAGTATTTTACCCTTGAAATCCTTCTTGAGAAGAAAGTCCAATTTAAGATTGGACTGTCATAACTGGAGGATCCTGTGCTCTTCATTTGAACAACGGTTTGCTGGACCAGGACCGTTGTTTATTCTACCAGTTTGTTCTCTTAAGGTCTTAAAGGCCTAAATGATTAAATCAATACCAAAATGAATCATTTCCGTTACTGAGATATTTACCTCAGGTAATTCATCATTTGATATAGATATTACCATGTTTTAAACAGTGACAGCTGTGGTAATTGATTAATGCAATCCAATGTACCATTCCAGTTTCCATTTCCCATTTTTGATGTGCTAAAGAATATTCCAGCATTTTGATTTTCTTCTTATTTTCTTTTATGAAATAAAATCTGGGAGATAGAAACACTGCGTGAAGAAAAAATAATGAGGGTTGAATGGAAGTAAAGGTCAGATATTATGTAGAAAGTTGCAGATGGCACTGTATGTCATTAACATTGCTAACGTCTAAAAAGATGTAACAGTGCTGCCTACTGGTAAGGTGTAGTAGTATTAAGACATTAAAGTCAATGTAGGGAAATTTTGTGTGTGTGTGTGTGTGTGTGTGTGTGTGTGTGTGTGTGTGTGCACCATACCCTTTATTGTAAAAACAGTGGTCTCTTGTTTTTTAAGCCCTGGTAAGTATTGACAAGATCCATAGTTTTACATCAGGATTAAGAAGACATTCTTATATGTGTCACTTGAATGAAAACTGGATGTGCAAAATAAGAAGCCTAATTATTTTTTGAGACCTGTAAAATTCTGTCCTAACATAATTGTATGCAGTCCAAAATTTTTTGTAGTAAAATTACTTATAAAATCTATAAATTGTTCTTGTTAATAATGGTGTCCTGCTTGGAAATAGGATGCCAAATGAAAAAACAGTCTTTCATGTTACTTGTAAAGATTTCCCTTGTAAAATGCAAAAAATGCTACCTTTTGAATAGCAGTAAATAAGAATAGCAGGAGCAGATTTTCAAAAGTAAGGAACTTTGAACCCCTTTGAGAATTAGAACCTTCTGTTGAGATATCTGGGGGAATTGTGAACTTGCCGCTAGGTGTGTGGTTTCAAAACAGGGATTGATATCCACACTATAGTAAAATTGGAGTATAAAACTGGTGGCAAAACTCAGTTCTCCAATATCCATGTCTTGAGATGTCATTAATTAGAAATGCAGGCCAGTTATTTGCTTACATTGATGTAAGAAGCACTTATTTTTTTCTCCTAGGAAAAAAAACCCCACAATTATTTCAGAGTTTAGAAATGAATGTATTTGTTGGGGTTTTTTTAGCAGTGTTCCTGTTTGAAAACAGTCACAAAAGCAAAAGACAGGGGCCAAAGAAAGAGCCTGGTAAACTGGTAACAGTCTAGTAAACTATGGTAAACTGCTTTACTCCAGCAGTGAGGAGCTGGAAATTCTGAGGACTTCTCATATCATATGTAGTCATTCATATGCATGGCTCCTTCTTCCCTTATGTAGGGCCACTTTCTTGTGTTGAAATACCTTCCCTGGGAGGTGCAGACTGTAAGCCAGGGCTGCCTGCAGGAGCTCGATATTGGTTATGGAGATGATTCAGGGAGCTAATGATACTGGTTGCTAATTATCTTGTGCCACCTTGTTCTTGATTATTTTCAAAAAAAGGAAGAGATGCTACGAGGAACTAATTCTGATATCATCTACCAGACTTCCACTTGAGGCATCTGTTGAGATAATATAACTAATTCCAGGAAAGATGCTCCTTCTACTTATTAAAATCCTTCTTAAAATAAATTGTTTGGTTCTTGCTAATTAATAATGGCAGTTTATTTAAAACATGTAAATCAAAGATTATATGGCTTATAGTGATGCACAACTTTCTAGAGAGCAGCAGAAATGTAAGTATTTTGTAACTTCATAATTATTAGTGAAATGTGAACACGTAAGTTTTAGAACAGGATGCTTGATCAAATATTAGTAACCTTCAAGGGGCATTTTTCCAATTACATTACATTACAGTCATTACATACTATGCAGAGTACCAGTCCTGGTTCACTTGGACACGTCTCACGCATCTCATGCCTAACTAGCAAAGATACTGCTGTATGCCCTCTGATACAAATTCTATCTCAAATATAGTTTTACATGTAAATATCACTCAGAGGCAATACTTTCCTTGAAGCAATGAAGTCCCTCATACAAAGGAAATGGCATTTAACAGCTCTCTCACCTCAAATTTTTGACTTCTAATGAGAAGTCAAAAATGAGAGCAAAGGGCACCTACTTTTTTCACTCCAACCACTTGTCCACCTTTCTCCTCAGGGAGATTCCAGCCCTGATGGACAACATTTGTTAAACGCAGTCAATAAAACTTTAGGATCACGTTTATGTTTGATTAGCTTTTGTCTTTTATTTCTTATAATTTCATCTGACTGCCAGATTTAAGGAATTGAGTCCCATGATGAAAAGAATTCAGTAAATCATAACATATTGACTGAGAAAGCATTAATAAATACTGTTTAACATTATTATCCATGTATCCTAAGGAGGCATAATATGAAAACTGCATTTGCATTATTGTAGTAATTTTTGCATTGTTCTTGCACAATTAATACAGCAAGAAAAATGTCATTATAAATTATGTAATAAAATGTCTGAAACTGTAATGCAGCCATGTAAAAATACAGTTTACTGTGATGCGCTGTAGCACAGTCTACAAAAAGTAGATAAATTGCTGTTAAAATTGATTTTAAATCCATTCCAATATATGCTTAGCTTACAGAGGGATATTCTCTTCCCTCATGCCTTAAAAACACAAAATGGGATGTCCGAAAAGCTGTCAGTCTCATTTGTTTTCTATCACAAGTATTGAGATAAAGTAAGTTTGACTCAAAAAGCCCTTAAAACTTCTATTTTGCATAAACTGCATTCAGGGAGGTTCAAGAAAGAGGTTTCTACCTGTTCTTCTTATGGAAGTAGCTGAGATAGCCAAAATCAGAAGAGGGTAGAGAACTGCAAACTACTTTTTGAACTTCTTATCCTTATCTCAGTGCTATTTTCTTATATGATCATCTTTTTCATTTGGGTACTTAATTGTCTGTTTTTTGGGTGTGAATATTTCTTGTGTCTTCCAATGCAAGAGTAAGCCCATGATCTACCAACTAGATAAACATCAAATTGCATGAAAGTTTGTGGCCATAGTAGGATAACTGATCAAGCAGGTACATTGAAGGATCAAGTGATGATCGACTAGATGAAGCATATCAAAAAAAATGGAAAATCATTTGCAGATAAGAAAGAAAACCCTTTTGAGGAAGTACAGAGCTTCAGGATGGTTTAGAACACAAGAATTACTCAAGAACACTGGAAAATATTAAGGAAGGAAATGTGTGCAAATATATTTCCCTTTGCTGTCAGCTATGTTTTCTAGTGTTAGGTGGATTTTTTGAGTGAAGTAGCAAAGGCTCATCACCAGGATGATGCTTGGTTTTACTGGGATGCCATTGCAACTGATTTTTATGCTATGTCTGGACTATTAATAAGATGTATCTAGGATCATCCTCATGTGCAAAGTCCCACTGCATAGAACAGCTGATGTCTATGGTGTAAATTACCTGAGTTTTCAAAGCAATTTGTGGCAAGATCCACCTGCTTATTTGGAATGGTTCCTGCGATGTTCTCACTTCTGAACTGTGCCCGCAAATTGTCTTGGAGAGTGCTAGCTGGCATAAGTGAAAAGCATTTCAAGAGCAATTTTTACAGTTTAAAATGTAGGTGTTCATATTCTAGTGCTCAGGAGCATTTATGGGAAGTATTTGATTTACTATTACAGATGAAGCTGCCAAGTCCCTGGAAGTAGCAGCAATTGGTGGCTTTGAGATTGTGAATGGATCCTTACTAACCCCAGAGGAGTTGAGAAATTAGGCAGAGCTAAGTGTGATGAGCATTCAGATGAGGGACATCACCCTGGGCTTTCAGCTGTTACTACACTTCATCAAACTTCAAAAAGAAAGAATTCCTGTTGTCAAAAACCTGTTTCACTTGTGAGACATCTGAGGTGTTGAGAACTGTGCACTGCATCTTTTTTAATCTCTCCTGGAAATGTTCCATTTTTCATGAGTAATTAAGAGCTGGAACTCCAAGACAAATGGGATGTATTTGTAATGAAAATTCTTAGATGTTACTGTGGGATAGGTGGGGTGTTTCTCATGACCTCCTATTTAGAAAAAAAACCCCAAAACCAAAACCCAAAAAACATTATTTTTAAAAAACCCTTGTTTTAAACCCACAGCAAAGCAATAATTTCTTAATATTGCAAAATGTTTGAAGAATTGCAAAAGAACTTTTTTTCAATCTGTAATGTGCAATCTTTTATTATTTGATATGAAAGAGAAGAATCCTTTATGAATTGATATGGAAGAGAAGAATCACTGGAATGTTTTCACCTATTTGTTATAAGTCTTAAGTAAGTAGTGTTAGATATATCAGTTAAGGGTAAGGATATATGTCAAATGTCCTCAGTACAGCGCTGTGAGAAACTTCAATGGGCTATTTGCAGTGTGGCTGGTGAGAATAGTTGGAAGGTTTTAGTTGCAGACATGCTTTGAATACTCTGCTGAATCAGATCATGCTAAAGTAGTAGGTATTACATGAGCCACCAGGAGCTACATAGTTACTTAGATATTCTGTAAAGCTTTTATTTGCCATGTCAAACATGGCATTTTGCAGGACTGCACATCACTCGTTCCAGGGCTTGCAACTTTTTCACCACTTCTCCCTCTTGTTGCTGCACTTTTGAAGAAGAGTATCCATGCAACTGTGCTTCATGGTAAATGCACTATTCTCCTTAGCTTCTAGGCATAATCCCTGCAAGCTTTGCAGCTCTGAAGGGTCCTATGTGCAATTTGTGAATCACTAACTGCCTCCAGTGTGCAGAGCTATCACAGTGGTGCCTCTCGGCATATGCAGTAGCAGAACTTCTGGCACTTAGGTGATGTCTTTTCATCCAGGGAGGCAAAGCTTTGGATTGCTTTCAGAGACGTAGATGTTTCAGTGCCACCTGGTATTTTAGGCACTTAATTGCTGGTTTGCAACTTGTCTGTGGGAACTTCGACTGTCTTTCAAAGATGCTTTCAATGTGTTTGTGTTGTACAATAGAAAGTGCTGTAGTACATACTCATTCTGCCTGAGCTAGTAGTGATCCACACGAGTACTTCTGCACAGCACAGCTGCATGTCTGTGCAGAGACGCTCATTTTGGTATTAATGCCGAAAAGCCCTGCTGAGTTTCTGAGCTCCATTCTGCAGTCTGCTTGAATGCTGATGGTTTGTGTTATATTTAACTGCAGAGTGTAGTCAAGCCTTTAGACTTCCAAGTGTGACAATATGGATTCCGAGGAGCTTCAGTGTTCAAAAATTTGTCTTCTGTCAAATAAATACAATTATTTTCTTGATAATATTTTCTTGATAATATTACTAATTTGTTGGGAAAATGAGAAAAAACTCAAACAACAGCCATTTTGTTGTAACTTCTGGCAAGATATTTAATGAATACTAACCCCAAATAAATTAGAATCCAAAGCTGGTTAGAAGGACTGTGAATAATATGGTAAGATAAGAACTGGTGAATCCTGTATCCTTCTGATCTCTCTGCTCTTATTTAATTAATTATCCAAAGTATTCCTAAACAACATGTTAATGCAGTCCAAGGAAGATACTAATTGGTTAGAGGTGTCAACACTAACAGTGCTAAAAGAGTAAGGAAATCTTTCAGTACATGATAACTGTCTGTTCAGGGATGAGAAAATCATGATTCTCTCACCATTAAATTAATCTTGGAAAATGTATATATAATCTCATTTTCCATATATTTTATTTTGTATTTTAACCATATATAAAGGTATTTGAGCACCTGTACAGATCACAATAGAAACACCAGTCATACAACCAAAAAATTTAGACTATTTTTTCCTCAAAGTAAGTTAATACACTCAAGAGAGGGTAAATTGAAATGCAGGAACCCAGACAAAAGAGACATTGGGGTGAGGAAATGACAGTGAGGCACACTGCACTAGGTCTTAGGCCACCTTGTTTTTATTCCTGTCTCTGCTGCTAGCTTGCTACATGACCTTGATCCAATCAGTTCCTTATTTTATGCCTCAGTTTTTTCATCTGTTAAAAAATGGGGATAATGATACTGACTTGCTGATGAAAAATGCTTTTTAAAATGTGGGTGCCATTATAAGCAGGGTATCAGATCACCAGGTCGGTAGTTAATGGTTCGTGAATTTGTAACTATAATGTAAAACTATGTAATTTGTAACTATGATTTACTACAGGTAAATTATTCCATTTAAATCTGAGCCTTGGTTAACCAAAACAAACATGAAGGGCTTCAGTTTCAAAAGAGGTT
>VWZU01012878.1:54997-62497 GCA_013397095.1 Sterrhoptilus dennistouni
GGCCGCTGCCTCCCCTGCCCCGGGCCGGGCCGGGCACCGCAGAGCCCTCGAGCCGGGCGTGACACACACCCCGCCATAAACCGAGGAGGCCTAATTGTGGCACGGCGCGCTATCCTGCTATTTGTACAAATAAAAGACCCTGTCTTGATGCAAAATAAACACAAAAGCACTGTTGTGACTATAACAGGGAGTCATATACTAATTTATATAATAAGTGGTTGTGCACGCTTTATTCAAGATTATGGCTGCAAGAAATGGCATGAATTGCTGGGTGTGTTTAATGCTGGATTATAGCAATTTGAAACATGTCAAACACATGGCTAATGCCTCATGCTTCACTCATTCTTGCGTAAACCTGCATAGCCACCATCCATTATACCCTTGGTAACAACACAATTCTGCAAGTAAATATTGTTACACTAAGTAACCTTTCAATTCAAGTTGTTTAGGAAGAGAAAATGCAATCTTGTGCAGTCAGTTCCAGTGTCAGTTTAATGTTTCAAAAGGGAAGTGGTGTAGAGAATAAGTATCTGTACAGTGACTTGCAGCTTAAAACACACGCGCGTGCACGTGCAGGTGCACAGGCGCATAGGAAATGTCCAGTTCGCTGCAAGGGAGAAAAGTGAAACTGTAGCTTCTAACTCAACAAGGTAGAATATTTCTTTTTTTGGTATGGGTGATAGCTTGACTACCCTGGCAGGTTTAGGTATTCAACCTGCAGCGCAACTACACTCTAAAATGATCTACGGTTTCACTCGTTCTTGCAGACAGCAGCAAATATTTTCCCCATACCTTTGTTTAAAACACCGGGTAGCAAAGCTTATATCCCACCTTTGTCGCCAGGAGTTACAGAAGCACAACAGAAGTAGGTGCTGGTGAATGTGAATGTGGGTGCGTGTGTGCATGTGTGCCTGTGTAGGCATGCTCATGACTGACAGCGAGTGTGACAGCAAGAGAAGAGAGAAGGATTAGAAAGTATGAATGTGTATAAATGTATGTCAACATGGACCTGTATATTTTTTCTTGTCCTTTGTGAATTACCAAACTTAGAGCCTTAGTATCTGGCTGATACCTGTCTATTTCCTTTGTGTTTATTTATGCTTATTTTGGTAACAGTCTGCACTACTGTTGTAAAAACACGAAATAAAGTACATTAGTTTGTTCAGTGAGATGTTGCAGGTTCAAATTATTTTGCTACCAATAACTCAAGTTACTAATACGTAGACATCAGAAATGATCCTTGTTTAGATGTTTTCAGTGCTTCACTTTGTGAGGATTTAGAGCTGATAGTACGTACACAGGTGTGTAGACTCACTTATATTTGTATCTCTATGCAAGAGAAAAGAAGGAAACAGAAAAAGATTCTATGGCCTTGCTTTCCCTGGCAGCCCTTTTTCAGTTGCTGACAGTGAGGAGGGGGCTGAGAACACCCAACACAGTGCATTACTCTAGCCAAAGTTTCAATGTTGTTTTCAAAAATGCCATTTTAAAACTAGAGAAACATCCCCACACACACACACTTTATTTTTAACATAAAATTATAGGTCTCTTTTTTTTTTCATAAAAATACTTCAGTATTTCTTCCACTTCACTTCAAAATAAATTGCCCTTTCTAGTATTGTTACTCTGTAGTTTCATTCTGTCTGTACACAGCTGTTGGATCGGATTTGTTGTTTTCTATTGCCAGAGTAGTGTTACTGGTCATATTACGTTAAAGCCGATTCTGCTGGCTCACAAGCACTTTAACTTTAAATGTAGAGCCTGAACTACACTCTGGGGCTTTGGAAGGATACAAAATCCACAAGACATAAAACCCTTTGGTTAATATGAAGTGGAAGACATTTAACCCTTCTTTGTTAATTGTAATGAAACAGTCAGAGAGATGTAAAAACAGGAGGGATGATGTATTTATTTATTACATTTCTGGGTGTTTTGTAATGTTTTGATTGTTTAACATTTACACCCCTTTGCCCTTTTAATGTGCCTGGCTGAATGTACCACTGTTATTGTCTAACATTTGAATTTGTAAAAGATGAACCTGTCTGTTGGTTAAATCTTTGTTTGACTAAAAGAGGATTAACGTTTGAATTTCCCAAATTTCCAAATCCTTGTAATGATACAGCTGATGAAGTTTTAAATAAATTTCCACTCTGATATACATGTCCTTTTATTGAAAGTAAATAATGTAAAAATCAGAAAAGGCTGTCTGCTTCCACAGTTGTGGCATATCTGCATTAGAATTTTCATATAACTACTAAGGGCAATCAGACCTTTTTCTCTGAATATTTTAAACATTGTACATGTAAAATTTATGCCTAATTTGAATACTTATTAGCTGCCTAATCTCAGAAAAGAGTATTAGCTTTGTTTTTGCCTTGTAAAATTCATCACTGCTTGTATCACATTTTCCATTTCTATTATTTTTCTTCGCTGATGTTCATAAGTGTTTTAGAAGGACTGTTTCTTCATAAACACATCTGGTGCTGTTGTTTACTGGGCTATAACAGCTGCCCTCCTTTATGTTAACTGTTTGTGTTTAGGTTTTTTGCATCCTGTTTATTTCTGACCAGACCATCCTTAAATAACTCATCTTTTGCTATTTTAACATTTTTCACACAATATGTACTTTTACTTTATCTTGTAGGAGCTGGTTTGTGGTAACTCATACTGCATTTTAATTAATATCCCATGCACATAGTTGAAGTTGTAATGAATGATCCTTTTCCTGCTTTTTTTTTTTTTTTTTTTTAAAGGAAAGGCAGTTGCTCATACTTTGCAAGGGAAAAAATAGCTAAGTTAAATAATTAGGCTAAACCACAAGCTTTGTTTCCTTTCCTGAGTTTGCTTACACATCCCTCTCCCTTCAGAGGTGTTTTTTAAAATCACAGCTCAGCCAGGTTGTTGTGAGGACTCTTGTCAGTAGGTCGGGAGTGAGGATGAAGGAAGGCAGCTCCATTCTGACCCTACAAGAGCAGGAGAGGACTTTGGTGGCTCTGAGAAGAGACGCTGACCTTTCCGTATTACAGATACAAAATGCGCCTTGAAATTCTGGTTTGTAAGGGCACGTTGGTTCTTTATTTACTGCAAAGATTTCAACTGATCTTGGCAGGACTTCTCATTGCTATCCTGAAAGTACAGTATATTTATGCAGTGAAAATGATAAAACATTTATTACTGTAGAGAAGGTAATATGCATAATTTATGCTGTTTTTAGCACAATCATTAGTGATATTCTTGATAGATTTTATTTCCAGCTTTCATATCTAATACATGCCTGGAAAATTAATTTTATATCTTTCATTTATTTGCCTATGTTAAAATTGAGTTTTAAGTCATCTTCAAGTGAACAGTTTGATTGCTGCTCATGCATAAGCTTAATTACTTCCCAGGAAGGACAGTATTAAATGTTTTAAATGTCAGAAAAATAAATGAATATCAGGCGTTTGATTAAAAAAATAGGCAATATCTGACGTGTTTGCAGCAGGAGCTTTTTCTTAAAATGCCTCCGAGGCAAAATTTTATTTAGTCACAAAAAAGGAGAAGCCCATTATACTATTTATCATTGGTTGATACCATATGATTTGTAACACTCTTACAAAATTTTAATTTTGTATGATTAGCTGTGCATCATTAAACAACAGCCTTGCATAAGATATGCTGTAAAATTCTGACAGAATCAAGATAGTGAATATTTTAAATAAGGCTGTATAGTCATCCATGGTTGTCAAAGCTAGATAATAGGAAATATAGAGCAGTGTGTGAAATCGTGCCTTCACTTTAACTGGTTTTATAGGTAGACTTTAAAACGTAGTCGTTCATAAATGCTATTGACCATGCTGCGTGCATGGTGTGTTATTTTGGCCGTTAAATGTAAGCACACAAGGCTTGCTTATAGAAATCATAATTCCCGTGATTAGCAGCTGTATGAAAGCAGAGTTTGCATTGCATTTCTTGGTAAACGGCTCTGCGAGGCTTTTTTCTTCTTCTAAAGATGCTGTCTGTGTAATTGGCAGAGAGGGACATCTTGATAATGGAAGTGTGAAGGTGTAATGCGTGTGTTAATTGATACTTCTTAATCACTTTTAGGTATTAAGTCATGATGCAGGAATCTGCGACAGAGACAATAAGCAACAGTTCAATGAATCAAAATGGAATGAGCACTCTAAGCAGCCAATTAGATGCTGGCAGCAGAGATGGAAGATCAAGTGGTGACACGAGCACTGAAGTAAGCACAGTAGAACTGCTGCATCTGCAACAACAGCAGGTAAGTTTGTTTTGTTTCCTGTTTGTTTTTAAACAAATAAAGAGCTGTTTTCAGAGGGGCACCTTTTTGGAGACCCTCGGTGTGTGCTAAATGTGGAGTGTTGTGGAAGTGAAGAGCATGGGGCATTATTTGTTGTTGTTTTAAATGCACGATAATGCTGCAATGCAAGGATTCCGTTCTTGTGGCAGCAACATCTTACTGATATGGCTGCATGCCACCACGCTTGCCTGGTGATTAAAATCCCGCTGCGTATTTATAAAAGTTGTGCCGAAGCCTTGCAGTGCATGTTTTCAGGAGCTGTTAGTTTACTGTTCGATTCGGGCGTGCAGGACATGGTGCGGGGTTTTCCACCAGAGGGCCACATTACTTGAGACTTTGCTTTGCTTGCAATGAATTGTGCCAAAGTCGGAGCTGGGCAGTGGAGGGACTGTAGTGAAGGGACCAGAGTGACTTTTCTCCATAAAGATACTTTGCTGTTATAGGTGTAATTAAACAATGCTGGTTTGTTCAAAAGCACTGAAATAAAAAGGACAGTGTTCCTGTGTGTGTTTGCATGTGTGAGAGCTGTAATATGGATGTGTAATTTTGAAAACATGGGAAAAGAGAAGAAAAAGCTTTTCTGCAGGTCTGTTTCCATTCTCATTTTGAAAACATATTTTTTAAGTTTGTCTGTTCATGTTCCCAACAAGTTAATGGAGAACTGCGGTTGTGTTTAAAACTCTAAAATTCAACTGTCCTCTGGCTGCTGACACCACCTAATTACAAGAGGCAATCCATTAATTTTTTGTCACTGCAAAATTTCTCTTCCTTTTAAAATCTGAGCCAACAAAACTCCTACTTTGTCTACCTAAGGAGTTGCCTTTCCATCAGGGAACATAGATTATACTAATGCAGCAAAGCCCAAACTGTCTGGTAAACAATTGGGGTCTGATTCTGCAGAGTGCCCGGTACCTGCTTCAAACTCCTTAAAGCCTTCCATGCGTCGTCCTCTCATTTGCTGAGCCCACTCAGCACCTTTGGAGTTCAAACCCTGAATTTTAAGTGCTGAGGTTTTTTATTGCAATGTCAGGTATTATATTAATGGAAAGAAAGCTGCCTTGCATTAGATAAAATATTATAAAAATGCTGTTTTGTAGAAACATGTTTTAACAAGATAGATACATTGCATGTGTACGGGCCTCTGAATAACAGGTTGTAATAGCTCTTAAAATTGAATAATTTTTAGTGCGGAATTAAGCAGTGTACACTAGCTACATTTATAGTAAAATATTTTAAACACTGGCAGAAAATGTGGAAGAAGGCAATAGTTGTAGGTTGAAATATGAGAACTTGTTAAGGCTTAAATCTGTGCCTTGCTTCAAATTCAACTGTATTCTGTTTTAACAATTGAGCACTTACAGTATGACAGTCTGAAGAAATACAGGTTCAGTGTCTTCATTATGTTCTTAGCAGGTTTCTACCTCTCTATATATACATGATTATGTATATATATATACTTTATGTTTTTACACTCTTCATATAAAATTGTATACATACAAGTAGATATAAAAAATTAATATTGCTTTCATTGAAAATCATGCCATCTTCTTTATTCAGGTGTTCAGATTATAACAGAATTTTAAAATCTTTGTTGAGAAAGAGTGTATCAAATTGATGAATATGTTTAGAAAACTAAATTTAAGTGAAGTACTTCAAAACACAACAATGCTAATGGAATAATGTGCCACTTACGTGTTTCTCAAAGTAGCAGTCCTAGGCATGTGTAGCCAATTTGTCCATACAGCCAGAGATTCCAGTAGATAGCATTTGCAAAGACCACAGAGAATTACAACTGAAGATGAAAATATTCAGTTGAGTACTAATAACAGACAGGTTCGGAGGGGACAGGCTTAGAAGTGACAGTCTTTTCTTCAAAACTGTGATTAGATCTTAAATAAGCAGGCAGGGAAAGTAAAACCATGGGTACAGTTAATAGGACTCAAGAGGCATTTTATGATAGGGTCTGCACCATAGGATTTAAAAACAAGTTGAGTTTAGCATATGAATCTTTGTATAAAATATGTTGATGTGAAACATAAACACTAGTAAACATACAGTAGGATGCCCTTCAGATAACGGGCTTAGCTTTATGCTACTTTTGCTTTTCTTCCTTCATTTTCTGTTTCTGTTTTTCCCCCCCTGTTTTTGACCAGATGCCTTTTGAAAAATGAATTAAGAGGAAAATGATGGCTGCTTTTATTATGACTGTAGTAACTCCCTAAAATGATATCTGTAATATGTGACTTGTCTGGAAAACTTTGACACACAGAAAAAGAGAGGAAACCCTGGCAATTATTATTCTTAAGATTTTTTAATTGTTTAAATATGTGCAAGATGTACTCATCTCATGGTTTAATATTCTGGATTTGGCTTCTCTGAATAATGTTACTGGTAGTCTTCAAATAGACAATTTGAGTTTTATAGCTTTTTCTAAAGGAAGCAAGTAAATGATTGCTGGTTTTAATAATTTCTGTCAACTGGGCAGCTACATAAAGGGATGGTAATGCTTAAAAATTGGTTTATTAGCTGAGTAAAATTATAAAATGAATTTTCAGTGTGGCATGAATATTTACTAGGAAAGTTAGATGAGAGAAATTTAACCTATATAGAAGACCAACCAGGCTAAGTTAAATTTTTAAAGTTACATATCTATGGATATATAAAAAGTAAATAAAACAGACTTTATTTTGTTCTTGTAGGCAACTATATGGAGTTTGGACACTCTTGTTATTTTCTTGATGAACTATGTTGTTGTGGTCTTTATATAGAAATGAGAAGTTCAACTTAAATCAGGGAGTTATTCCTCATCCATGTATCAAGAGAGAATGACAGTATTCTATAATATATTGTAATATATACTTGGTGATAAATGGATTGGGTGCTGTCACAAGTCATCAGGTCGGCTTTGAAGATGTATGACTAGGATGTAAGCAAATTCTTATCTTGCTGTTGATATTTATAGATTTATAAAGATTGCTAAAGTGGATGTAGAATTTTATTTTAAAACTACAATGCAGACTGAAATTTGCACAGACTTGTTTCTTCTGCTTTTTTTGGCTTACGGTGAGCATTCTCTCTTGTATGTGTACATTCAGACACTTCTGAGCTTTTCACTTTCTTTTTTTTTCCTTGTATGTTAAAATCAATGTTAGATACTAGAATGTATAATACATGAAAAAAAGCATATCCTTGATTAA